>CAWUFW010002461.1:890000-902500 GCA_963921515.1 Calotriton arnoldi | reverse complement strand
GCCCCCTCCATCACCACTGTGCAAATATTCCTCTAAAATCAGCCGAACTACGAATTCCGATTTACTCACCTGTTATCAGGAGAGAACTCAGTGCTGAATCTTTGAGCCCAGTACTGATCCTGAAAAGTAATTCTAACCGTACTTAACAGTAACTTGAATTTCCTTCCATAGGCTAACATTGACTGGTTTCACTTGAAAATTCTTCTAAGTGTGGAGTTTTGGAACTTTATAATATTCCTCTAAAATCAGCCGAACTACGAATTCCGATTTACTCACCTGTTATCAGGAGAGAACCCAGTGCTGCATCTTTTAGCCCAGCACTGACCCTGAAAAGTAATTCTAACCGTATTTACCAGTAACTTGTATTTCCTTCCATAGGAATCCATTGTCTGGTTTTCAGCAGAAAAGTTTCAAAGTGTCGATTTTCACAAACTACAAATATTCCTTAAAATCGCCTCTATGACTTAAACGCATTATTTCAACTGTTTACAGGAGATGCACCAGTGCTGGATCCAGGATCCACCACTGAGTAAGAAAAAGTAACGATAACACTACTTACCTGCTAAGTGAATTTCCTCCCATAGGATAACATTGGTGATTCTATGTGAAAAAGTTTGTGTCAACTTTTAAAATACAATAATATTCCTTAAAAATCACTACTGTAACCAAAACGCTTTTACTCAACTGTTTACAGGAGATGTCCCAGGACTGAATCTAGGATCCAGTCCTGTGGTTAGAAAAGTAATCCATAAAGTAACTAATTGCATTTAACTAGAAATTCACATTGAGCTCAATGTTGCATTGTGTTTGAAATTGTGTTGCCCATTGCAACAACTGTAACTACTGTACTTAAAAGTCTATTGCCTATTTGCAAAGTATTTAAACTAAAGTAATTCATTCTGAGAAAGTATATTTTGTAATGTAATGTATAATGTAATTATAATGGAATTTAAAAAATAAAATATCTAAAAATAAATAGTTTAAAAAAATGTAGTAAATCAGTATCAAAAAAATAAATATGTTGGAGTGTCTATGGTTTTGACAATGGCAGTCTGTAATTTACAGTGGGTGTATCAAAAGTTATATTAGGGTGTGAGAAGCTGCATCAAATTATCACATGGATGATGTCATGAGTGATGTCATGAGTGATGTCACTGACCATGTCATGAGTGATGTAATATGTGACGTCATCAGCAGTGCATTGCGGGGCGCGAGTTATAGTTACCTGAACTAACTATAACGGGGGAATTTCACGGGAGTGCAATGTCCAACTAACTATAACTGTCCCTAAAACCTATGGTTTTTTCAGTGAATATATATATACATACATATATATATACATACATACATACACACACATACACACACACACACATATATATACATACACATATATATACATACATATATATATATACATACACATACATACAGACATACATACAGACATACACCTACATACACATACATACACATACATATATACATACACATACATATATACATACACATACATATATACATACACACATACATACACACATACATACACATACATACACATACACATACATACATATACATACATATATACACATATACACATAAATATACATACACACACATACATACACATACATATATACACATACATATATACATATACACATACACACATACACATACATACACATACACATACATACACATACATACATACACATACATACACATACATACACATACATATATATATACATACATATTGTTACAAATGGGATCTCTGGTTGGCTAAGGCTTGCGCCAAAGCCAGGCAGAGACCACCACTCTAGTCAGGGCAAGGGAGTTACACGCCAAAGATAACCCCTGCTCACCCCCTTGGTAGCTTGGCACGAGCAGTCAGGCTTATCCCGGAGGCAATGTGTAAAGCGTTTGCGCACGCACACAGCAACAACATACCAGGCACACCACAAGAAGGAACTCCCACACAAGGTTATATATAAAAATAGCCTTTGTATTATCATAAAACCCATTAGAATAGTACTCACATAATATACATCGTGCCACCTGGCACGGGGTCATATTTACAAGGGAATTATTTACACCTGACAGGGCCAACTGGACCACTGTCAGAACCAGCACAAAGCGAACTTAGTATAGGTAGTACTTATAATAAATGTAGAACACATCATAACCGTACAACCAGTAATCACTGGTAACCACTGTACTTAGCATCAGCCTGTAACTAAACTACATTATGCACAGTATCATATCAGGCGCGAATTACATTCTGCGCCAACCTCATAAGCATAAATACGTTATGCAATCCTCTCTTAAGTCTAAACACATTAGACCCTAACCTCCTAAGCATAACTCACATTAGGGGTAAAAACTCACAGTAGGAAATAACCTCACCAGCATAACCACATTATGCACATAATCTCATCCCTAAACACATTTAGCGGCATGAATCATAGTAGAGCATCACATTTCCTAATATCTCATAACTCACTGACCCCCCTGGCCAACTCCAAGGGGCTCAAATGCCCTGTGTCCAGAATGTCAGGGCTGCTGCCTAGCAGCTGAATCCACAGTGCGCCACTGCGCAAAACTAAACGTGGCAGCTGCCCACTAATTGCTGGGCAGCTGGGAAACTCACTGGCACTCACTGTGCCTCTGGTCCCTCTCAGGTACTCTCTCTCAATTGTGCCCAGTTCGTGGCACTTTGCATAAAGGAGGGGGGCCCGGCACCTCTGTGCCCTCTGGACCCTACTAGTGGCATTAAATCACATGCCCCCATCGTTGGGGCGGCCCGCTCTCTTGCGGGACCGCCCAGGCACCGACAATGTGCCTCGATATGCCCCCGGGCCTCTGTGGCCCTCAGGGGCTCTAAAAACCAAGATGCCCAAACGTTGCAGCTGCCCACTGCCAAGCGGGGCAACTGTGATCCTCTCTGCGCAGAGGCCCGGCACCACGGTGCCCACGGGCTTTGGAATAAACTTGCCCCCATGATGGAGCGGCCCGCAACGGCGGGACCGCTCAGGCACCGACAATGTGCCTCGACATGTAGGGGGACACGGGCCCCTCTGGGCCCTCACTAACCATGTGCCCCTCGTTGGAGCGGCCCACTGCCAGACGGGGCCGCTCAGGGTGCGGAGATAGCACTGTGCCTCGAACAGGCACACACAGAGAACCCCTACGGAGCCCCACTCACCGGCTCTGGGGGCAGGACTCCTCCGGTCTTCGCTCCCGGCTGGGACCGGCACTCTGCTCTTCTCTCCACCGCTGAAGGCGGCGCAGCAAAACGCGGGGCTCTCCCTCTCTTGAGAGCCTCGCCTGGACTCCGGCTGCACTTCTGCCGCTACCACGTAGGCGGGGTGGGCTCCCGCCTGCCTTCCTTCTCTGCTTCTGGCGCCGGGGCTCCCAGCCGCTCACGGGAGCCCCGCTCAGACCCTGAACTCTGGCACCACCTCGGACTTCACCCGGGCCCCTCCTGGGACCCGGGACTTCTCCCTGGGGCCTGCGAGGCTCCGAACAGATCTCCGGCTCCTTCCTGCTACCACGAGGCCCCGCCCACGTCCCAGGCAAGGTTGCCTGACTTCCTGTGTGGCGATCGGGGCCGCGGCGGTGATTTCGTTTTTCCTTCTCTTCGTGGCGGCAAATGAGGGGTAGGCTCCCTCTTAATTTAAAATATAAAGCGGGGTGGGCACCTGCCAGTTACAGGTGCATAAAGCGGGGTAGGCTCCCGCTCGTTTTTGGGCAAATGCGGGGGAATCCCTACGTCGGGATTCCCTCAAGATGGGCTGCAGCTCCGTGCTGCGAAGCCCCCGCTTGTCTTTTCCTCAGGGCAATTAAAACATAATGCTCACGAGGCGCTAGGAGCCACAGCTCCTTGGCAAAGGTCCTGTAGTTTTCAAAGAATCAGTCCTTAGATGAAGGGGCAATGCAGGGCCCAGGGAGGCAAGCCCTCCTGGCAGCCCCCCCTGGGCCCCCAGCAGCAGCACGCCCTGCAGGAATCAGGTACCAAGACTGAACAACTTTCATGGGGTCACAGCCCCTTTTATCTACAAAATCCCCTTTGTGTCACAGCACAGGGTTGGGGGAAAAACCAGACGCAACTGGTTTGGGGGGAGCTTTGGAGCACTTTGTTTTGCTCAGCTCCTCTCTCCTTTCACAGGACAGGCTAGGGACATCAGACGCACCACAGGGGGTGGAGCCAGCATTGTGGAGGGAAGGCACAGCCCTATTCAGGTCCCAGGTGCAACTCCTCCCTCCCATCTAGATGCAGATCTCTCTATTCACCACTGCGCTGACTCACCCTGCCCCTCCAGGAGCCACACACACCTCCCAGCCCCTGTCACTCACAAGCCAGACATGCAATTCACATCAGGCAGGCAGACACAGAGCACACATAAATGCCAACTTCTAAAAGTGGCATTTCTACACCAGTCATAATAAATCTGCGCACACCATTGCGCAGCATTTATTCTCACGAGTTCGAACATACTAAACTCGCCCCTGCACTCCTCTCACACCAGGAATTACCATGGACACACATCCCCCATGCATTCCTATGGGAGGGCAGGACAATCTCACCACACGCACTCAGCGCGCACGCACTTTACACTGGCCCACAGTGCTAAAGTGCCCAGAGACTTAAAACTACTGACACACAAGGCAAAAAGTTTAGGGGTGAACCGGCCAAAAAGGGCCAAGTCCAACACAACCCCCTTCCAGCCAAAACGCAGGGCAGACCAATCACCACCGTGATGGGCTTCCCTGCTTGGGGCGATAGAACCCGGACGCGGGCCCGCACTGCAGGGACACCCTCCGGTTCTACGCCACTTGGAACCCATGGAATCCACTAAGAAAAAAAACTCCGGACCAACTAGGCTACCGCACCGGTACTCCTTAGTTGTCCATGGCCAGGACCAGGCCCTAGGCCACTGGTCCTTGCCAATCCACAGAGTGGGGGGCAGTAACCCCTGGCATCCAATAGCCATTCTCCACTCTCCCTCTCAGTGTAGTTCCAAACTACCACTGATCCTTCAACCGAGGGTCCGCACCCTCAGGCTGATCAGAGGTCACGGGCGAAGCATTTCCTCTCCCTACCTCTACTTCTGGGGTTCCGCACCCTCCCAGGGTAAGCACCCTCCAGAACACAACTCTCCCACCAGTTCAGGACCTCTCTCCATCCCTGGTCTACCACCTGGGACATAAATTCACCGGCTGCACCGGGGTCAGAGGCGAGGACTCCCTCCCTCTGCACCCCCTTCCAGAGTCCAATACCCTCCCAACTGGAGTGGTACCCCCTAAAGGCAAACCGGCCAGGACACTGATTACAGTCGCCCTGCCGTCCAGGTCAGGCAAACACCTGAACCTGGCTCCCCAACCCAGGGACGCTACCCTTTGGTCAGATGCCCGGCGAACCAGGACTTCACGGGGAGCACGCATGCCCCCCCCCGAGGGTGACACATAACTAATGTGTCGTGTGACAGTCTGCCGGGCACAAACCCAGGGCAGAAGTGGTGTCCCCATGGCCCCTCTGGACCCACTGGTTTTTCCACTGGGGAACCTCTCCCCCTCTCACCGCTCAATCAGGACTTCTGCACCCTCCACTTAGGAGCGGTGCTGCCTAGCACCAGGACTGATGGAGCTCTGGTTACAGACGCTCCACGTCCTCTAGAGACTAGAAGATCCTCCTCAAATGGCCTACAAGTACAGCCTAGGCCCCCCAACCTGGTGTTCCCTGAAGAAACCATCCAGGCCCTGGGACTGGGTTTCGGGCACACTCACTCCTTCTCCTCTGAGACAGGACGTGGGCCCCTACACCCCTCCCGCTACACTGGGACCTAGCTGGGCTACACTGAACCTCTTCCACCACACAGGACTGGAAGATACTCGAGCCACTCTTATTGGAACCACTTCCAGCTCACCTACCACGGGGAGATTCCCCCCACAGAACAGTCCAACAGGACAGACTAGGTTCCTTTCCTGGTGTTCCTTCTAAGAACCATCCAGTACCGGAGACTTGAGATTGAGGCTCGGAATACGGCCCAGTCTCACACCTTCCTCGCAGGACATGATGTGAGGCCTTGCAACCTCCTCACTATAACAGTTCCTAGTTGTGTTCCTCTGAACCATCTCCACCACACGGGTTGGGAGATACCTGCACCATTCCTCTAGGGTCACTCCCCCATGCAAGCTCCTTATTTCAGAGAACTCACTCCAGCGTCCAGCAGCACATCACTCATCCACACCCCCCCCCAAGACCGGTGAGACAGTTCCTTACTGTCCCTGAATCTCAACCTGCACCCCTCTTACTGAGCACCAGGTACCATACCCTGGGAACGGGACGGGGACTTCATGCACTGGACACACACTTCCCTGCCACCACTGGATCCCACCCTTACTGGTGAATCCAGAAAACTCACACTGCACTTAGGGGATAATCTACCCTCCCGAGCTAGTGACTCCATACCAATTAAGTCCCCACTGTAGGCCAACCCAAGAACTAGCAGACAGCACAGGGGCAGTCCCTCCCTCAGCTGCAGGCCAACCCAAGAACCAGCACAATGGCTCAAGGGCAGTCCCTCCTCCAGCTTTAGGCCAACCCAATAGCAGTCTGCACAAGGGCAGTCACTCCTCCAGATTCTCTGGTTTCTGTCCTTGGCAGTACACTCAACTCATAGTGCACAAGAAACACATTTCAAAAGAAATGACACTTAAAACAAACTCAGAAACAATAATCCCTTTCCATGTGACTATCTAAAATGCAGAGTTTTGTAGTGCAGCCAGTTGTCGCTGTGGTACTGCGCAAACGCAAGTCCTATCCTCACCGCTGCCACCAATGTTAGAAATGGGATCTCTGGTTGGCTAAGGCTTGCGCCAAAGCCAGGCAGAGACCACCACTCTAGTCAGGGAAAGGGAGTTACACGCCAAAGATAACCCCTGCTCACCCCCTTGGTAGCTTGGCACGAGCAGTCAGGCTTATCCCGGAGGCAATGTGTAAAGCGTTTGCGTACGCACACAGCAACAACATACCAGGCACACCACAAGAAGGAACTCCACACACAAGGTTATATATAAAAATAGCCTTTGTATTATCATAAAACACATTAGAATAGTACTCACATAATATGCCACCTGGCACGGGGTCATATTTACAAGGGAATTATTTACACCTGACAGGGCCAACTGGACCACTATCAGAACCAGCACAAAGCGAACTTAGTATAGGTAGTACTTATAATAAATGTAGAACACATCATAACCGTACAACCAGTAATCACTGGTAACCACTGTACTTCGCATCAGCCTGTAACATAAACTACATTATGCACAGTATCACATCAGGCGCGAATTACATTCTGCGCCAACCTCATAAGCATAAATACGTTATGCAATCCTCTCTTAAGTCTAAACACATTAGACCCTAACCTCCTAAGCATAACTCACATTAGGGGTAAAAACTCACAGTAGGAAATAACCTCACCAGCATAACCACATTATGCACATAATCTCATCCCTAAACACATTTAGCGGCATGAATCATAGTAGAGCATCACATTTCCTAATATCTCATAACTCACTGACCCCCCTGGCCAACTGGCCTTCTCCAAGGGGCTCAAATGCCCTGTGTCCAGAATGTCAGGGCTGCTGCCTAGCAGCTGAATCCACAGTGCGCCACTGCACAAAACTAAACGTGGCAGCTGCCCACTAATTGCTGGGCAGCTGGGAAACTCACTGGCACTCACTGTGCCTCTGGTCCCTCTCAGGGACCCTCTCTCAATTGTGCCCAGTTCGTGGCACTTTGCATAAAGGAGGGGGCCCGGCACCTCTGTGCCCTCTGGACCCTCCTAGTGGCATTAAATCACATGCCCCCATCGTTGGGGCGGCCCGCTCTCTTGCGGGACCGCCCAGGCACCGACAATGTGCCTCGATATGCCCCCGGGCCTCTGTGGCCCTCAGGGGCTCTAAAAACCAAGATGCCCAAACGTTGCAGCTGCCCACTGCCAAGCTGGGCAACTGTGATCCTCTCTGCGCAGAGGACCGGCACCACGGTGCCCCACGGGCTTTGGAATAAACTTGCCCCCATGATGGAGCGGCCCGCAACGGCGGGACCGCTCAGGCACCGACAATGTGCCTCGACATGTAGGGGGACACGGGCCCCTCTGGGCCCTCACTAACCATGTGCCCCTCGTTGGAGCGGCCCACTGCCAGACGGGGCCGCTCAGGGTGCGGAGATAGCACTGTGCCTCGAACAGGCACACACAGAGAACCCCTACGGAGCCCCACTCACCGGCTCTGGGGGCAGGACTCCTCCGGTCTTCGCTCCCGGCTGGGACCGGCACTCTGCTCTTCTCTCCACCGCTGAAGGCGGCGCAGCAAAACGCGGGGCTCTCCTCTCTTGAGAGCCTCGCCTGGACTCCGGCTGCACTTCTGCCGCTACCACGTAGGCGGGGTGGGCTTCCGCCTGCCTTCCTTCTCTGCTTCTGGCGCCGGGGCTCCCAGCCGCTCACGGGAGCCCCGCTCAGACCCTGAACTCTGGCACCACCTCGGACTTCACCCGGGCCCCCTCCTGGGACCCGGGACTTCTCCCTGGGGCCTGCGAGGCTCCGAACAGATCTCCGGCTCCTTCCTGCTACCACGAGGCCCCGCCCACGTCCCAGGCAAGGTTGCCTGACTTCCTGTGTGGCGATCGGGGCCGCGGCGGTGATTTCGTTTCTCCTTCTCTTCGTGGCGGCAAATGAGGGGTAAGCTCCTCTTAATTTAAAATATAAAGCGGGGTGGGCACCTGCCAGTTACAGGTGCATAAAGCGGGGTAGGCTCCCGCTCGTTTTTGGGCAAATGCGGGGGAATCCCTACGTCGGGATTCCCTCAAGATAGGCTGCAGCTCCGTGCTGCGAAGCCCCCGCTTGTCTTTTCCTCAGGGCAATTAAAACATAACGCTCACGAGGCGCTAGGAGCCACAGCTCCTTGGCAAAGGTCCTGTAGTTTTCAAAGAATCAGTCCTTAGATGAAGGGGCAATGCAGGGCCCAGGGAGGCAAGCCCTCCTGGCAGCCCCCCCTGGGCCCCCAGCAGCAGCACGCCCTGCAAGAATCAGGTACCAAGACTGAACAACTTTCATGGGGTCACAGCCCCTTTTATCCACAAAATCCCCTTTGTGTCACAGCACAGGGTTGGGGGAAAACCAGACGCAACTGGTTTGGGGGAGCTTTGGAGCACTTTGTTTTGCTCAGCTCCTCTCTCCTTTCACAGGACAGGCTAGGGACATCAGACGCACCACAGGGGGTGGAGCCAGCATTGTGGAGGGAAGGCACAGCCCTATTCAGGTCCCAGGTGCAACTCCTCCCTCCCATCTAGATGCAGATCTCTCTATTCACCACTGCGCTGACTCACCCTGCCCCTCCAGGAGCCACACACACCTCCCAGCCCCTGTCACTCACAAGCCAGACATGCAATTCACATCAGGCAGGCAGACACAGAGCACACATAAATGTCAACTTCTAAAAGTGGCATTTCTACACCAGTCATAATAAATCTGCGCACACCATTGCGCAGCATTTATTCTCACGAGTTCGAACATACTAAACTCGCCCCTGCACTCCTCTCACACCAGGAATTACCATGGACACACATATCCCCCATGCATTCCTATGGGAGGGCAGGACAATCTCACCACACGCACTCAGCGCGCACGCACTTTACACTGGCCCACAGTGCTAAAGTGCCCAGAGACTTAAAACTACTGACACACAAGGCAAAAAGTTTAGGGGTGAACCGGCCAAAAAGGGCCAAGTCCAACACAACCCCTTCCAGCCAAAACGCAGGGCAGACCAATCACCACCGTGATGGGCTTCCCTGCTTGGGGCGATAGAACCCGGACGCGGGCCCGCACTGCAGGGACACCCTCCGGTTCTACGCCACTTGGAACCCATGGAATCCACTAAGAAAAAAAACTCCGGACCAACTAGGCTACCGCACCGGTACTCCTTAGTTGTCCATGGCCAGGACCAGGCCCTAGGCCACTGGTCCTTGCCAATCCACAGAGTGGGGGGCAGTAACCCCTGGCATCCAATAGCCATTCTCCACTCTCCCTCTCAGTGTAGTTCCAAACTACCACTGATCCTTCAACCGAGGGTCCGCACCCTCAGGCTGATCAGAGGTCACGGGCGAAGCATTTCCTCTCCCTACCTCTACTTCTGGGGTTCCGCACCCTCCCAGGGTAAGCACCCTCCAGAACACAACTCTCCCACCAGTTCAGGACCTCTCTCCATCCCTGGTCTACCACCTGGGACATAAATTCACCGGCTGCACCGGGGTCAGAGGCGAGGACTCCCTCCCTCTGCACCCCCTTCCAGAGTCCAATACCCTCCCAACTGGAGTGGTACCCCCTAAAAGGCAAACCGGCCAGGACACTGATTACAGTCGCCCTGCCGTCCAGGTCAGGCAAACACCTGAACCTGGCTCCCCAACCCAGGGACGCTACCCTTTGGTCAGATGCCCGGCGAACCAGGACTTCACGGGGAGCACGCATGCCCCCCGCCCCCGAGGGTGACACATAACTAATGTGTCGTGTGACAGTCTGCCGGGCACAAACCCAGGGCAGAAGTGGTGTCCCCATGGCCCCTCTGGACCCACTGGTTTTTCCACTGGGGAACCTCTCCCCCTCTCACCGCTCAATCAGGACTTCTGCACCCTCCACTTAGGAGCGGTGCTGCCTAGCACCAGGACTGATGGAGCTCTGGTTACAGACGCTCCACGTCCTCTAGAGACTAGAAGATCCTCCTCAAATGGCCTACAAGTACAGCCTAGGCCCCCCAACCTGGTGTTCCCTGAAGAAACCATCCAGGCCCTGGGACTGGGTTTCGGGCACACTCACTCCTTCTCCTCTGAGACAGGACGTGGGCCCCTACACCCCTCCCGCTACACTGGGACCTAGCTGGGCTACACTGAACCTCTTCCACCACACAGGACTGGAAGATACTCGAGCCACTCTTATTGGAACCACTTCCAGCTCACCTACCACGGGGAGATTCCCCCCACAGAACAGTCCAACAGGACAGACTAGGTTCCTTTCCTGGTGTTCCTTCTAAGAACCATCCAGTACCGGAGACTTGAGATTGAGGCTCGGAATACGGCCCAGTCTCACACCTTCCTCGCAGGACATGATGTGAGGCCTTGCAACCTCCTCACTATAACAGTTCCTAGTTGTGTTCCTCTGAACCATCTCCACCACACGGGTTGGGAGATACCTGCACCATTCCTCTAGGGTCACTCCCCCATGCAAGCTCCTTATTTCAGAGAACTCACTCCAGCGTCCAGCAGCACATCACTCATCCACACCCCCCCCCAAGACCGGTGAGACAGTTCCTTACTGTCCCTGAATCTCAACCTGCACCCCTCTTACTGAGCACCAGGTACCATACCCTGGGAACGGGACGGGGACTTCATGCACTGGACACACACTTCCCTGCCACCACTGGATCCCACCCTTACTGGTGAATCCAGAAAACTCACACTGCACTTAGGGGATAATCTACCCTCCCGAGCTAGTGACTCCATACCAATTAAGTCCCCACTGTAGGCCAACCCAAGAACTAGCAGACAGCACAGGGGCAGTCCCTCCCTCAGCTGCAGGCCAACCCAAGAACCAGCACAATGGCTCAAGGGCAGTCCCTCCTCCAGCTTTAGGCCAACCCAATAGCAGTCTGCACAAGGGCAGTCACTCCTCCAGATTCTCTGGTTTCTGTCCTTGGCAGTACACTCAACTCATAGTGCACAAGAAACACATTTCAAAAAGAAATGACACTTAAAACAAACTCAGAAACAATAATCCCTTTCCATGTGACTATCTAAAATGCAGAGTTTTGTAGTGCAGCCAGTTGTCGCTGTGGTACTGCGCAAACGCAAGTCCTATCCTCACCGCTGCCACCAATGTTAGAAATGGGATCTCTGGTTGGCTAAGGCTTGCGCCAAAGCCAGGCAGAGACCACCACTCTAGTCAGGGAAAGGGAGTTACACGCCAAAGATAATCCCTGCTCACCCCCTTGGTAGCTTGGCACGAGCAGTCAGGCTTATCCCGGAGGCAATGTGTAAAGCGTTTGCGTACGCACACAGCAACAACATACCAGGCACACCACAAGAAGGAACTCCACACACAAGGTTATATATAAAAATAGCCTTTGTATTATCATAAAACACATTAGAATAGTACTCACATAATATGCCACCTGGCACGGGGTCATATTTACAAGGGAATTATTTACACCTGACAGGGCCAACTGGACCACTATCAGAACCAGCACAAAGCGAACTTAGTATAGGTAGTACTTATAATAAATGTAGAACACATCATAACCGTACAACCAGTAATCACTGGTAACCACTGTACTTCGCATCAGCCTGTAACATAAACTACATTATGCACAGTATCACATCAGGCGCGAATTACATTCTGCGCCAACCTCATAAGCATAAATACGTTATGCAATCC
>CAWUFW010002461.1:867500-872500 GCA_963921515.1 Calotriton arnoldi | reverse complement strand
AGCATCTCTCCATAAGGAATACTGCGGATGAGATGCTTTGGGTGACCACTACCGGCATGTAGTATAGCATTTCCGGCTGTGGATTTTCTGTGCAACTTAGTTTCTAATTTCTCATTATGCACAAATACCTCTACATCTAAAAAGTTGACAGAGTTGGAGCTGATGTTAGCTGTAAACTGTAAATTAAGACTGTTAGTATTCAATTTACTGATGAAATCCTCTGCCTCACTTTTGGTACCCTTCCAGATTATGAAGAGGTCATCTATGTATCTCCACCATGCCCTAATATGCGACTGCATAATTGAATGGTGTTCTCTGTGGAGGACCAGCTCCTCCCACCAGCCCATGTGAAGGCAAGCATAACTGGGGGAGAAGCTGGCCCCCATAGCCACCCCACGTAGCTGTTGATATAGATTGTTCTGAAACAAAAAATAATTGTTTTGTAAACAGAATTCCACCATGTTAATGAGCATGAGATTATGTTGTGCACATGGTCGTCCTCTTCTGGCTAGATAATATTCTAGGGCCCTTATACCATCTCTGTGATTAATGGATGTGTATAAGGAGGTTACATCTAGTGTGATTAGAAGATAATCTGTCGACCAAGGACAGTCAATTAATTTTACCAAAAAGTCACTTGTATCTTTTATATAAGAAATCAAATTCTGAACATGCTCCTGCAAAAAGTAATCTATATATTTTGAAGCATTTTCTAATAAACTTTTGCGAGCAGATATAATGGGTCTCCCCGGTGGTACTAAAGCATTTTTATGGATTTTGGGAATGAAATAGAGAATAGGAGTTACTGGTTTCTCATTTTTGATAAATTTAAATTCATCAATCGTCAGCAGTCCTGCATTTTTCCATGCCAATAATTTGATGTTAAACTCTTCAGTGGCTTTACGCATGATGGAATAATCGCTGCGGCGATAGCAGGCTGTGTCTTTTAGTTGTCTCATTGCTTCCATTACATAGTCATCTTTTTTCCATAGTACTATGTTGCCGCCTTTGTCCGCATTCCTCACTATGATATCAGAATTGTTTTTCAATTTGGACATCAACAGCTGAAATTGCATTTCTTGTTTGTTTTTGTTTTGACGGTCATAATGTTGAATTTTGTAATTTAGTTCCTTTAAGCCCTTAATTACATTGACATGAAAATTATCAATCGAATCTCTTATCATTATCGGATTGAAAGTAGAGTGCGGTTTGAAAGGCGTTATGGATTTGGTTTGACCATTGTCAATGTTGGTATTTGTGTTACAATCTTCTGACATTAGTTCCTGCAAATCTGCAAGTAAAGCCATATCCGATTGAGTTAAAACCGTTTGTGCTGGAGTCAAATTAGGTGAAACGCATTGCAAAGATGAAATGCTTGTGCCTGGTATCTGTTGTTGTTGACTTTGTTGTAGAAAATGTTTTTTCAATTTAAGCTTCCTAATGCTTTTGTAAA
The DNA here is from genome assembly GCA_963921515.1 of Calotriton arnoldi. Taxonomy (NCBI): domain Eukaryota; kingdom Metazoa; phylum Chordata; class Amphibia; order Caudata; family Salamandridae; genus Calotriton; species Calotriton arnoldi. Next base: position 871,047 of record CAWUFW010002461.1, on the reverse strand, counting down.
CGTCAAATCGTGTTGCCGCGTAATTAAAGGAGCTTACCGGGCAATATGAAAGTCCCAAGGAAAGGAGTTGTTCTTCCGCCTTGTTGAGCACTACATCAGTAAGATTTATAACTGTAAGACTGGTTGTGTTGCTGGCATCGCTCACTTGAGTTAGCGCCTCCAATTCCTCTTTGGCTGCCTTTTCTGTTGATTTTTGTTTCTTACGCTTTCTTGCCCGCCGTCTTGCGCGGCACTTGGACGTTCTAGATTTACTTTGTTCTGCTGTGGTCTTGGGCGCAGGGTCTGCCTGCGCTCCTCCACTAAAAAATTAACCTCCTCAGCTAATGTCAAAGATGTAGGAAGATATGACGGTATTTGTTTCTGTATATCTGCTTCGGTTTCGCTCTCTTGAGCTGAACTGAGATCTGAATATGAAGAGCCTTCAGTTCTGTTGGCTTTAGATAACAGATTGCTACTTTCCACTTTACTGTGGCCATATCGAGAGGCTTTCAAAGTGTCGTATTTCTTGGCAAATGTAAAGATACGTCCACTGTCAATCATTTCGATCTCTGTGAAATTTAAAAGTCTTCCTTTCTCTTATTACATCCTCTTCTTTTTTGAGACGTTTTTTCATTTCTTCCTTCATTTTCAGAGCTTCTTCTTTAAGATTCATTAGTTCAATGTCGCTGTTTAACTTCTCTATTTGTTCCAGAAGTCTCACTTTATCTTTTTCAGCATAATTGATTAGGATTAACATCAGCCTTTTTGAATGGTCCAAATTGGCCTCTGCCCACTCCATCATATCAATGTCAGGTTCCTCATAGCTGGGGGCTAGTAAAATTCTTAAACCTCTCGGTACTCTTCCAACGTCTACATATCTTTGGAGAGATTTGGCCTCCCACCACTTTTTTTGCTCTGTTCTCATTAATTTTTTGATTATGTCTTTTAAACTTGTATTGGCTACTCCTGCTGTTGCATTATGGGAGATGGAGTCCACCGCTGGCCTCTTTGAATCATCGAACATGTCAGCTGCCGCCGCCTCTCGTTCTCGGAGCGCGTCTGCTGTCATGGTGAGTTGGAGCAATTGTATTTTCAATGCGTGGAGGATATTTAGCCCAGGGAGTTAGACCATGCTGACTGTGTCGAAATATCCCTGCTCATACCCCGTACCCGACTCGTGCTTTATCTCAGCGTTGCAATCTCCCCTCCACCCCACACTGCCGGCCAGCACTCCTCGCGTCCTCCGACTCGAAGTTGCTTACCTTGACAGTGCTTCGTGGTTCGGAGAGAGATTTCCGCTTGTACAATGCTTGTCGGGGGGCGACGCCACTTGTAATCCTCCCGGATTCTCTTCGGCTTTGATGGCGGCACCTCGTTACTCGGGGGGGGTCCGTGTTGACATACATATATTTCCATAGGAAATCCGCAACATTCTATTTGAAATAACTCTTGCGTCGGTTGACGAATCTTCGCAAAATTTTCAAACTTTATGGCCCGCTCCGGTCCGCTCCTACCCTGAAAGTTTCGGGGTGATTCGTCAAGCGGGGGCAGAGAAAAAAGGGGGGTCCCAAAACGTGTTTTCCCCATTCATTATCCCATAGGAAACTTTAGCCACGGCTACAGCCCGAACTGCTGAACGGAATTACACCAAATTTGGCAAAGAGGTAGTTCTTGGTTCAGAAAGAACCCTTTTTGTTAAATGGTGTAAATCCGTTCAGTAGTTCCTGAGAAAATCAAAAGTAAAGTCACATATATATCTAGGGCCGAGTAGGGTCCGCGTACCCTCCCGATCACGAGCTGCATGCTAATTGGCTGTCAACACTCCAAATCAGGAAGTGTTGGCAGCCATTTTGTCCCTCGGTAGAACCGAGGCACAGAAACAAGTGCGCAAACGCACAAAGGGGGCAGGGTAGAAACACCCTGACCCTCTAGGTCTGCTCAGGGGGTCCCACAAGGACCCCCTGGGCAGAAAAAAGCATTAAAAAAAAAAAACGATTGTGCCTCAGGCCCCGCCCCCTTCCTTTACCACTCTGCAAACGCGCCCCCTGGCGCATTTGCAGAGGGGGAACGAATTCCCCTTGAATACTGGGGGTCCCTGGGGTCAACTAGCCCACCAGAAACTTCCAGTATGCGCCAGGGGCTGCATTGCAGAGAGATGTACAGAGGCCACGCCCCTTTACACCTCTCTGCAACGCAGCTCTGTGGCGCTTTTTGGAGGTACATGGTGGGCTAGTTGGACTCCAGGGACCCTCAGGATTCAAGGGGACTTAATTCCCCAACTTAAAACGCGCCACGGGCGCGTTTGCACAGTGTTGAAGGGAGGGCGGGGCTTCAGGTGACATGTGTGCAAACAGGCCCCATTGCGCGTTTTAAGATGGGGAATTAAATCCCCTTCAATCCTGAGGGTCCCTGGGGCCAACTAGCCCACCAGGTACGTCCAGAAAGCGCTACAGAGCTGCGTTGCAGAGAGGTGCAAAAGGGGCGTGGCCTCTGAACACCTCTCTGCAACGCAGCTCTCTGGCGCATACTGGAGGTATCTGGTGTGCTACTTGGCCCCTAGGGACCCTCGGGATTGAGGAGGATTTAATTCCCCATCTTAAAACGCACCACGGGGCCTGTTTGCAGACATGTCACCTGAAGCCCCGCCCCCTCCCTTCACCACTGTGCAAATATTCCTCTAAAATCAGCCAAACTACGAATTCCGATTTACTCACCTGTTAACAGGAGAGACCTCAGTGCTGCAACTTTGAGCCCAGTACTGATCCTGAAAAGTAATTTTAACCGTACTTACCAGTAACTTGAATTTCCTTCCATAGGATATCATTGCCTGCTTTTTGCTGAAAAAGTGTCGATTTTTGAAACCTACAAATATTCCTCTAAAATCAGCCGAAATACGAATTTCGATTTACTCACCTGTTATCAGGAGAGACCTCAGTGCTGCATCTTTGAGCCCAGTACTGATCCTGAAAAGCAATTCACCGTACTTACCAGTAACTTGAATTTCCTTCCATAGGCTAACATTGACTGGTTTCACTTGGAAATTCTTCTAAGTGTGGAGTTTTGGAACTTTATAATATTCCTCTAAAATCAGCCGAACTACGAATTCCGATTTACTCACCTGTTATCAGGAGAGACCTCAGTGCTGCATCTTTAAGCCCAGTACTGATCCTGAAAATTAAATTTAACCGTATTTACCAGTAACTTGTATTTCCTTCCATAGGAATCCATTGTCTGGTTTTCAGCAGAAAAGTTTCAAAGTGTCGATTTTCACAAACTACAAATATTCCTTAAAAATCGCCTGTATGACTTAAGCGCATTCTTTCAACTGTTTACAGGAGATGCACCAGTGCTGGATCCAGGATCCACCACTGAGTAAGAAAAGTAACGATAACACTACTTACCTGCTAAGTGAATTTCCTCCCATAGGATAACATTGGTGATTCTATGTGAAAAAGTTTCTAAGTGTCAACTTTTAAAATACAATAATATTCCTTAAAAATCACTACTGTAACCAAAACGCTTTTACTCAACTGTTTACAGGAGATGTCGCAGGACTGAATCTAGGATC
>CAWUFW010002461.1:860000-862500 GCA_963921515.1 Calotriton arnoldi | reverse complement strand
TTGTAAAAAGGGGCCTGGCCTCTGAACACCTCTCTGCAACGCAGCTCTCTGGCGCATACTGGAGGTATCTGGTGGGCTAGTTGGCCCCTAGGGACCCTCGGGATTGAGGAGGAATTAATTCTCCAACTTAAAACGCGCCACAGGGCGTGTTTGCATTCATGTCACCTCAGGCACCACCCCCTTCCTTCACCATTGTGCAAATATTCCTCTAAAATCAGCCGAACTACGAATTCCGATTTACTCACCTGTTATCAGGAGAGACCACAGTGCTGCATCTTTGAGCCCAGTACTAATCCTGAAAAGTAATTTTAACCGTACTTACCAGTAACTTGAATTTCCTTCCATAGGATATCATTGCCTGCTTTTTGCTGAAAAAGTTTCAAAGTGTCGATTTTTGAAACATATAAATATTCCTCTAAAATCAGCCGAACTACGAATTCCGATTTACTCACCTGTTATCAGGAGAGACCTCAGTGCTGCATCTTTAAGCCCAGTACTGATCCTGAAAAGTAATTTTAACCGTACTTACCAGTAACTTGTATTTCCTTCCATAGGAATCCATTGTCTGGTTTTCAGCAGAAAAGTTTAAAAGTGTCGATTTTCACAAACTACAAATATTCCTTAAAAATCGCCTGTATGACTTAAGCGCATTCTTTCAACTGTTTACAGGAGATGCACCAGTGCTGGATCCAGGATCCACCACTGAGTAAGAAAAAGTAACGATAACACTACTTACCTGCTAAGTGAATTTCCTCCCATAGGATAACATTGGTGATTCTATGTGAAAAAGTTTCTAAGTGTCAATTTTTAAAATACAATAATATTCCTTAAAAATCACTACTGTAACCAAAACGCTTTTACTCAACTGTTTACAGGAGATGTCGCAGGACTGAATCTAGGATCCAGTCCTGTGGTTAGAAAAGTAATCCATAAAGTAACTAATTGCATTTAACTAGAAATTCACATTGAGCTCAATGTTGCATTGTGTTTGAAATTGTGTTGCCCATTGCAACAACTGTAACTACTGTACTTAAAAGTCTATTGCCTATTTGCAAAGTATTTAAACTAAAGTAATTCATTCTGAGAAAGTATATTTTGTAATGTAATGTATAATGTAATTACAATGTAATTTAAAAAATAAAATATCTAAAAATAAATAGTTTAAAAAAATGTAGTAAATCAGTATCAAAAAATAAATATAACAATTAATACATTTAAAAATTGTCATTTACAAAACCTTTGAAATTCACTGAAAAAAATCATAGGTTTCAGACATGTTATAGTTCGGAATTAGCATTTAAAAAACCTTTGAAATTCACTGAAAAAACCATAGGTTTCAGGCACGTTATAGTTAGAAATTAGCATTTAAAAACCTTACAAATTCACTGAAAAAACCATAGGTTTTAGGGACAGTTATAGTTAGTTGGACATTGCACTCGTACAAAACCCGTGAAATTCCCCGTTATAGTTAGTTCAGGTAACTATAACTCGCGCCACCGCAATGCACTGCTGATGACGTCACATATTACATCACTCATGACATGGTCAGTGACATCACTGATGACATCTCAAATGACATCACTGATGACATCACTGATGACATCATCCATGTGATAATTTGATGCATCTTCTCAAACCCTAATATAACTTTTGATACACCCACTGTAAATTACAGACTGCCATTGTCAAAACCATAGACACTCCAACACCAATTACTATATACACACTCACTGATTCTTAGGTCTACACACACACATCTACTCACTCACCCGTACAGTCACTCATACTTATAGTCACTCAGTACAGGACTATTATATGCACTCATACACCTATATAAACACTCACACACCGCCACTCATCCAGAGAGGTACTCACACACCTAGTCAGTCATGCAAAAATTAAGCACACACCCATTTACTCACCTATACAGTTATACACACACCAGCTCACTTACTCATACAAATACTAGCACATTCTTACGCTCTTATACAATCTCTGATACAAGCACACACTCATCCATACAGTCACTCTCACAATCACACACTCTCGCTTATAGCTATTTATATACTCCAACACACATATATACTGCCTTTCATATATGTAGTTACTCACACATGTACCACTGGGACATACATTCACTCACTAACACATTCTTACACACACTTACCCACCCATACAGTCTATCACAGATGCACTCTTGAAATCATCCACCCAGTGAATCACCCACTCACACATCTATGCACAGAGTCGCACACACCCCACCCACACAAACACTCAGGCACCCATACAGATACTCAGACAACCAATCAATAACTCATATAGACACTCATGTAGCTATTCACAAACCCATGCAGCCACTTACACAGCAACAGACAGACGGATACAGACATTCACCCAGTTTAGTCACTAACCCATGCATTCAGTAAGATACGTTTAATCACTCACTTATAGAGTTCGTCACGCACCTACTAAATCATCCATTCAGACACTTATACACCCA
>CAWUFW010002461.1:847500-857500 GCA_963921515.1 Calotriton arnoldi | reverse complement strand
GGCGTTAGACTGGATCCAGAAGATTTTTTGTAAGCAGTACCCCTGTGCGCCGGTAGGTGGCGTTGATCGGCTCAGTCTGTTGTCGGAGGGTCTGCGGAACAATTTCAAATGAGAAAGTCCAGCAGGACCTCACTGTCCAGACAGTAATATTCGATGAATGTGTGAATGGAAGCTCGCGTTGCTGCCTGGCAGAAATCCAGGATCGGAACTCCACGTGCTAACACAGTGGTGGCTGCTTTAGCACTGGTAGAACGAACCTGAAAACCTTTGGGAGGTTGCTTCTTGGCCAGTGCGTAGCAGTTTTTGATGCAGAGCACAACCCAACTGGAGATGGTCCACTTCTGCACAGCCTGACCTTTCTTTGCAACAACATACCCCATGAAGAGTTGGTCGTCCACACAGAACTTTCCTGTGTTGTCAAGGTAGAACTACACCTCTCTTTTTGGGTCCAGACAGTTGAGTTGCTTCTCTTCTTTAGAGGGATATGGAGAAGCATAAAAGGTACGCAAGGTGATAGATCGGCCTACATGAAAAGGGGTGACCATTTGTGACAGAAAGGAGGCCTGTGTGCGAAGCAGCACTTTGTCAGGATAGACAGAGGTAAGACGGCTTAGATGAAAAGGCCTGCTGTTCACTTACTCTGCAGGCAGATATAATTGGCACAAGGAAGGCTGTTTTCAAGGTGAGAAGCATGAGGGGACAATTGTGTAGAGGCTCAAAAGGAGTGCACATCAAAAAAGTTAAAACCAAGTTAAGGTCTTATTGAGGCATAATGAATTGTGAAGGAGGGAAGAGATGAGCAAGACCCTTGTGGAAACTATGTACAATAGGGGACTTGAACAAAGAGGGTTGTTCAGCCAACCGGATGAAAGCAGAAATGGTAGAGAGATAGCCCTCAAAAGTGCCCAGAGCAGAGTCCAACTGGTCAAGAGAAAGAATGAAAAGCAGAACCTCACAAAGCGGGGCAAAAAGGGGATCAAGAGTTTTTTTTGCATACCATGCTACAATTGTTTTCCAACGGCAAGTGTACACCATCTTGATGGAGATACCTGGCTCCCAAGATGACAGAACGCCTGGCTGCCAAGTTGACATCAGGGGGAAGGTTGAAAGCTGTCAACTGTCACGGCTCAATCTCCACGCAAGAAGGCAGAGAGTTGACAGGTTAGGGTGGAAAACCCTCCACTGCTTCTGCGACAGAAGTGAAGGGCAGCCTGAATGGAGGATCGACAGCCATGCTCAGAAGCTTGGGAAACGAGACTCTCCATGCCCAGTCCGGAGCCACAAGGATGACTTGGGCCCGGTCGTTCTTGATCTTCCTGAGAACTCTGGGTAGGAAGGTGCACAGCAGGCCTAAGCTCCACTCGAGGCGAAAAGCGTCTCCGAACGAGTGCCGCCCTGGAGAGACCAGCGTGCAAAACTGCTGACATTGTGCATACTCTGAGGCTCTCCCCACTGCTGAAAAAGACCTTGCACCATCTCCAGATGGAGATGCCACGTGTGATCCACTAGGCATCTTCGGCTCAGTTTATCCGCCCTGGTGTCCAGAGAACCTGCCAGATGTTGAACCACCAGAGAAATGCACTGGCGTTCCAGCCATGTCTCTGGACAAAGGGTCCACAACCCTACCTTTGTTGCAGTACCACATGGCGGTGGTGTTGTCCATTAACACTTGTACCAGCCTTCCCTTGATGGAGGGTAGAAAGGCTTTCAATGCGTCGGATCACCCAGAGTTCCAGCATGTTGATGTGGAGTCCAGATTCAGTCTGAGACCAGAATCCTCGGATCTCCACCTCTCCCAGATGGCCACTCGTCCTAGGAGTGATGAAATCAGTCACTACTATGAGAGCTGCTTGGGGAAGGGAGAGGGGTCTGGCTCTGACCCAATCACAGTTCGTGAACAAACACTGCAGATAGTATGCAGTTCCCTCCGAGATCTGGACCAAGTCGGAGAGACTCCCCTGATGCTGGACCCATCGAAACTTCAGGTTCCACTCAAGAGCCCACATATGCCATCTGGCATGTGTCACTAGCAGGATGCAGGAGGCCATGTGTCACTAGCAGGATGCAGGAGGCTAGGAGGCCCAGCAGCCTACGAATCAGTCTCGCCGAAACCCAGGATAGAGGCTGAGATATTGGTAACATAGCCTGAATAATGCTGGACTTGCTGCTCGGGAGGATATGCCTGAAACGGCACTGTGTCCAGAACAGCTCCGATGAAAGGGAGCATCTGAGAAGACATCAGGTGTAACTTCTGCATGTTGTTAGTGAACCCCAGCGAGTGAAGGAGGTTCGCCGTAATCCGTAAGTGGGAGACGACTGCCTGGGGCTTGCCTGCCTTCAGCAGCAAGTCAAGTTAAGGGAAGAATGCAGACCCTGACCTCTGTAGATGAGCCGCAACCACTATCATCACCTTGGTGAACACCCGAGGCATGCTGGTAAGGCCAAAAGGAAGCACGGTGAACTGAAAGTGCTCGTGGCCAACCATAAAGCAAAGATAGCCCCGGTAGGCAGGACGGTAACATGAAAATAAGCATCCTGCAAGTCCAACGCTACCATCCAGTCTCCTGGGTCCAAGGCAGACAAGACCTGAGCTAACATGAGCATTTTGAATTTCTCCTTTTTAGGTCTCGCCTAGCGTTGCAGCGCGCATGCGTTGCTCGCTCTGCGAAACATATTGTTGATGAGACTTCAGAAGGGGACTTGAAGCCCCGCCCCTCAATTTCATTGGCTGGCGTCATCGTTTATGTAAAACGCTGGCTGCCGATTGGAACTGAGCCTTTTTGGTTGCCGCCCTTTCCCCTTTTCGTCCGGCCCATCCGGACTGGATTGTCTGCTTCACGGCTGTCGTGAAGCACTTTATCTTTAGAGGGGCCATCTGTTTCTAATTAGTTCATCGCTTGTTTCATTCCACAGTGCGAGCTTTAGGGGGCCATCTGTTTCCAATTAGTTCATCGCTCGTTTTGCATTTCTTAGCACCCGAGAATATTTCTTGAACCTTCAGTTTTGAAAATGATTATTATGCTCCTTGTACATTTTGTGATTAACTCACAGACGGTAAGTGGCACTCGCTGAAGTGTGGACGTGGTTTCAGGGTCCTACAGCATTTGAGAAAAGTCAGTGTGCGGACGAGGCAAGACGCAGGTCTCCACATATGTTAAACTGCGCCCCCGAATAGCCCCAATCTGTCACAGTGACATCTTTATGTACCCTGCCTGTACCGCCAATCACAGGAGCCAGTACGACTCTCTCGGGGCACTGGCTTCTTGGCATTCCTCACAGGAGCAGCAGAAACACTAACCGCGCCCCCTTCTGGAGGGCATGCTAAGTGCACACCTTTCTCACCCTCAGCTTCTGACGCTTGCCTCCTTCAGAAGCTGAACGTGTTTGTTGTCTTTTGCCCGGGTACTCTGTTTGCACTAAGGCAGCACGAGCCTGTAATCCAGTTACTGATGCGGGGTGTTTTCTTCTAGGGCAGCGTCTGTCCCTTAGACCCCAAGCTTCGGACAAATGGTACGAAACAGTTATTTGGTGCTGCGAAAACAAAATGCATTAAAATCGCATTCATGCGCCGTGTATATACCATCATCACACATTAAGAGAATATCTGTTAGGACAATTGGATTGAAGGACGCCGTTTTGGTGCACCGCGGGCAGCCACAGATTAGGAGTGCGTTCGAAGTGGTCAGCAGGGTGAGTTCCAGAAAGTCGTGCTTTACGCCTCTGAAAGTCCCCTCCTCTCCAAACCCCTGATGGCCCCGGTTACTATAGCAGGCGCGAGGCCATTTGAAGTATGCGCAGTGTATATAACACATACAGGAGTTCGAGGGGAGCCTGGTGAGACAGTCACGGCACATTAGGAGACAGCCTGCCTTCTGGGGCGCCGTTGCACTGTGAAGAATACGGGTCTTAGGCAGAGCCCTCTGAGGCGCCATTTCACCGTGAAGAACTGAAGTCACGTCCAGACCAAAGCCCCTGGGAGCAGATTCTCAGACATCCCCGGTACAGCAAACGATTTCCCGTGTTTGGCAGTAGCGGACGGTTTTCTGTGGCTTCCAACACGGCCATTGCCAGGCGGCATTCGCCCCGCAATGTTTGGCTAGCATCTGGGTGCGGGCGAACATTAAGGGCGGGAAAACAAAAAGGCGTCGAAAGAGGCGGGGCAGGGAAACCGTTATAAAACAAATTCATAGTTAACGTATTTCTGGTTTTTGACTGCGTCCTGAACACAAGGCGATTACAACATTAATCGCCTTTGTAGCCGAGTTGTTTCCTCTGCTAATTGGTTTTGCTCCCCACTGTCCTCTGTGAGCCAATGAGGGATGAAGAAGGACAAGACAGGGCCCGGAGATGAAGGAGGTGATGCACTGGGCTGTCACTCAGGGGACTGTGATTAAAAGCATGAATCAAAGAGGCTGCCGGTGACAGCTGGAATCACTGCTGCTGAGGGGCTGCAGGCAAGCAGCGGTTGGAGCAGCAGCACAAGTGCCTAGATCAGGGCATGCCAAGTCTAGGCACATGGACCACCTCACGGCCACGACATTAAATCAATATGCACAGCACAAAGATTCGTCTTTGTTGCATCTTAACATCTGTATGTGTTGTTGTTTTACGACTTTGTGGTAGTATAGAATGCAATGCCTGGCAGATAGATGTAAGTGCTATCAAACATTGCCTAACTCGACCCGAAAGTATTGGAGCACTTTAGATTAGCACCAGTTACATAATAGGAGTACACATTAATTTTTTTGTAGGCACAGGGAGATTATGATTTGCCCAGAATCGCAGGGTGCTGAGTGGACGCCGAGACTCGAACCCGGTTCCCCAGTTCGAAAGTCAGCAGCTCTGGTTGTCCAGCCACATCCTCTCCCCGAATTGTCAGTTCTGTTGGTGACAGATCAATGTGCTACGGGTCTGCTGATGACATCGGTGCGCAAGCAGCACGGATCAAGACCTGTGGGCCCACTCAGATGGTCATCCTTCCCAAATTGACTAAAATAAAGTTGAATAACACCACCTGGTATTGTTTCAATGCTGCTAAGTCACCCCACTATTCCAAAATCTAGTTTGTATGAGTGCATGCCTCTGAGATAGCTCCGACCAACCTACACTTTGTATCAGCATATGAAACATTAAAACCTGAGGTGAGGCACTGGAACATATGCCCGTGATGTGTGAGTTACACTTATGTAAACTATGAGCCCTAACCCACTGAGCTATGTTGCTCTAGCTTTCTCCCCACTTCACCCTGGAAAAGATCCCTCTCATTTTAAGGGTTCCTGCCACTGTATGCCCAATCACATCAATACATGTCAAAGTTGAAGCGCATCTCAGACTGGAATTATTCATGCATTTATATCTGAATTGCATGTCCGTCACCACCCTTTAATGAAATAAGCAGATATCTGGGAGAGGGGTTCTTATGTCGGACGATGAGGAGGAGAGTGATGGTTTAAAAGGAGGCATTTGGGGGGCTGGGGAAATGTCACAAGAGCTCGGAGGGAAGAATGCTTTAAAACCGCCTTTCTCTTTACAATAGTGAACTCAAAGGCATTCAAGTAAAAATGCACATTAATAAAACATGTATAGGGGCATAGCATAAATACTGTTGGACTGAATAGAAAACGTGTCATGCGGGTAAGGCGTATCTTTTTTTTCTGCTAATGCTGTAAACGGCCTAAATTTATTTATTCTTTTCCTGGTGTAACACAACCACACACAACAATCTCCAGAGGCAGAACAACCATGACACGCACAGCAATTCACACATCCACAGAACGCAATCCCCATCACACACACCCAACATACCCACAGTGATCTATTGACTCAGAAATCCTACCAAACAGACCAACCAACACATCCCAGATAGTTACAATCACAGCAACCCCCACATGCACAAAAAACAAAAGGGAACTTCTTTATTTGTATAAACTCAAAATTAATAATATTACTAAAATGTAACTCAGTATTTATTTTTATTTGTTCTTCAAATTACAAACACCTCTGTAGCAGGCACACAAACCCACTGGGCGATCGTGGTGGTTGTTCCCCTGTAACAGACGACGTTTTCCAAATAGGCCAACTTTTAAACGTTGTAGTTTGAGAAGAGCTTGACAGCGAAGGGTTAATCGTCATGGTCTTTCATTTCAAATGTTTGTATGTGATAAAAGACTGTCATTTACAACGCCATTTACAACGCCAAAAGCTCTAATTTAAGCAAATGCGAGACCTATTGCATTTCTAATGCTGGTTGAGGAAGAGGCTGAGTGCGGAGATCAAGGATAGGGAGAAGACCCATGTGCTTTTTGGGAACCAGAAAGTATTGGGAATAACAACCACAGCCTACTTCTGGCACATAAACCATCTCTAAGGTTCACTTGGCCATGAGAGCAGAGACCACCTCGCGGAGAAGGGAGAGATGATCCTCCGTCAGCTGGTCGTGAAATGGCGGCATGGGGGAGGCGTAGTTTTGAAGGGGAGCGAGTAGCCCCTTCAAACAAACTGCAAAACCCACCTGTCCGATGTTATGGTCTGCCAATGGGGCAGAAGGCGAATCCTGCCGCCAACCGAGTGCCCATGGTGGTAAAGGGGCTAACTAGGAGGGTTTGAAGAGTGTTGCAGGGGGGGGGGGGAGGGGCGACTGACGACCACTGGCCACCTGACCCACAGGGCCTGTGGGTACCACACCCTCAGCCACACAGAGGCTGGGAAGCCAGCACAGTGTAGTGGCTGGGCGGGAATTTGACGCGGCAGGAGGCCCCTTCCGTAGCCACGAAAGGAGATAAAGGCAGATTGGGGTGGATGTGGGGCAGCAGAGAGGACTAAGGATCTGGCAGTAGCACAAGAATCCTTAAAGCTCTTGGGCGCCGAATCTGCCTGGTCTCCGAAGAGACGGGTGCAATGGAAGGGCATGTCCATAAGGTAAGCTTGGACATCCCCCAAAAAGCAAGTAGTCTTCAGCCCGGCGTGGACGCCTAAGGGGCACGGTGTGAGAAGCTGACTTGGTATATGATGTACACTTATGTAATTGGACACCGTGCACCAGTCCAGACAACCCTTATGGTGATTTAAGAGGTCTTAGACAACCTTAGAAAGCTCTCTAAGTGGTAGCTGTGGAGAGCACCCTTCAGGCTGAGTCCAGAAGGAATGTAAAGCAGCTTGTTTTACCAGAATGCAATATTACAGTATTAAGTGAACCCCACGAGGGACACTGGCCTCAAACTTGGTGAGAGGGCAGGCCTCGGGAGCTGTGGAAAACCCTTTGTCCAGTTTTGCACCAGAGCGGTAGGGAAAGCGCGTTGGGTAGTTGAAGGCTCTCAGGGGAGGGTGTAGCGTGAGGAAGTTTGGGTCCCCAGGAGCGGGGCGATGACGGCGGGCAATCGTGCTACTCACAGGAGTCCCTGCGCTTGGTTTGGACCAGGTCCCAACAGGACGTCAGTGAGGGAGTCATTGAATGGGATTAAGGATTCCGACATGGGGACTACCGTTCGGAGCACCTCTGTCAGGAGATTAGTCTTGACTGCCACTGTGGGTAGCTGAAGGTCACGGACCTCAGCCGCCCTCCCCACCACCATTGCATAAGAAACTCCCTCCTCAATAGCCATGGTAGGGGGAGAAAGCAGACCAGCATCTAGAGACTTATCCAGACCGCTGGCCTCACCCAAATCCTCACACCAGTCCAAACTCTTTTCTTCCTCATACGGCTGGTATTCTTAAGTGTCCAGCGAATCCCCCCAGTCTTCACGAAGCCTGGCCAATAAAAATAAGGAACATCACAAAATAAAATGGACGGAGTTTTGAAACTTTTCAAACACTCCATCGTTATTTTGCTTGCCACGTCACCCCAGTTTGGGCCCCGTCATATGCAAATCAGCCTCAACTGCAAGCCAAGCCTTCCCTGGAACAAAAACAAGCATCCTGGGACCGGGTTATCATCCCTCATCCGCCAGGCTAGCTTGAATCCAGTGGAGCAGTAAGCAAGGGACCCCCGTCTGGGCATAACCATAGCCACTTAGGGCGCAAATAGCAACATTGCAAAATAAAATGATGGACGGAGTGTAGAAACTTTTCAAACAGTCACAGATCTGGGTTTAATCCGTCGGTATTTTGCTCGCCTCGTCAGCCCAGTCTGAACCCTGCCATATGCTAACTACTCTTGACCCTGCTCCCCATGGATGCTTATTTCTGGTCCAGGGAGAACCTGGCCTGGCAGTTCAGGCTGGTCTGCTCCCATGGGGAGCAGGGTCAAGACTGATTTGCATATGGCTGGGTCTAAACTGGAAAGATGGATTTAGGCTCAGATCTCTGTACTGAGGTGAATGTTTGACATTGTGTCAGCATTCCGTCCATCAATTGTTCTTTTTGCAATAAAAAAAAGGCTCAGGCTCCGATCTAGGAGGCAAGGCTCCTGCCGATGTCAGGGTCGCGCGATGCCCGTCCAGGTCAGTGTCTGAGTTGGGGTTGACAATGGGGATGGCGCTGCTTGGGGGCGCCGGCAGGAGCATCGGGACTGGCAAGGGGGAAGGCACGACCGGCATCAGTCTGGATCCAGGGATGGATCCCTGGAGCCCAGGGCGGGCCACAGGCACGGAACCAGCTAGGGCCCATTCTGACCCCACGGGGCTGGAGACACGTCAACAGGGTCGGGCTGCCCAAATATGAGGCGCATGGCCTCATAGAACCCTTTAAATTGGGCGGGGGCGCTCCGGCCTTTAGAAATTCGGGGAGGTTCGGAGTCTGGCCAGGTTCTGGGGAGGAAGGCCTAGAACACCAAGGCTCACTCGTCTCGTCCGCCAACGGACGAGGAGAAGTCGAAGAGCGCTTCAACTTTTTGCTCTTCTTTTTGTGCCTCCTACCCGAGGATTTAGAATGGGATGAGGACGACTTCGGGCACCGCAAACTACCTCGGGACCTTCCCCTCGACAGGGATCTCAACTTCCGCAGAGTCGCATGCCAGGCTGCAAGCAGCTTCAGGGACAGCTCCTTCAAAGCCTTCAGTGCCATGGCCCTGCAATCTGAACACACCTTGGTGTTGTGGTCGCGCTCAGACACCACAGCCAAATGAGGTGCAGGTCCGTCACCGAAATCGGTCAGTGACAAGAACCGCAGGGCTTAAAAACCAACTTGCGCTAAGACATTCTTTGACACACCAGGAGGTAAACCTCATAAAATGTTGATAAAAACGTAGAAAAACCTGTAAAAAAAAAAAAAAAAAAAGGCAGAGGTAGCTCTTCTCCAGATCAGCGCTGGCAGGCACCGAAAAAAAAAAAAAAAACTGACATCAAGCGTACCCAGGTGGCGCCTATATAGGTACTGCAACATAATTTCCAGCGAGGATGGCGCAGACGACGGAAATGCAGCCAATCGAGTTCACATACCAGTGCACAGGGGTACTACTCCCAAAAGATCTTCCAGATCCAGTCTGACGTCTGGGGAAATTCTGAGGTATATAATCTGCAGATAGAAGTCTCCATCTGAGATATTATATTACCTACTGGTGGTCGCCAGTAGGTAGTTATAGTTAGGACCATAGGAAAAGCGTTTTTGATTTGGCAATATCTTTGGCGTCGTTTGACGAATCTTCGCAAAATTTCCAAAACTAATGGGGCGCTCCAGGCAGCTCCTGTCTTGAAAGTTTCGGGGTGATTCGTCAAGCGGGGGCCGAGGAAAAAGGGGGGTCCCAAAACGCGTTTTCTCCATGTTAATTTCCATAGGAAACTTTGGTTGCAGCTACAGCCCAAACTGCCGAACGGAATTACACCAAATTTGGCAGAGAGGTAGCTCTTTGCTTTAAATGGTGTAAATCCGTTCAGTAGTTCCTGAGAAATTCATATTTAAAAATCATTATATATCTGGTGAGCGCGGTGGATCTGCGAACCCTCCCGAGCTTGATTCGGATTGACTGCCAACACTTCAAACTAAGAAGTGTTGGCAGCCATCTTGTGACTCGGTTGAACCGAGTCACAAGAAAAAAGGTTAAAAAACAAGAAAATGGGGCAGGGTA
>CAWUFW010002461.1:787500-842500 GCA_963921515.1 Calotriton arnoldi | reverse complement strand
ATACGAATTCCGATTTACTCACCTGTTATCAGGAGAGAACCCAGTGCTGCATCTTTTAGCCCAGTACTGATCCTCAAAAGTAATTTTAACCGTACTTACCAGTAACTTGAATTTCCTTCCATAGGATATCATTGCCTGCTTTTTGCTGAAAAAGTTTCTAAGTGTTGATTTTTGAAACATACAAATATTCCTCTAAAATCAGCCGAAATCCGAATTCTGATTTACTCACCTGTTATCAGGAGAGACCTCAGTGCTGCATCTTTCAGCCCAGTACTGGTCCTGAAAAGTAATTTTAACCGTACTTACCAGTAACTTGACTTTCCTTCCATAGGAATCCATTGTCTGGTTTTCAGCAGAAAAGTTTCAAAGTGTCGATTTTCACAAACTACAAATATTCCTAAAAAATCGCCTGTATGACTTAAACGCATTCTTTCAACTGTTTACAGGAGATGCACCAGTGCTGGATCCAGGATCCAACACTGAGTAAGAAAAAGTAACGATAACAGTTTTTAACTTCTAAGTGAATTTCCTTCCATAGGATAACATTGGTGATTCTATGAGAAAAGTTTCTAAGTGTGAACTTTTAAAGTACAATAATATTCCTTAAAAATCACGACTGTAACCAAAACGCTTTTACTCAACTGTTTACAGGAGATGTCCCAGGACTGAATCTAGGATCCAGTAATGTGGTTAGAAAAGTAATCCATAAAGTAACTAATTGCATTTAACTAGAAATTCACATTGAGCTGAATGTTGCATTGTGTTTGAAAATGTGTTGCCCATTGCAACAACTGTAACTACTGTACTTAAAAGTCTATTGCCTATGTGCAAAGTAATTAAACTAAAGTAATTCATTCTGAGAAAGTATTTTTGTAATGTAATGTATAATGTAATTACAATGTAATTTAAAAAATAAAATATGTAAAAAAAAATTGTTTCTAAAAAATTGGGAAATCAGTATGAAAAAAATTTATATAACAATTAATACATTTAAAAATTGTCATTTACAAAACCTTTGAAATTCACTGAAAAAACTGTAGGTTTCAGACATGTTATAGTTACAAATTAGCATTTAAAAAACCTTTGAAATTCACTGAAAAAACCATAGGTTTCAGGGACGTTATAGTTACAAATTAGCATTTAAAAAACCTTTGAAATTCACTGAAAAAACCATAGGTTTTAGGGACAGTTATAGTTAGTTGGACATTGCACTCGTACAAAACCCGTGAAATTCCCCGTTATAGTTAGTCCAGCTAACTATAACTCGCGCCCGCAATGCACTGCTGATGACGTCACATATTACATCACTGATGACATCACTGATGACATCTCAAATGACATCACTGATGACATCATCCACGTGATAATCTGATGCACCTCCTCACACTCTAATATAACCTTTGATACACCCACTCTAAATTACAGACTGCCATTCGCAAAACCATAGACACTCCAACACCAATAACTACATACCCACTCACTGATTCTTAGGTCTACGCACACATCCACTCACTCACCCGTACAGTCACTCATACTTACGGTCACTCAGTACAGGACTATCATATGCACTCATACTCCTATTTAGACACTCAAACACCGCCACTCATCCATAGAGGTACTCACACACCTAGTCAGTCATGCAAATAATTAAACACACTACCATTTACTCACCTATACAGTTATACACACACCAGCTCACTTACTCATACAAATAGTAGCACATTCTTACGCTCTTATACAATCACTGATACAAGCACACACTCATCCATACAGCCACTATCACAATCACTCACTCTCGCTTATAGCTATTTATATACTCCAACACACATATATACTGCCTTTCACATATGTAGTTACTCACACATGTACCACTGGGACATACATTCACTCACTAACACACTCTTACACACACTTACCCACCCATACAGTCTATCACAGTTGCACTCTTGAAACCATCCACCCAGTGAATCACCCACTCGCACATCTATGCACAGAGTTGCACACACCCCTCCCACACAAACACTCAGGCACCCATACAGATACTCAGACAAGCATTCAATAACTCATATAGACACTCATGTAGCTATTCTCAAACACATGCAGCCACTTACACAGCAACAGACAGACGGATACAGACATTCACCCAGTTTAGTCACTAACCCATGCATTCAGTAAGATACGTTAAATCACTCACTTATAGTCAGTCACGCACCTACTAAATCATCCATACAGACACTTACACACCCACTCATTCTTCAATACGTCTTTTCCTATATATATTAAAAATATTTAAACTTTACTTTGTGTGGCCCCCCTTCCTTTTTCCTGTTTTTGGGCCCTGGGGACCCCATCCCCCAGGGCCTTACCCCTTTTTTTTAATTTAATTTAAAAAAAAAAAAAACGGGAAGGGGGCCGCGTGGCCCCCCTTCCCTGGGCCTGTATTGGCCCCGGGACCCCATCCCCCGGGGCATGGCCTTTTTTTATTTTCTTGGGAGGGGGCTGCGTGGCCCCCTCCTCAGGCCATTTAAGGCCCCGGGACCCCATCCCCGGGGCCGGCCTTTCCATTTTTTTTTTTTTTTGGGAGGGGGGCCGCGTGGCCCCCTCCTGGGCCACTACTTGCCCCGGGGACCCCATCCCCCGGGGGCTGGCCCTCTCCGTTGGGGACTGTGGGGGGGTCCCCAATCCCCCCACAGTCCCACCGGTCCTTGTGGGACCCCCTGAGCAAACCTAGGGGGTCAGGGTGTTTCTACCCTGCTCCCTTTGTGCGCTTTGCGCACTTGTTTCTGTCCCTCGGTTCTACCGAGGATAAAATGGCTGCCAACATTTCCTGAATCGGAATGTTGACAGCCAATTAACATGCAGCTCGTGAACGGGACGGTGCGCGCAGGGTGCGCTGAGGGTACGTGGACCCTACTCGGCCATAGATATCACTATCTTTTTACTTTTCATTTTCTCAGCAACTACTGAACGGATTTACACCATTTAACAAAAGGGTTCTTTCTGAACCAAGAACTACCTCTTTGCCAAATTTGGTGTAATTCCGTTCAGCAGTTCGGGCTGTAGCCGTGTCTAAAGTTTCCTATGGAAAATGCATGGGGAAAACGCGTTTTGGGACCCCCTTTTTCTCGGCCCCCGTTTGACGAATCCCCCGAGACTTTCAGGGTAGGAGCGGACCGGGCCACAAAGTTTGAAAATTTCGCGAAGATACGTCAACCGGCAAGAGAGTTATTTCAAATAGAATGTCGCGGATTTCCTATGGATAATAGGTTGTAACTATAACTATCTACTGGCGACCGCCAGTAGATAATATATACACATATATATACACATATATATACAAGCCTTTTTAGGAAGCCGACATCTAGCAATAGTATCCTACATGCGGACAGCCATCATCCAATGGCTTTGAAGAGGAGTATTCCCTATGGGGAGCTTCTTAGAGCGAAGCGCAACTGTAGTTCCCCGGATGCCTATGAGAAAGAAGCCAAAATCATGAGGGGTCGTTTTAGGAATAGGGGCTATACTGTGAGGCATATTAAAAATGCAACTGAAAAGGTGGCCATCAAGAACAGAAACATGTTACTGATTCCAAAAGAGAAAGATAGTGGGAAACACGAAGTGAGACTGATCACCACTTTCAATCATGCCTCACAGCAAGTTCATAAGATAGTGCGCAAACATTGGCACATAGTTAAGAACGATGCTGTAATTGGCAATCTGGTTAGTCCATCACCACATATCACCTATAGGAAATGTCAGTCTTTGAAGGACATGCTAGTGCACAGTCACCTATCCGCCAAAAACAAGTCAAGGGGCACCTGGTTGAGGGATCTCCCGGGTTTCCACAAGTGCGGGAGGTGTAAAGCGTGTAGTAACAGTACAAATGTGAAAGTTTTTAAACAGCCTAATGGAAAAAGTGGGAAGATTTACAATTTTATCAATTGCAATTCTGACTATGTTGTTTATGTTTTAACCTGTATTTGTGGCTTGTGTTATGTTGGTAGCACAATTTTCCCGGTGAAGAAACGCATTTTAGAGCATTTGCGCGCCCTCAGGAATGTTGATATGTCATATGCCATAGCAAAACATTGTGCATTAGTACATTCAGATGTCAGCGACATCAGCTCTAAAATCTCTTATTTTGGCATTGACAGGGTCCCTGTATCAGCGAGAGGAGGAGATCGGGAACGTCATCTGCGACGCCTGGAATCTGAATATATAGTGAGACTACAAAGCAAGACCCCGGGAGGCCTCAACCATGAGGAGGACCTCCATGTGCATTTAGGCTAGTGTAATAAGACTACACATCATCTTTGCTTTGTTAGAATTGCCAACCGTACACTATTTAGTTTCTCAATATATCCTAGCGTCACTTCCCAATGTCAGTTCATTACACCTCTTAGCGCATTTTCTGACCATGTTATTAGAGCGGCTGCTCTGTAGATCTGTATAGATCTGCCCCCTTCCTGTTTAGGTCACATTATTATTTTTCTATTTTTCTTTTTCCACCTTATTGCCTTTTTCAATAGTACCTTAAAATGTTGTCTTTTTGAGATTGGACCCGTAGTGGGCTTAACCCAGTGTCCTATGATTTAAGCAGATCCTGACATATATTTTTAGAAAGTATGGATACCAAAAATAAAGTAATATCAGTGGTATTTGCCACAAGGCTTACCAGCTCTGTAACCATGGCTGCTTTGTTTAAAATAGAGGATTAGTCTTAATTAATTTTTTGACTATATGAATTGTTATTTTTG
This sequence comes from Calotriton arnoldi, assembly GCA_963921515.1. Lineage (NCBI taxonomy): Eukaryota > Metazoa > Chordata > Amphibia > Caudata > Salamandridae > Calotriton > Calotriton arnoldi. Next base: position 837,743 of record CAWUFW010002461.1, on the reverse strand, counting down.
CACAATGCAAGATTTTCAATAATCCTTGTTTTCTTTATCTACGTATTGTTATTTTATAACGAATCGATAAAGTTTTTAAGTCTGTTTTCCACTTTGCACAGTATGTTTATGTCTATTGTATAACACAGGAAATGCTTAAAAGGTCACTGCCACTTCCGGGTCTTTGTATGACTTTTTGACAAAGACCGTGCTGTCGAAACGCGTTAAGTCAATAAATACTTTACTCCAATTTTGAAACCCTGAGTGCGACCTTTTCTTACGCTCTGGCAGCGCGAGAATACTTCAAAAAAAATATATATATATATATATATATATATATATATATATATTCACTGAAAAACCATAGGTTTTAGGGAAAGTTATAGTTAGTTGGACATTGCACTCGTACAAAACCCATGAAATTCCCCGTTATAGTTAGTTCAGCTAACTATAACTCGCGCCCCCGCAATGCACTGCTGATGACGTCACATATTACATCACTCATGACATGGTCAATGACATCACTGATGACATCATGCAATGACTGTTTCTGTAAAGTTTAAATATGTTTAATATATATAGGCAAAGGTGTATTGAAGAATGAGTGGGTGTATAAGTGTCTCAATGGATGATTGAGTAGGTGCGTGACTGACTCTACCAGTGAGTGATTAAACGTATCTTACTGAATGCATGGGTTACTGACTGAACTGTGTGAATGTCTGTATCCGTCTGTCTGTTGGTGTGTAAGTGGATGCATGGATTTGCGAATAGCTACATGAGTGTTTATATGGGTTATTGATTGGTTCTCAGAATATCTGTATGGGTGGCTGAGTGTTTGTGTGGGTGGGGTGTGTGTGACTCTGTACATAGATGTGTGAGTGGGTGATTCACTGGGTGCATGATTTGAAGAGTGCATCTGTAATGGACTGTATGGGTGGGTGAGTGTGTATTCGTGTGTTAGTGATTGAATGTATATCTCAGTGGTACATGTGTGAGTAACTACATATGTGAAAGGCAGTATATATGTGTGTTGGAGTATATAAATGGCTATAAGTGAGTGAGTGATTGTGAGAGTGGCTGTATGGATGAGTGTGTGCTTGCATCAGTGATTGCATAGCAGCGTAAGAATGTGCTAGTATTTGTATGAGTAAGTGAGCTGGTGTGTATAACTGTATAGGTGAGTAAATGGGGGTGTGATTAATTATTTCCATGACTGACTAGGTGTATGAGTACCTCTATGGATGAGTGGCGGTGTGTGAGTGTTTATATAGGTGTATGAGTGCAAATGATAGTCCTGTACTGAGTGACTAATTATGAGTGACTGTACGGGTGAGTGAGTAGATGTGTGTGTGTGTAGACCTAAGAATCAGTGAGTGGGTATGTAGTTATTGATATTGGAGTGTGTATGGTTTTGAGAATGGCAGTCTGTAATTTAGAGTGGGTGTATCAAAAGTTATATTAGGGTGTGAGAAGATGCATTAAATTCTCACATGGATGATGTCATCAGTGATGTCACTGACCATGTCATGAGTGATGTAATATGTGACATCATCAGCAGTGCATTGTGGGCGCGAGTTATAGTTAGCTGAACTAACTATAACGGGGGAATTTCACGGGTTTTGTACGAGTGCAATGTCCAACTAACTATAACTGTCCCTAAAACCTATGGTTTTTTCAGTGAATTTCAAAGGTTTTTAAATGCTAATTTCTAACTATAACGCCCCTAAAACCTATGTTTTTCAGTGAACTTCAAAGGTTTTTTAAATGCTAATTCCTAACTATAACATATCTGAAACCTATGGTTTTTTTCAGTCAATTTCAAAGGTTTTGTAAATGACAATTTTTAAATGTATTAATTGTTATATTTCTTTTTTTGATACTGATTTACTACATTTTTTTAAACTATTTATTTTTAGATATTTTATTTTTTTAAATTACATTGTAATTACATTATACATTACATTACAAAATATACTTTCTCAGAATGAAATACTTTAGTTTAAATACTTTGCAAATAGGCAATAGACTGCAATAGTTGCAATGGGCAACACAATTTCAAACACAATGCAACATTGAGCTCCATGTGAATTTCCAGTTAAATGCAATTAGTTACTTTATGGATTACTTTTCTAACCACAGGACTGGATCCTAGATGCAGTCCTGGGACATCTCCTGTAAACAGTTGAGTAAAAGCGTTTTGGTTACAGTAGTGATTTTTAAGGAATATTAGTGTATTTTAAAAGTTGACACTTAGAAACTTTTTCACATAGAATCACCAATGTTATCCTATGGGAGGAAATTCACTTAGCAGGTAAGTAGTGTTAACGTTACTTTTTCTTACTCAGTGGTGGATCCTGGATCCAGCACTGGTGCATCTCCTGTAAACAGTAGAAAGAATGCGTTTAAGTCATACAGGCGATTTTTAAGGAATATTTGTAGTTTGTGAAAATCGACACTTTGAAACTTTTCTGCGGAAAACCAGACAATGGATTCCTATGGAAGGAAATACAAGTTACTGGTAAGTACGGTTAGAATTACTTTTCAGGATCAGTACTGGGCTCAAAGATGCAGAACTGAGGTCTCTCCTGATAACAGGTGAGTAAATCGGTATTCGTAGTTCTGCTGATTTAAGAGGAATATTATAAAGTTCCAAAACTCCACACTTAGAAGAATTTCCAAGTGAAACCAGTCAATGTTAGCCTATGGAAGGAAATTCAAGTTACTGGTAAGTACGGTTAAAATTACTTTTCAGGATCAGTACTGGGCTCAAAGATGCAGCACTGAGGTCTCGCCTGATAACAGTTGAGTAAATCGGAATTAGTAGTTCGGCTGATTTTAGAGGAATATTTGCACAATGGTGAAGGAAGGGGGTGGGGCCTGAGGTGACATGTCTGCAAACACGCCCTGTGGCGCGTTTTAAGTTGGAGAATTAATTCCTCCTCAATCCCGAGGGTCCCTGGGGCCCAACTAGCGCACCAGGAACCTCCAATATGCGCCAGGGGGCTGCGTTGCAGAGAGGTGTTCTGAGGCCACGCCCCTTTTTCCACCTCTCTGCAACGCAGCTCTGTGGCGCTTTCTGGACGTACCTTGGTGGGCTAGTTGGCCCCCAGGGACCCTCAGGATTGAAGAGGATTTAATTCCCCATCTTAAAACGCGCCACGGGGCCTGTTTGCACACATGTCACCTCAAGCCCCGCCCTCCCTTCACCACTGTGCAAACGCGCCCGTGGCGCGTTTTAAGTCGGGGGATTAACTCCCTTGAATCCTGAGGGTCCCTGGGGTGCAACTAGCCCACCAGCTACCTCCATTAAGCGCCACAGAGCTGCGTTGCAAAGAGGTGTAAAAGGGGCGTGGCCTCAGAACACCTCTCTGCAACGCAGCCCCTGGCGCATACTGGAGGTTCCTGGTGGGCTAGTTGGCCTCAGGGACCCCCAGTATTCAAGGGGAATTCGTTCCTCTTTGCAAACACGCCAGGGGCGCGTTTGCAGAATGCTGCCAAGGAGGGCGTGGCCTCCGGCGCGATGCCGGCTTTTTTTTTTTATTTGATTTTTTTTTTTTTTTTTTTATATATAAAAGGGGGCTATCTGGCCCCCCTTTTTTTTAAAAATTATTTTGGGCCCTGGGGTCCCCATCCCCCAGGGCCTGACCCCCTTTTTTTTTTTTTAAAGTAACAATATTGGCCCAGGTATTCCATCCCCCGGGTCATTGCCACCTTTTTTTAAAAATTTTATTTTCATGGAGGGAGGCTGCGTTGCCCCCCTCCTCAGGCCTCCTTAGGCCCCGGGGACCCCATCCCCCGGCCTTTTTTTTTTCCCCTAATTTGTGGAGGGGGGTTGCGTGGCCCCCCTCCCGGGCCACTACTTGCCCCGGGGACTCCGTCTCGCGGGGCTGGCCCTATCCTTTGGGGTCCGTGGGGGGACCCCAACTCCCCCACGGACCATGCCGGCTTCCCGCCTCCTGCGGGAGCCGGCATTGCTTTTCCACATGGGGAGCTGCTAACATGCAGCTCCCCGTGTGGAAAAGCAATGTGCTTTGGTTTTTGGAAGAGAGAGCAGGTTTCCTTCTCTCTGTTCCAAAATCAAAGCAGTTTGCTATGACAGGACGGGAGCCGCGAGGCTCCCGTCCTGTCATAGCAAACTACAGTGTCCCGGGGGTAGGCAGGCCCAGGGGGGTGGCGGTCCCCAGGGCCACCACAGGCTCCAGGAAGGAGGGAGGGGGGAGGGAGGAGTGGGGTCGCGCGAGCGCCCCCCTTCAATTGCACAGCCCCGGGAGGTGGTGGTCCCCGGGCTTCGGGGTCCGAAACGGACCCCCACATTTGTTTTCTAAGTGCCCCGGGAGGTGGCGGTCCCGGGCGTGTGGGGGCTGGAGCCCCCCCACACAGGTAATTAACAAAAACAAAAAAAAGAATCCCCGGGGAGGTGGCGGTCCCCGGGGCTGCGGGAGGGCCTTAGAGGCCCCCCCATTATATCGAAACCCACCCCCCCGCCTGCCCCCGGGACTTGGGCCACCCGGGGGCAAATTAGCATCGAAGCACGGGAGACCGCGCTTCGATTTTTTTATCGGCGGGATCCGCGCACCCCGCCGATTTATTATCTTTTTTAAAATGCTTTTTTCTGCCCAGGGGGTCCTTGTGGGACCCCCCTGAGCAGACCTAGGGGGTCAGGGTGTTTCTACCCTGCCCCCTTTGAGCATTTTGCGCACTTGTTTCTGTGCCTCGGTTCTACCGAGGGACAAAATGGCTGCCAACACTTCCTGATTTAGAGTGTTGACAGCCAGTTGACAGCCAATTAGCATGCAGCTCGTGATCGGGACGGTGCGCGCAGGGTGCGCGGATCCGACGCGGCCATAGATATATATGTGATTTTACTTGTGATTTTCTCAGGAACTACTGAACGGATTTACACCATTTAAGCAAAAGGCATGACACTGAACCAAGGGCTACCTCTTTGCCAAATTTGGTGTAATTCCGTTCAGCAGTTCGGGCTGTAGCTGCGACTAAAGGTTCCTATGGAAAAATGAATGGGGAAAACGCGTTTTGGGACCCCCCCTTTTTTCTCGGCCCCCGCTTGACGAATCACCCCGAGACTTTCAGGATAGGAGCGGACTGGAGCGCCCCAACAAGTTGGAAACTTTTGCGAAGATTCGTCAACCGGCGCCAACGTTATTTCAAATAGAATGTTGCGGATTTCCTATGGAAAATAGGTCCTAACTATAACTATCTACTGGCGACTGCCAGTAGATTATATATATATATATATCCAAACAAAGTTCCATTTTACCGGAGGCCCCCCGACCCTGCAGGGCGGGCTTTGTATACAGGAATGGAAATCCTGTCAGATTAATGGCACACAAAGTTCAAAGCCACAACGTCGACTTGCTTGCAAAAGGACTTTATTCGTCTCGTGACACAGCATGAAAGTCCACTCATATATATATCCACCAATGCTCCTTTTCATTTCCTCAAGGAAACCTGTCACTCAAGGGAGGGTGTGGCAAAAACAAACTAACACCTTTTGCCTTCAGAGACGCGTTTTGGCAATAATTGCCTTTATCAATCTACCGCGTTTGCTTACAGTCCATGCATGTCAAAATAATTTCTGCAAAAATGAGGACGACACCCATTGTCATTTTCAAATTCCATGCTGGCGTCCTGGTAAACGAAATCCCCAGCTGGGCAATGAGTGCGGTCAGTGTTCCAATAGTGCATACAAAAAAAATATATATATGTGTGTATATATATTTTCCACAATGTTAACATTGTGGAAAATATTTTTGCGAGAACTGGCCCTTTTCTCGCCGCGAGCACCAGCTGAACTGTGCTCCCCCGTCAAGGACTGTTTTGTGTATATATATTGTATATTTGTGGCTATATTTGCACATTGGTTGGCACTTTAAAACACCAAGCACTTTAAGTTGATAAATACATAGTAATGTGAAGGGATTTATCCCAGTATACTAATAAGAGGCAATGATACAGTTAGAGAGTGGTTTCCAATAACTATGCATTCATGTAGTTGTAGATAATGTACGAGAAAGTAGATGTAAATACTTTGGTTATATAATAAATTCATTTATTTTTATACAATGTGATGTATTTATTTAATGTGTATATACATAATTATATATATATATTTTTTAAACATTCTATTTATTTCCTTTTGCATTTTAGATTTATCTATATCTATAATGTGGAACCACATCATTATTTTGGACTGTTTGCCTCCCGTACAATAACAAGTAAAAAAATTGAATAAGGAAAAAAGAGGAAAGATGACTAATTTTGTATTGCTCTAAAGTGCTGTTAGTATTTTCACTATGTCTATGTCAGGTGTTCTGTCACGTGATTGTATGCATATTTAAAAAGTGGGCGAGTTCACCTCTAGTTTATGTGATCAAGGGCAAGTGTTGCCTGAAACGCGTAATTTGAGCAATTCAATAAAGAATTATTGCCTATATTTCCGGTGGTTCGTGGTCCTTACGTCGATGGAAGCAGATGCGAGTCATTCTGTGGATTGGTGAAGGATCCTGTTGAAATATATATATATATCATTCTTAAACTTTTTAGAAACACACACTCACAAGATGGTCATTTAAGATGTCATTGACCATGTCATGAGTGATGCAATATGTGACGTCATAAGCAGTGCATTGCGGGGGCGCGAGTTATAGTTAGCTCTACTAACTATAACGGCCGAATTTCTCTGGTTTTATACGAGAAAAATGTCCAACTAACTATAACGTCCCTGAAACCTGCAGTTTTTTCAGTGAATATATATAATATATTTTCACTTAAAAAACAAAGGTTAAAGTAATGTTATAGTTAAATGAGTAAGTCAGTGACACAGTGACAATATTAACGTTTTAAACTAAAAAAAAAACAACAGAAATAGTTAGCAGAGCCAAGTATAACTTGTGCCCCCCGCCCTGGCCTGTGTATGACCCCTCATATTACATCACTCATGACATGGTCTAACACACGTGGCCCACCCTCCCCTTATTGAATACCGCCCCGGGGGTGGGCTCCCTGGGGCCTATAATTAATAAATCGGGTCCGGCTGCCAAATCAAAGCACAATCTACAGACTAAGATCTAGCTTTCTTCCAAATTTGATGTCATTCCGTTCAGGAGTTTTTGCTGTAGCCCTTCTTAAGAAGTGTATGCAAAATGCATGGGGATTTTGCTTTTTGGGACTCCCCTTTTTTCTCTACCCCGCTTGAAGGATCACCGCGAAACTTTCCATGCACAAACTAGTCCAAAAAAATCAACTTTTGGAAAGTTTCGCAAAGATACATCAAATGGGGCCAAAGTTATTAGAACACAAACATGTTTCCAATGGAACAGCGACCTAACTATAACTACCCAGTGGCGACCGTCACTGTGTAATACACACCCACATATATACACACATATATATATATATATATATATATACACACACATACACACATGTACATACATACACATATATATACATACACATTCATATTATCTAGTGGCAGTCACCACTGGGTAGCTATAATTAGGACCCCAATTTCATGGGAACATATGAAAAGTATTTTATTGGTTTGCTAATAACTTTGGCATGGCTTGAGGAATCTTCACAAAACTTCACCCCCTCAAAAAGGTTTGTCCACTTCCGCTCCTTCCTGGAAAGTTTCGGGGTGATATGTCAAGCGGGGAGCAAGAAAAAGGGGGTCCCAAAACACAGTTTTACCCCATGCAATCTTTCAAAGGAAAATTGAACAGTGAAAGGAATTCCACCAAATTTGGCAGAAAGTTTGATCTTGGCCCATATAGAGACTTCTGCCAGCAGATTCATCAACTTTTTAATAGATACTAAAGCAGTGCATATACGAGGGTGGGCCTAAGGATGTACTAAAGCCAGAAAGTTCAGCAGGACCGAGAGAGCAACATGCCCTTCTCTGTAAACCGGACTGTCCAGACAATAGTGCTTTATGAACGTATGGAGGGATACTCCGTAGCTGCCTGCAATACGTCTACGACAGGGACTAATGCATTGGTAGCAGCTTTGGCCCTGGTACAGTGAGCACGCAGTCTTTCCAGAGGCTGCTTTTTAGCCAATGCATAACAGATCTAATGCAGAGCACAATGCAGCAGATGGTTAACTTCTGCACAGCCTTGGCTTTTTTCGTTCCAGTGAACAAATAACAGATTTTCCACCCAGTGTACCTTGGTATGATCTATGTAGAAGTTCAGTACTCTCTTTGGGTCCAAGAATGGAGTCTCTTCTCCTCCTTAGAGGGGTGAGACGGAGCAAAGAACGCCGGCAAGGTGTTGGTTTCAGAGTTCAAAGAATCAGTTTTTCTGGTAAAAACATGGTGTACGGTGGATTAACACAGAGGCTTAAGCTGACTTACACGCCATGTTGAGATGATGGTGACTAGGAACACGGTCTTGATGATAAGGAGCTATAAGGGGCAGCTGTGAAGCGGCTCGAACAGAGTGATCATCAAATAAGTGAGAACCTGATTAAGGTCCCATTGGGGCATTACAAAATGGGAAGGGGGAACATATGTGTTAGGTCTTTCACAAACCGCATCACAACTGGTGACAAACAAGGAGGGCTGATGTGGCAACCGTACATAGGACAAAACGTCCAAAAGATAACCCTTAATTGTGCCCAAAGCAGTTCTTGGACTGGAGGGAGTCAATTTGACGTGTGCCACCAATTTGTTCCAATGACAGGCGTATTTAGTTTTTGTCAAGGGATGACTGGCAGCCAAGATATCAACCACCTCCAGAGGAAGGACGAAGGTGTCAGCTGTTGCCACTCAATGTCGAAGCTAGAGGATGGAGATTGAAAAGGCCCAGGTGCAGAACCATGCCCTGTTACTGCATCTTTGAAAGTAAATGGGAAACCCAATAAACCCTTGACGGCTTGGGCAATCAAATATTAGCAGGTAAATGGGCCTACAAGGGATTTTCTAAACCATATATTTACATTAATTCCTGCATTAAATGTTGGCAAACTCTATCAAAGTAGCTTGCAGTTCAATTTCTTCAAAAGCAATTCAGGTTATTCACATATGAACAAATCATCCAAAGAAGATTTATCACGTGGGTATATGTATTCAAAGAATGAATTTTATATCAATCCAAATTTATGAATTATAAAGGGTACAAAATCATACAAAACACAATGTAACCAGAAGTTACAATCATTTGATATTATACACATCTCCTTCTTTGTTACATTTGTAAACACCTTTTCACAAATAATTATACGGCAATGTGACCAGATTATACAGACAGCAATGCCTTTAGTACAATGATATACGGAATAGGTGTGATTGTCAACGTTTTGGTCTAAAATTGTTTACATCCACTAGACCATCTTCAGGACTCTGGGTATAAAGATGAATGACACTTCAACAATAATAGAATAGTTGGTATTATAATCCAAACAAATATGAGGTGGCAATGATGCCTACCACTTGTCAAGCAATCAATGTTCGGTAATGTCTAGACCGGAGACCAAGATCTGTTCATGAATATGCAGTCTGGTCAAAAACGGGTAAGTCTGTATTCACACAAAGTCGATAGCAAAGTCAGTCGCGCTCGCTCCGAAGTCAGCGTCCTCAAGGAGGGGCAGCCTGATCGTAGGATATATGCTCAAGCCCAGGAGTTCTGGATACCACACTCTTCATGCCCAATACAGAGCCACTAGGATGACTTGGGCCCGGTCGGGCTTCTTGAGAACTTTGGGCAGGAGTGGTATCGGCGGTAAGGCATACCAGAATCCAGAGTGCCTCTCAAGGAAAAACAGGTCTCCGAGTGACATTTTGGAAACTCCAGCTGAAGACGTGCAGGGTCTGAACAGAAGCTCTGTTTGGAAACATTGTTTAATGCATGCATAGAAGATAAGATGTTTAGCACAGGAGTTTCATTCTGGTGGTCCATTTCCATTAATCAAAATCCTTAATGGAAAAAAACACATTTAAAGGCTTCATTTTCATTTTAGGTAACTTAAAAGTATCTTTGGTATATTTCAGTGACTACCACTGGACTGGAGTTAAGCTCCATCCAGTCCAGCAAATCTGTGTTTCTGGAGACATTGTGTCAGTCTTGCAGCTACGGGCATGTACACAGATGACTCGTCACTGTGAATCACATCACTTCACTGGCTTCAAATCAAATATGCAAATGACAGTAAAAACTTGAGTAAACTGACAAAACCAGTCAAAAGAAAGCAGCTCAACAGAGCTTGAAAGTTACCAGATGGCTTAATACCATTAATAACCTCCTGTTTCATCAATTGGGATTCGCTTAGTGACCAATCGTTGCATTGTGGGACTTGTAGTCCTTATTCACTTCAAATGATCCAATGATGCACTCATGAACGCAATGATGTTTAAAAAGAAGACGCCATGGCACAAATATTGCTTCCTTGGGATGGAGTCATCCCTTAGCCTTACTTTCACTGTGCAGGGCACGTTCAGATTGTGTCTTTGAGCTTTAAATAACAAGTGTGCATATTAAGCAACTAAATAGCACTTCCTTATTCAAGCACTATCTAAGTCAGACCACTGCTGGAGGCTGGCAACCCACCGAACTCTTTCTCTGCATTAGAGTGGACACTGCTTTTCAAGCTGCAGAAGGCAGCCAGCCTGCCTTCAAGACTGGGCCAGCCTGTTCCTGCGCGATCCGTGCTACTTAAACAGCTGCTGTTGGTGACCAGCACATATGCAGTTCTTTGTCAAATCAGAGATCTCATTGGGTTCCAGCCAGTTGCTTAAGCAAGAAACACGGCTGTTGGTGCACATGAGAGAGCTCAACCGCTGCACTGGAAGAAAAACATGATTGCTGTTTGATTGGAAGCGCCCCGCAAGGGGGAGAGAGAGAGAAAATGATCAGGTGGATTAGGTTTATGAATAAGCCACAGTTATCCATCTAAATGTAGGCAGAAGCACACTAATTATTGAGGGCCAGAGCACAGACCAAAGAAGCTGCAGAGCAGAGGTTTTTCAGGATAAGCATTTGAGCGCACAAGCTCAACCACTGCGCTAGAAGGAAAACAGCTGCCATGCTTGCTGTTTGAGAGAACCTTGCTAATGAAAAACGAGCAAGTCACGGGCAATGAATGGAATGGGAGGGGAACAGCGAACGATGTGGGAGTGGGAACCTAGAAAGGCTGCACAACCATGGAAAGTGGAGAGGTCGGGGCAAAGTGCCCATTGGATGCATATGATCAAGCCTGAGGATCTGGCTCTCTGCGGTTTCAGACAACAATCAGTGGTCTGTCGAATGCAAATTACAGTGTGTGAGACAGACTAGCACCTGCTCTTCGTATCACCCACCACGCTGGTGGGGGTTGAAGCTCTGCCTTCAGCCGCCTCCATTTGCCAATGATTGAAAATATGCATTTGGTGGCCTGAAGTACATAGAGTCCGTGTCCGTCCAAGGAGACCTAGTGCCTTCTCTGTAAAAAAACAAAGCACGCTGAGGAACGGAGCTGTCAAGGGATGGAAGTCCGATGCAGAGGAATTCCAAATAAGTCTCATCTTGCACTGAGTGTGCACTACTGTTGGGGCGGGCGAGTAACGGGGGCGGCTCAGAAGCTTTCAGAGAGGAACAATTCTGGGAAAGAAGGAAATGTCAGAGAGAAGAGACTACGAGGGCGGAGAGAGCAAATGGCGTGCTCGCTCGTAATTAAAATAACTAAGAAGTTTGAAGTGGATGAACAGGAGTACTTCGGCCGTGGGACACTGATGAGAATAACACATAACGAATGGCAGGAAATAGTATGCTACAACCAATAGAAACGGAGGAAAAGTAAGTGACAAGCACACGAAAGAATGAAAAGTCAGGGTGGGATGTAAGCCCCTTTTAGGATTTATATTAAATACAATAGATTTCACAAGCACAGCGCAAGCGCTCTGCAGGCAAAACCTAAAAACCATTAAGGTAAATGTCTTGGAGAGGCACAAATGGTGCTCCGGATCTGTGTCTGGAGGAGCTAAAAGAAAGGAACTGACGTCAGCACATATTGGTGGCGCCTGTGTGGAGTTGTGAAGAGCCGTCCAGAGCCACCTGACGGCACACTAAGGTACTACTGAAAAGTTTCCATATACAGTCTGATGCATGGGAAATATTAAAAAGAAGAGGAATCTGCAGCAAGAAGTTTCTATCAGAAAGATACTTCAAAGAGGCTTTGCAGACTTGGGTGTCTGCTTGTGTATCTGAATCCAAACAATGTCTGGTAAAGATATGTATGGATCTCCACATAGCAGCTTTACTAGTCCCTGAAATAAGCACATGTCTTAATAGAGCTTCCTCTCCCCTAGTTGAGTGTGCCTTAGCGAATAAGTCTCTGCCTGGTAAGCCTAACAAAATCTAATGGCGGATTATCCTTCTAGAAATGGACTGCTTTTACGTGGAAAGACCAGTCCTCACTGGGCTATAATTTACAGTTATCAGATATCATTTGTTTGGTCTAGAGAGAATTTCAGAACCCTTTTCACATCTAATGAGTGAAGGGCCCTTTCTGTCAGATTGGAAGGGTTTGGAAAGAAAGCTTGGCAAGGAAATAGTTTGGTACACCCGAGGATCTGACACCCCCTTCAAAAGAAAGCTAGGGTGGGTTCTCATTACCTCTCTGCTTCAATGAAAAACTATATAAAGCTTGTGTGAACACAGGGCCTGGATTCCACTGTTAGGCGCAGAAGTAACAGCCACCAGAAAAGCTGTCCTCCGTGATAAATGCTGCAGTCTCCCCGTGTATAGTTTCAAACGGTAGACCCATCAAATTTGATAGCACAATATTCAATGCCCATGGTGGAGAAGGGAGCCAAATGGGAGAAAAACCTTCTTGATGCCCTGTAAGAAACCTTTACTATTAAAATTTTAAACAAGTAGCTTTCCTATACGCAGTGATCGCTGCAAGGTGTATATTTGTAGATGTTAAGGATAGCCCAAACCTTGCAAAATGAAAAAGATATGCATTAACCACCTCCCTTTAACTATAACCCTATTAAATGCCATTCTGTGTACACCAGATGCAGAAGCTCATCCACTTAACTCTCTAGTGGAAGGTCTCTCAAGATCTCCCTACAGTCTTGCGAAAGATCTAAACGTTCATACTGCAAGAATTCAAGAGCCAACCCGCTAAGTTGAACGATGGTAGATTGGGATGTAGGATCAGGCCCCCAAACTTGTAGCGAAGATCCGATCTGCAGGGTGTTAGACCTGTCAGCCCTAGGGTGGTCTTACCCTGTTTTTTTCCCTTTCTGCGCCTCATTTTTGCCACCATATTTTTACTGGACCTAGGTCTCCGGGCGCCTTGCCACTGCTGGTCAGTGCTGAGGTGCAGGTGCTCTCTCACCAAAGATGGCTGCCACAGGCCCCTGCTACTGCAGAGGGCCTTCCACACATACACACTAGTCGCCAGAGTCAGGCTGGGACAAGGGATACAGTAGCCATCCCGTCCCCGCCTCTGGGCCCCATAGCTAGGTAGGTGGAAGGTTCCAGAACCTTCCGGGCTGTGGGAGGAGTTACACTTTGCCGCCTTTGGGAGGGTCACCTGACCTAGGGGTATAAGAGGCTTGGAGGGAAAACCTGGAGTTAGTTAGGTTGAGGCACCGCTGAACCTGGGAGAACCTGCGCTGGAGTACAGACTTTAGGGCCTAGGGGGAGACCTACACTACTGCCGCTGACAGGGTCAAGGCCCTGCTGCCGTAAGATAGATGAGGAACGCCCACCACCCACTGATCTTGCCCAGTGTGAGGGGACCCAGGGAACCATCTCCAGCGTGCCAGGAGGCACATCAACCCCTCCAAGAATCACCAACTCACAACCCCCCTGTTCATAAAGAGACTTTGCTGAATCCATGACCTGCAGAACCTAAAGTGAAAACCATTGAGAGGGGATCAGGAGGCGAAGCGCTGCGTCCTAAGCGCTAGGCCTCCACCCCCTATCTACCTATACAGACAGCTGGACTGTCCTCCAAGAACCATCCTTACACAGCCCGGTGCATAAGGCTGTCAGCGCGCCTGCGCTGCAACTCCAAGTGAGGAGAGAACTTGACCTCCCCCTCCGTCACTGACCTGGTGACCGGATCGCCGCCGCGGCCGCCGCTGCGTGAAGAGGGAGCTGAGGCAGGAAGACCTCTCCCCGTGCATAACTGTGGTGAGGGCGCCGTCCGCGCCCTCACCGAAACCCCAGAAGTCACCGCCGGGCCCGAGACCCCTGCCGCTGCAAGCGCGGCCAAGAATAACACCGTCGCAGCCCCCGAGGGCTGCGTGAAGTGAGCTGAGGCCTACTGCGGCCTCCAGGCCCGTGGACGCTGTTGCCGAGGGCCGGGGACGCTGACCGCGTCACAGGTCGCGCCCGAAAAGGCCGCGACGGGATTGGCCCGCCGGAGTCAATCGCCGGAGAAGAAGGAGAGGGAGGCGTCGCCTGGCAACCAACGAAGGCCGCGACGCGATTGGCCCAGCCGGAGCCAAGCGAGACGACGTCAGAGGGGCTCCACTGCCAACGGGAGCCCCCGGAAGAAGAGAAGACCGCGACGCGATTGGCCCAGCCGGAGCCAATCGAGAGGACGTCCACGGGGCTCCACTGCCAACGGGAGCCCCAAGAAGAATCGCCGCCGCGCCAGGATTGGGCGCCGTCAAGAGCCCGCCTCCGCCCAGCACGTCCGGAGGTAAGGACGAACCTCCTGTGCCTTCGCGGGAAGCCGGAGCCGTCTGCAAGGACTGCCGGCTCCCGCTCAGAGTCCCCACTCTCTCCCTGACTCCACGGGGGCCGGAGGAGTGGCATACCGGCCCCCAACGACGCAGCAACACAGCGAGAGGCTCCGTAGCCTCGTGAAGTAGAAACAGCGCCGGCCGGAGGGCCGTGAGACTCACGCCGGGCCCCGCCCCCACAACAAAGGGCTGGCCCGGAGAAGAGTCCGCCGTGAGGCCCCCGCAGCCAGCCACAACACCGCAGGTGAGCCCAGGAGGCCCCTAGGGCTCTAGGTTAAGCCCCTGGGGGCCGGGGGCCACGCATGAAGAGGGATTAAGGAGGGAGGGGGCCTTTGATAACCTTTGATAATAGGCCAGGCACCTGGTGTAACCCTAGCCTAATATAACCCTCACCTCCCCGGGGAGATAAAGGAGTCCCCCTTTTTGGTAGCCCCCAGCTGCTGGACATGTTGAGGGGTTCCCTGTAGGATTCCCTCCCGCCTAGTGTATCATAGGCTGTATAGAGTACCTAGGCCTACTGTATATATGTTGATGTATAAACCGTGTTGCGCCTGTTCTAGGCCCTAGTTGGTAAAGAGCACCCGAATGAGCAGTGGTGCTGTGATTTTAATGCGGCCTTTTAGTGGCCAGAATTGTGAAGGGTCTTTTTAAATGAACGCGCACTAGTTACCCGAATGTATAATTTGAATAATTGAATGCCATCTTGATCAATATAAAGGAACCTGATTGTTACTTATACAAGCCTGGTGTGGTGTCCGGTTATTGCGTCGCATTTCTGAGTTAATGTGAGAGTGTGCTGCACAACTGCCTTACACATTGCCTTCGCGTGCCTTTCCCCGCTGTGCGCCATGCTACCATAACGGTCTCGGTAACCCCGTTTCCAACATTGGTGTTCAGCGGTGGGATAAGGACTGGTATTTGTGCAGCACCCTACAGTGACTCAGTGTGCGCCGCAATTGGACACCTAGGAAAATAATAAGTAGGAGGAATTCTATTGTAAATTGCCAGTTGTATTAGTCCTGTGTTAGACCTGCTGCCTTCCATTTAGGACCCCTTCCTTAAGTTGTCTGGGACCCCACCTAGGAGGATGGAGTTTGAGCTAGCCGACCTAGAGAGGTACACGGTGAACCAGCTCAAGGAGTTCTGCCTAGAGAGGGGGTGGCCGTCAAGCGAGGTGCCAGGAAGGAGGTACTTCAGAAGGCTTTGAGGGCATGGGTCATGGCCCACCCGGAGGGAAGAGGGGAGGAGGAGGAGCAGAGGGAGACAGACGACCCAGGAGAACTGAGCCTACTGAACATTGACGTCAGCGAGAATGTGTTGCCAGGAAGACGTTCCAGGGCAGGCAGTAGTGCGTCAGGGGGAGTGTGTCACCAGAGGAATTCGAGGACAGAAGGCAGCAAAGGCAATTGACATTAGAATTGGCTAAGATGGAAAGGGAGCGAGAACAGGGAAGGCTAGCCATGGAGGAAAGAAGGCTTGTACATGAGCTTAGCCTGAAAGAACTGGAGCTCCGAGCCTTGCAAATGGAAATGGAAGGCAAAGGAAATGGTGGCAGCGTACCTACTGGGGTTCCACAGGAGCCCAAATTTTACCTACCCAGGGAGGTGATGGCCAGCTTTAGTGTGGGTGATGACATAGACAAGTGGTTGACGGCGTACGAGGTAGCTTTGGTGGCCCATAGAGTTCCTGAGAGCTACTGGGGAGGAGGACTTTATAGATACATACCTCCACTAGTCAGGGACACACTGCTAACCTTAGAAAAGGGGGATCGAACCAACTACCCTATCATGAGGGAGGCCCTGCTCAGGAAGTTTGGCCTCACCCCTGAGAAGTACCGCCAAAAGTTTCGCAACAGCCACAAGCTCACCACACAAAACTGGGTAGATTTTTATGATTATGCCCGGAAGGCATTAGAGGGTTGGGTGCGTGGCAGCGAGGTTGACAATTACACTGGGCTGTACGACCTATTTTTGAGAGAGCACCTCCTCGAGAAATGTTTTCCGGAGCTGCGCCAGTACTTGGTGGACCGCAAGCTGACCAACCCAAGGGAGCTTGCAGAGGAGGCAGACACGTGGGTCAGCACTAGGGTGTCCCACAAGGGAGCCGGGGCGGATCCCCGAAGGGTGGACAGGTGTTCCCCAGAAGAAAGAGGGGGAGATAAAAGAGGGAGTTCTTTAAAGGTCCCCAAAATAGACCGCCAGGGAGAGGGGTAGGTTTCCCATCCCAATCTGGATACCAGAAACCCACTTACCCTGACAGGAGTCAGCAGCCCAGAACTGTCCGGTGCTACGAGTGCGGGGAGGTTGGACACTACAAGGGGGATGCCCAGTGTCGCAAGAGAGCCCCAGCCCCCACAGGAGGTAAGACCCCCGGGGTGGCCAGTGTAGCGCTTGGGGAGGAGTTGTCCCTAGGTAGGGGAGGTGAGTGGACAGGCTTGACCTTAGTTTCCCTGGGGGATAGGGAGATCATCCCAAGGGTGCAGGTACCCGAGAACACTGCCAAGTATCGGCAGAGGGTCCTGGTGAACGGGGAGGAGGTGGAGGCTCTGAGGGACACAGGTGCCAGTATGACAATGGTGAAACGTCAGCTGGTGTCCCCAGAGCAGGTGATTCCTGAGGAGTTCCACCCGGTTGTGATGGCAGATAATAGCCTGGGTCATTACCCCGTGGCCCAAGTTCCCTTTGAGTGGGGAGGAGTGTCAGGTCTGATGAAGGTTGCGGTGAGCCCTGCCATGCCAGTTGACTGTCTGCTGGGCAACGATTTAGAACATACTGCCTGGAGAGAGGTAGAGTTCAATGCCCATGCTGAGATGTTGGGGTTACCAGGATGGACTTGCGTTATCACGCGGTCCATGGCTGCCCGACCAGGAACTCAGCCCGGGTTGGAGCCTGAAAGAAGGGCCCAGCCCACTGCTGGACGAGGAGATGTCCGGGAGGAAACACCCGGTGAGATGGATGGGGAGCCCGCGGAGGTGACCCCGGAGTCCGCTGAGGTGGTTGGTTTTCCCGTGGGGGACCTGCCGACCCCTGCAGAGTGGCAGGTGGAAGGAGGGCCTACCCGGGAAGAATTTTGCCGGGCACAGAGGGAGTGCCCTACGCTTGTTGGCATACGGCAACAGGCCGACGCCCAAGCAGCTGGAACAGAGACTGGTAATTACCATGTCTACTGGGAGGATGGTCTCCTCTACAGTGAGCCTAAGGCTCCGGTGCATGGGTCCTCAAGGGCCGTGGTGGTCCCCCAATGCCACCGAGCCTTTCTGCTAGAGTTGGCGCATGAGATACCACTAGCAGGACACCTGGGCCAGGACAAGACGTTTGCGCGCTTGGTCCCACATTTTTACTGGCCCAGGATGCGCGTCACTTCTGACACTTATTGCAAGACCTGCACCACTTGCCAAGCAAGCGGCAAGACAGGGACTAAGGTGAAGGTCCCTCTAGAACCTCTCCCAGTGGTCGATACCCCTTTTGAGCGAGTGGGGATTGACATTGTCGGGCCGTTGGATCCGCCGACTTCAGCTGGGCATAGGTTCATTTTGGTGCTAGTAGACCACGCCACCCGGTACCCAGAGGCAATCCCTCTGAGGACCATCACAGCACCGGTGGTGGCGCGGGCCCTCATGGGGATTTTTACCCGAGTGGGATTCCCCAAGGTCGTGGTGTCAGATAGGGGCACGAATTTCATGTCAGCCTACATGCAGGCCATGTGGAAGGAGTGTGGAGTGACCTACCGGTTCTCCACTCCTTACCACCCCCAGACGAACGGGCTCGTGGAGCGCTTCAACAAAACCTTGAAGGGGATGATCAGGAGCCTACCCGAGGACTTGAGAAGAAAGTGGGACGTCCTCTTACCCTGTCTGCTCTTCTCCTACCGAGAGGTGCCGCAGAAGGGGTCGGTTTCAGCCCCTTTGAGCTGCTCTATGGCCACCCCGTTCGGGGGCCCCTCAGTCTTGTCAAAGAGGGGTGGGAGAAGTCTTCCTCGAAGCTTCCCGTGATGTGGTCAGCTATATGCTGGCGTTCCGCAGCCAAGTGGCCAA
Source organism: Calotriton arnoldi (assembly GCA_963921515.1). Taxonomy (NCBI): domain Eukaryota; kingdom Metazoa; phylum Chordata; class Amphibia; order Caudata; family Salamandridae; genus Calotriton; species Calotriton arnoldi. The sequence goes on along the minus strand of CAWUFW010002461.1, from coordinate 819,030 downwards.
GCTGTGGAAGGAGGCCTCGGACAACTTAGAGGCAAGTCAGGCCGTCATGAAGCAATGGTATGACCGGAACGCGCGGACGGTAGAGTTAGACGCTGGACAGAAGGTGTGGGTCATGGAGCCAGGAGAGCTTAGCGCCCTCCAGGACCGATGGACTGGGCCGTTTGAGATCTTAGAACGAAAAGGCCAGACCACGTATGTCGTCGACATGAAGACCCCCGTCAACCCCACAGGGTGCTCCACGTCAACCGCCTGAAGCCACACCAGGAGCGTTCCGAGCTCACTCTCTTGATGATAACGGATGGGAGTGAGGAGGAAGAGAGTGAGCCTCTGCCAGACCTTCTGGCGGTCCACGAGAAGGATGGTTCGGTAGAGGGAGTAGTCCTCGCCCCATCCTTGACCCCAGAGCAACAGAGGGACTGCCGCCAGGTTTTGGGGCAGTACGCCTCGTTGTTTTCCCTCACGCCTGGAATCACGCACCTGTGTACCCATGATGTGGACACAGGGGACAGTCCGCCAGTGAAGAACAAGTCTTACCGGCTGTCCGATAAGGTCAAGGCTAGTATCCAGAGTGAGGTGGTAAAGATGCTAGAACTGGGGGTGATTGAGCCTTCCAGTAGCCCTTGGGCTAGTCCGGTAGTGTTGGTGCCGAAGCGGCCCCCGGGCACCACACCAGAACTTCGGTTCTGTGTGGATTATCGTGGACTCAATTCGGTCACCAAGACCGACGCTCACCCGATCCCTCGGGCGGATGAGCTCATTGACCGGCTGGGAGCAGCCCGGTATTTGAGTACCATTGATTTAACATCAGGATATTGGCAGATCGCCATGGCGGAAGGAGCAAGGGAGAAGACTGCGTTCTCCACCCCCGAGGGCCACTTTCAATTCCAGGTGATGCCCTTCGGGTTGAAAAATGCTCCCGCCACTTTCCAGCGGTTGGTGAACCAGGTGCTGTCTGGCCTAGAGGCCTTCTCTGCTGCCTACCTGGATGACATAGCTGTCTTCAGTAGCAGCTGGGAGGACCATCTGCAGCATCTCCAGGAGGTGCTGCAGGCTTTGCAAAGGGCTGGTCTAACCATCAAGGCCAGCAAGTGCCAGATTGGACAGGGATCTGTCGTGTACCTGGGACATCTGGTGGGCGGAGGTAGGTGCAACCCCTCCAAGCCAAGATTGAGACCATCATGGCCTGGGAGCCCCCAAGACCCAAACAGAGGTCCGAGCTTTTCTCGGCCTCACGGGATACTACCGCCGGTTCGTCAAGGGATATGGAACCATCGTGGGCCCATTGACGGAATTGACTTCCAAGAAACAGCCACGCAGAGTAATCTGGACGGCTGCCTGCCAAGATGCCTTTGAGACTCTTAAACGTGCCATGTGCACCGCACCGGTGCTCCGGACCCCGACTTCGGCCGGGAATTTATCGTGCAGACAGACGCTTCTGAGCATGGCATAGGAGCTGTGCTCTCGCAGCTGAATGACGATGGCCAAGACCAGCCAGTGGCCTTTATCTCCCGACGACTACTCCCCGGGAACAGCGGTGGAGTACCATCGAGCGGGAAGCCTTTGCTGTGGTTTGGGCGGTGAAGAAGTTGAGGCCATACCTTTTTGGTTGTCACTTCTTGGTCCAGACCGACCACAGACCCCTTCGCTGGCTCATGCAGATGAGAGGCGAAAATCCCAAATTGTTGAGATGGTCCATTTCCCTCCAGGGGATGGACTTTCGGGTGGAACATCGACCCGGTGTAGACCACGCCAACGCTGACGGTCTCTCCCGGTTTTTCCGCCTTAGTGAAGAGAACTCCCTAGAGGTTGGGAAGCTCTCCCCTCTTTCGGCTGGGGGGACGTGTGTTAGACCTGTCAGCCCTAGGGTGGTCTTACCCTGTTTTTTTCCCTTTCTGCGCCTCATTTTTGCCACCATATTTTTACTGGACCTAGGTCTCCGGGCGCCTTGCCACTGCTGGTCAGTGCTGAGGTGCAGGTGCTCTCTCACCAAAGATGGCTGCCACAGGCCCCTGCTACTGCAGAGGGCCTTCCACACATACACACTAGTCGCCAGAGTCAGGCTGGGACAAGGGATACAGTAGCCATCCCGTCCCCGCCTCTGGGCCCCATAGCTAGGTAGGTGGAAGGTTCCAGAACCTTCCGGGCTGTGGGAGGAGTTACACTTTGCCGCCTTTGGGAGGGTCACCTGACCTAGGGGTATAAGAGGCTTGGAGGGAAAACCTGGAGTTAGTTAGGTTGAGGCACCGCTGAACCTGGGAGAACCTGCGCTGGAGTACAGACTTTAGGGCCTAGGGGAGACCTACACTACTGCCGCTGACAGGGTCAAGGCCCTGCTGCCGTAAGATAGATGAGGAACGCCCACCACCCACTGATCTTGCCCAGTGTGAGGGGACCCAGGGAACCATCTCCAGCGTGCCAGGAGGCACATCAACCCCTCCAAGAATCACCAACTCACAACCCCCCTGTTCATAAAGAGACTTTGCTGAATCCATGACCTGCAGAACCTAAAGTGAAAACCATTGAGAGGGGATCAGGAGGCGAAGCGCTGCGTCCTAAGCGCTAGGCCTCCACCCCTATCTACCTATACAGACAGCTGGACTGTCCTCCAAGAACCATCCTTACACAGCCCGGTGCATAAGGCTGTCAGCGCGCCTGCGCTGCAACTCCAAGTGAGGAGAGAACTTGACCTCCCCCTCCGTCACTGACCTGGTGACCGGATCGCCGCCGCGGCCGCCGCTGCGTGAAGAGGAGCTGAGGCAGGAAGACCTCTCCCCCGTGCATAACTGTGGTGAGGGCGCCGTCCGCGCCCTCACCGAAACCCCAGAAGTCACCGCCGGGCCCGAGACCCCTGCCGCTGCAAGCGCGGCCAAGAATAACACCGTCGCAGCCCCGAGGGCTGCGTGAAGTGAGCTGAGGCCTACTGCGGCCTCCAGGCCCGTGGACGCTGTTGCCGAGGGGCCGGGGACGCTGACCGCGTCACAGGTCGCGCCCGAAAAGGCCGCGACGGGATTGGCCCGCCGGAGTCAATCGCCGGAGAAGAAGGAGAGGGAGGCGTCGCCTGGCAACCAACGAAGGCCGCGACGCGATTGGCCCAGCCGGAGCCAAGCGAGACGACGTCAGAGGGGCTCCACTGCCAACGGGAGCCCCCGGAAGAAGAGAAGACCGCGACGCGATTGGCCCAGCCGGAGCCAATCGAGAGGACGTCCACGGGGCTCCACTGCCAACGGGAGCCCCAAGAAGAATCGCCGCCGCGCCAGGATTGGGCGCCGTCAAGAGCCCGCCTCCGCCCAGCACGTCCGGAGGTAAGGACGAACCTCCTGTGCCTTCGCGGGAAGCCGGAGCCGTCTGCAAGGACTGCCGGCTCCCGCTCAGAGTCCCCACTCTCTCCCCTGACTCCACGGGGGCCGGAGGAGTGGCATACCGGCCCCCAACGACGCAGCAACACAGCGAGAGGCTCCGTAGCCTCGTGAAGTAGAAACAGCGCCGGCCGGAGGGCCGTGAGACTCACGCCGGGCCCCGCCCCCACAACAAAGGGCTGGCCCGGAGAAGAGTCCGCCGTGAGGCCCCCGCAGCCAGCCACAACACCGCAGGTGAGCCCAGGAGGCCCCTAGGGCTCTAGGTTAAGCCCCTGGGGGCCGGGGGCCAAGCATGAAGAGGGATTAAGGAGGGAGGGGGCCTTTGATAACCTTTGATAATAGGCCAGGCACCTGGTGTAACCCTAGCCTAATATAACCCTCACCTCCCCGGGAGATAAAGGAGTCCCCCTTTTTGGTAGCCCCCAGCTGCTGGACATGTTGAGGGGTTCCCTGTAGGATTCCCTCCCGCCTAGTGTATCATAGGCTGTATAGAGTACCTAGGCCTACTGTATATATGTTGATGTATAAACCGTGTTGCGCCTGTTCTAGGCCCTAGTTGGTAAAGAGCACCCGAATGAGCAGTGGTGCTGTGATTTTAATGCGGCCTTTTAGTGGCCAGAATTGTGAAGGGTCTTTTAAATGAACGCGCACTAGTTACCCGAATGTATAATTTGAATAATTGAATGCCATCTTGATCAATATAAAGGAACCTGATTGTTACTTATACAAGCCTGGTGTGGTGTCCGGTTATTGCGTCGCATTTCTGAGTTAATGTGAGAGTGTGCTGCACAACTGCCTTACACATTGCCTTCGCGTGCCTTTCCCCGCTGTGCGCCATGCTACCATAACGGTCTCGGTAACCCCGTTTCCAACACAGGGCAACTTCATGTGTGGTCTCTCTGAAACGTAAAGAAGATCTATGAACCACCACAGACGGGCCATTCCTGAGCTGTAAGAATCATTCTTCTCTGGAATTCCACAGCGTGATCAGTGCTGTTGGAATCAGCTGGATTGGGGGAAGGAGAGCCGGGGGTTGGGGGAGCCGGGGGGTGGCGAGGCATAGAGATATTTCCCTGACAAGTCGATCAAAAGGTCATTTTCCGTGGAACTTGGCTTGTAATATTTTGATACGTGTCACCATTTTTTGTGCGCAAATAAATCTACTTGCGGTCTTCAAAGACGCCTAGCAGCGTCTAGTTGTGATTTTCTAGCATTTGTCGACAGAGGGTATCCACTTGTTCATTTTGTATTCCCAGCAGGTGGACTGCTGTAATTTTCAGATCTCTCACCAGTAGCCATTTCTAAATGCTTTAACCTTCCAGGGACAATGGTCTTGAGAGTGTGTCACTGCTTGTTCAGATAATACATTATGGTTGTACCGTCCATCTAAACAAGAAGGGTACTCGTCTTAACCGATGGGAAGAATAATGTCAGAAGTGGATGGACAGCTCTTAACTCCAAAAGGTTGATATGATAGAGAACATGGGCAGAGGAGGAAAAATCCTATCAGTTTATGGTCCATGTCAGCACACCATCCTAGCAGTGATTTATCTGTCACTATGTTATGCAATGGAATGTCCTGATGAAAAAGGACTCCCTTCAAGAGGCTGGCTACTTGACACCACTAAGGAATGGACTGGAGCACTTTTTGAGAAAATGTTAACTGTTCTACCCGCTTCACAATTTCTGGTTCCATTGAATTTCTAGGCATTGCTGTAATGGCCTCATAGGGAGTCGGACATTGAGTTACACTACCATCCCCAGTAAAAATCTGCAGAGCAGCTGGATGGATTGTTTACTTCAGACTACGACATTTCTGTTTCATAGATACAAGTCTACCCTCCAAAGGATACACGTTAGCGGCTCTGGTGTCAAACGTCGCCACCAAGTAATGAATCCTTTTCACAGGAGCAATTGTTGACTTCTGAAAGTGGATTCTGAACCCCATATTTGAACGATGACCGCTGCTTGTCTAAAATTCTTTATTACAAGGACCGAGATGCTGCTTTTATTAATCAATCATGTAGTTATGAGTAAATGAAGACCTTTAACTTTGTAGATAAGCAGCCATTACTGACATGCAGCACATCGAAAAAGTGCAAGGAGCAGACTTCAGCCCGAAAGGCAGAACTTTGATTTGGTACTGATATTTCCCTATCTTAGGAACCTTCTTTTTGATTGGAATGAGGAAGTAAGCATCTCAGATCTATTTATTGCACACACCCTTTTGCCTTTTATGTAACTGGGAGTAAAGCTGGTGCAACACCAATATTCTGAACCTTTCTTTCTTTATCCATTTGTTGGTTAATCTTAAATCGACAATGGGTCCCAAGTCTCACTTCAGTCCTTTTATTTATACCAGGAAGTAACAGGAATAGGTTACTGTTCCTTTCGGAAGGAAGGAACTTTCTCCACTGCATGCTTTTGAAGTAAGGTGTTCACTTCCTTTCAAGGCAAATCTTGATGTGGTTGGAAAGATTTCTTTCGTGTTAGAGTAGCTAGAGGAGGCTTGAAGTTGAGAGAATATCCATTATGAAAAACATTCAGGACCCACTTGCCTCAGGTTATATTCTGGCACTCTTGCAGATGATTAGTGATACTCTCCAACAACGGACTGACTAACGGAAAGGAGGGAAGACCTCACAGTTTTTGGGGAGGCAGATGCCTGCTGGCCTCCTTTGCCTGTCGAAGGCCTTATATGGCAGAGAGCATCCTTTGTTGTAGTTGTAGAAGATGCTTTTGAGGGACTTGAACTTCTGTCAGAAACAGATCCTATAATAAGGCTTACATCGTCTTTTATATTCCATCCTCTTATAGCAATGTGCTGTATTTAGTTTTAGTTTCCATTTCTGACTTCATCCAAGCCATCTCTTCATCTGCATGCGGACAAAAACAGAATTGTCTTAGAACAGAAGGTTGAGAATCCTCCGATGGGCTACTGGTTTCAACATTGTAAGCCTCAACCAGGCACTGTACCTGAAAGAAAGTCTGTGGCAATATCCATGAGCAGATACGTGAGAGGAATCTGCTGCAATGCTGATAACTTACTTGGATACCAACAATCCCTCCTGAAGGATATCCAAGTCCGGTGTTCTCTTGGCAGTTTCAGTAAAAGTCTGTAAAGAGTCCAAGAGTTTTCGATCATAGCGGTCTAGCAAAGCTGTGGCACTTGCTGTTTTCTTACCTATGGCTGATGTGCCACAAATTTTCCTCCTTGCTTAATCCATCCGCTTCCTCTAATTATCTGGAAAAACAATGGAAGAAGGTGCAATGACATGACATTTTTGCTGCAGATACAATGAGAGATTCAGGAGGTGGATCAGTTTTAAGGAAAAGAGGGTCCTGAGCTGGTGCTTTTTATTTTTTATCAGCTTGATAGAAGCTTATCTTGAAGATGGTAGGGAGACGAATATTTGCATTGCTGGATCCAACAGACCCCGAACCAAAGGCAATACAGGTCTAGGTGATGCCTCTTGAATTAATGAAATTTATATTTGTTAGGTGCACAGATCATCCCCAAGGGGATCTCTTGGCGCCGGAGCCGTCCAGAACAGAATATAGTTTCATATAAGATCAAAGATCAAACAGCCAGGTTTTCAAGAGCTTCTTTAAAAGAGTTAGGTTTGGGCAGGAGCGAAGGGGCACAGGTAGCTGGTTCCAGTGTTTTGGGGCCAAGAATGAAAAGGACCGGCCACCGAATCTAGTTCTGTGAATAAGTTTCGGGCGCAGTAGAAGAAGCTCACTAGATCTGAACTGGCATGTCGGGATATAAAGATGCAATTTATTTTTGAGATAACACGGTCCCTTCCTGTGTAATGATTTAAAAACCAGGCATAGAAGTTTGAAGAGCGCACCACGTTTTCTTATAGGGAGCCAGTGAAGAGAGAGTAGTATAGGCGCTAAAGGGGACCGTGGGGGAAGATTACAGACAAGGCGGGCTGCCGTGTACTGTACAACCTGAAGGCTGGACAATAAACCTTCATTCTGTCCCACCATCAGGGAATTCCCATAATCCAGGCGATTTATTATTAGTGCCTGAACCAGGGTTTTCGTGGCGCTTAGAGGGACCCATTAAAAACCCTCCCTGAGCATGTGCATCAAACCAAAACACGTGCCAGAGATGGTTTTGAGGTGTTCACTCAGAGAGAATGTCATCCAGGAATATACCCAGATTTTTTTGGTCTTGGGGGTGGCCCAAGTTCCACTGGCCACCAATCATTGGACCATGTTAAACGAGCCTTACTGAAAAGCAGAACCTCCGTCTTATTGGAGTTAAGCTGTAAAAAATTGACGGCCATCCATGACGCGATTTCCAACATGCAGTGTTTGAATTTAACTTTAGTAGATTCCGGGTTTGAATCCGTAGAGATGAACAATTTGGTGTAAACAGCATACGAGATTGTATCAAAGCCACATGATCTGATAAGTCTGGCAAGAGGAGCCACATACACGTTAAAAAGAGTTGCGCTCAGGATTGACCCCTTAGGCCCCCCTTTATCTAATGCCATAGCTTTGGAACAGTAAGAGTCCATATGTACAGTCTGGGTTCAATCTGACTGAAAATTTTTCACCCATTCCAGGGCCTTGCCACCGACACCAATATCCTCCATCTTTGAATTAGAATTGGGTGGAAGATGGTATAAAAAGCGGCTGATAGATCCAGGAGAACCAACATAGCTGAATTCCCCTGATCTAGCGTGAGTCTAATGATGTCGTCGGTGACCTCTACCTGCACTCTACCTGCACAGATTCCGTGCTGTAAGAAGCGCAGAAGCCTGACTGGGAGCAGTCCAACAGCGAGTTAGATTCCACAAAAGATACTAGTTGTTGATTAACACAATGCTTTGGAGACCAGGCAATTGTCCAAATACTCCTTAGTGGCCCCTCTGACCCTTTTTCATGCTGGATTTGGCCACTATAATCGGGTCGGAGTGGACAAAAACAGTTCTTACAAACTTTTCAAAAGTTTCCAAAATTCTACGGTCACCAGTGCTTGTTTGCAGTTGTGACTAAAAGTACTGAGAATTACATTTACTTTAAAAATATATACCTCCGGAACCCTCTAGTGGATTTTGTTAATCTTGTACTCTAAAAATTCATAAAATAATCTATTTTTTTTTAATAAATTGGTGTTTGATTTCTTTTGTGTTTTGTGACTTTCTTATTTTGTTGTTTGGTGCTTCTAAATGCTCTCCACTAGTTCCTTTCATTAAGTCTTGCTGCTCGAAGCCACAGCTACCCAGGGTTGACCCCCAAGGTTTGCAAATTAACCTGACTGGACCCAAGACAGTTTTTTTGGAAGTGTATTGCAAAATAAGGTCGCACACCCATACCATATGATAAGAGATCCGGTTTTATGGTATTTATTTTTTGGACCTTTCCATCTGTATTTATCCATATTTATTTTTTGTACTTTTATCTGTATTTATCCATTTTGATTTTGGGTTTTGTGAAAAAATGAAGCTGAAATTAGTATATTTCCACATTTATTTAACTGATAAATATGCACACATGCTTGAACGCCTGCCAGGTTTCAATGCTATGAACACCAGAAGATAAATCAATGCATGTATATGAAAATCTGCAAATTTCAGTATCACGCTTGTGCATATCTTCTGCTGTTTACGCCGCTTTACTAACCCCCTTACCTTTCAATCCACACAGCTATTGGCCTGGTAGTCATGACAGTATTTAGAATCACTCAAAAGCAACCCAAATTCCGTTTTTATCCACATTTAAAAATAAATACAGACAATAAAATAAATGTTTTTATCTGTAAAAAAATCAGTAAAAATGGAAAACATGGAGTTGTGCATCAAATCCCCCCATATCACACTCCTCGATCAAGACATAATTTTGTAAGGGGGATTCTAGGATGCACAATGTGGCAGCACTCACATTCCCTGCTAGTAAGTCTTTGCAGCATTTTTATATACATTTATGAAGTTCTCCAATGTTTTTAAATTGATAGCTCACTTATTACTAAGGAGAAATCTGTTCTCTTGGTCTACATCTAATTTCCATTTTGTGCAGTGCTCACAGGGACAACTGAGCTGTGATAACCAGTACAGGTACTGCTCGTGGTATTCACACAGATGCCCATTAAATCTGGTGTGAGATAAAGGTGTGTTTTATCTCTCACACTCCAAGTCTTCTTGAGCGAACCACATCTGCTGCTTTGACCTGTAAATTTCTCAAGAGAGCCTAGGTTCTCCAAAATACAGCCTCTTAAAGACTGAATTTATACAATGCAATGAAATGCTACAGAACAAGATGGCTGACAGGTGAGGAGCTCCGGCAGGGAGCTCCCGGCCAGGGATTGCCATTTTGGATTAAATCCCAGATGCCCTCCTCCTTCCTGGACCCACTTACTCACCTGATGTCTTACTTGGCTGAGGTCCTCGATGCCCTAATCTCCAGCTTGCGGACTCTAGACTCCTGGTAAAAAACGGGATCGATGCTTTCTTCCATTTGAATGCCGGCCTGGAAGCAAGATGGCGACCGGACTACTCTGAGCAAGACGAGCAGGCAGACACGATCCATTGGCTCACCAGTGAGCGGGGTACGACCTGAGATCGGCAGACCCAGTGAGTGTGCGGGCGGCAGTGAGGAGGTGAGGCGGGGGTACCGGACTAGCGGGGTGAGCAGCAACCTGTACATCGCTTCCTCTCCCCTGCCCCCGAGATGAAGCGGGCCGTGGAGCCTCCCGGACCCATCCGGCCACCCCGCCGCAGGCCTTAATTACAAAAGGCAACCGGCAGCCTACGGTCAGAATGACAGCAGCGGATTCCAGGGGCAATGACCCTCGTGGGTGCCCGAGCACTGCCGGACCTCAAGATGGCGGTCGGACATGCCTGAATCTGTCTGTCCTCGTGACCACGGCCTGCGAGGACTTCAGACTGCTATTGCGAGCGGCCCCCCTGCAAGGTAGAGGTTAGCCTGTGGGGCAAATTCATGTATAATCGAATCGTAGGGGCTTAGATGACAGCGCGGACATCTAGATAAGCCCTGCCTGACTTCAACATGGTGCCCAAGACGAGACATGCCTGACGCTGACTTGGCGCCCGCCGTATAGTAGAGGAGCAACATGCAGGAGTGAAGCTACTGTAAGATGGCAGCCAAGCTACATACTCTTTCCTATCATGCCATCCTCATCAAATCCACCCTCCTGTTTCTGGACTCAAGACTTTCGGTCACTTCATCATCTTCATTCTTAATCCGGCGGAACCCGAACCACATGGCCGATTCCCGGTGGAGCTGCACCGACAGCTATAGGGGAGATTGGCTCCGGCGCACCGCAATGGCCTTCACCTACCCAGCCGGACTTCGGACATATGTCTCGTTGTTTTTCCCCGCTACTGTCTCCCCCCTGTGAACTTCCAGCTCTCTTGGTCTTTTTGGGTCTTGACTTTTGTGTTCGCTAGTAACTCCTGTCTTAACTTTGTAATCATTCTGTAATTTATGTGAAATGTGAGATTTTGTAACTTGCAACTCGCTTTTTCCTTATGTAAAGCGCTCTGATACCTTCGGGTCTAGCCAGCGCTATATAAAACTCATAAAATAAAAATAAAAAATAAATAAAATAAATAAAATAAATATACAACAATGGGCACTTACTGATATTCAACAAAAGTCTGAATGGCCATCAATGCTCTTTAAATGACAAACAATTAAGAAACCAGCAGCAATTCCCCAACCATCCAGAGAAAGAAACCCCAGATTAGGCTTTCTGGCAAAAATGTTTTTTATTGGGAATTTCCAAATAGAGGGTTTCGGCCTATCGGCGGTCAACAGATGTAATTACAATGGAAGCATTTTCTTGGGCCCATTATATAATTGCTTAACATATTTCAAAAGAACTTTAGAACATCTTAGCAAATGTCTCTGCTAGCTGGCCACTATCAAGTCAAGGCATGGCCTAGACCAACATTTGTGGTGGAACTTTAGCTACCAAATTTTTTGCTTTGTCTGTACCTTAAAAAAAAAAAATAATCCAGGCTTGGGAGCAATTATTATTGGTTAGAAACACCACTCTAACACATATATGGTTGGGTGTAAAGTCTAACTAGGTGTTTTCTTTAGGGGTTACATTGTGTTGGTGACTTAAAATAAGTCAAGCCCCTGTCGGGGCCTTGTTATACAGGATATGGAAATAACTACAGTGAATAGAGAGGCATGAAAGTATATTCAGACTATAAATATTGGTTAGAAAAACTAGATTTAAGGATTTGGTTTCATGATTTAATCTCACTACTAAGCTTTACAATTAAGGTAAATAAAAATGCCATTGAATAAACCAATTTAACTTGAATGGCAGGAAAAGTAAATTGTAACAATCTGTGCATACAACAGTGGTGTTCCTCACTTTACTCATCACGACTATTTAAGATGCCTAATCACAAAAGAAAAACTAACTAAAGAATGAGGAGAATACAGACAATCTTTGTATGGTTGTTATGAAAGAATAACCTTAATATTTTTCTTGTAGCAGAGGATTAGGCCTCGGCCTTGGATAAGATGGACGATGTTTGTATAATATGTCAGTGTGGCAAAGACAAAAATGTAGACTTGCGCACAATAAATTGTTAGAAGCTAGCCTAGTGACAATGCAAATGTATCGACATTGCAACATAACCGTTCCATTCCAGTACAGCATCAAGAAATAAGAATCCTAGTGCAAAGGAACACATTGCTTGTTTTAGTTATAATGCTAGGGTTAGAGAGGCCACACACCTACTCAGACACAAACATTTTGACAGTGCAATTGAATTGTTTTTTATGAAAAGCCAGTACATTCTAAGGAATACCAAAATTCTCACCCACCTGACTGTACCTTTGGTATTTTTAAGCACAGTGGCTGCAAAAAGTTGAGTTACTCCAACTAAACTTGTTCCATCGACTTCAACTATCTGGTCATTAACTTGAATCCTGTAAAAGAGATTGGAAATAGGCATTTTGACAATGGAGAAGCTTGATGAATTACCAACCAGTACATTCAGATGATAAACACATTAGTTCCCACATTGCCAATCCACAAGGCTCCTCCTAAGTAGCAAAATGTTTATGAAGATAGTTATCCATCTACCACGACTCAAGGAGGGAGGACAAAGGGAAAGTGTTAACTTCATAAAGAAAAACATACCTACTTAATTATAAAGCACAGAAAAATGTACTTTACAATGATTTTGATACTTCCAGTCCTAAACTATCTTCGATTGCCGAATAGTGGAAGCTGGCACAAGTCCAAAAAAAATTCAGCACTTAAATTACAGATGTGTCCAACAAGTACAACACAATGTCCTGCTCTCTGAAGCTAGAATGTCTCTAGTATTCAGAGAGATTTATTTCTGTTCCTTATAAGGAGTTTGTCGGTAACAGATGATTAACCATTGTTAAGGGAATGGGTCTAAAGTCTAGGATTTTCTATAATGGAGTCCCACAAAAGGGCAATTTTATTACTCCGATACTTTCTTCTCTTTTTTTTTTATTTGTGGAAGAAAACTCCATATGGAAATATCACAATTAATATTATATGAGGTAAAAACTGACATGGTAATTATTAAATAAATCTGTGTGTGCGCTTTTTATTTAAAGCTACCTTTCATCTAGGAAGTAGGCATAGGTGGGTATAGCATATGTGTCCCGAGGGACGCAACGGACTCTGATGGCTTAACTGTGCGCAGAAATATGTCAGAAGATACTGTAAGTTACATCTCCGGTTATTTTAACTTTCTGTGAGTTTAACCAGAAGAAATTAAAGTTCAATATTTTGTACGCTCTTCAGTATGGGAATGATTACATGATATAAAAATGTATAAACTGAAGTGTGCTGTATCAGTAGGGGGAATTATCAAAATCGGATCTGTAGGAGCTGTATGTAATTTTAAATGTTCTGCACAGATTTAGGGGGCAGGCTATTCTTATTCACTTCATTCTCTTCCTCAGCAACCAATTTTTCTTTTTAATTGCTTTGAACAGCTACATTTAAATGAATGATCAAATAATAAAACCAGGGCCAGATGAGAATGAATTCTTGTAGTTCTATAAAAGCTAACTAGAAAAGGAAATGGGACCTAGGCTAAAGAACTATATGTCTCTCCAAGGCACGTCATTTTACAAGAGAAAACTGGATTTACAAATGGCTCAACAAACCTATAAGAGAGACAACTGGTGATTGATGGCTATTTAAGAAAGTGTTACCATCATGTAATTTCCTATACACGTCCCTTATGTTGTAATTGAGCGCTTAAGCATTAGTGCCTGGTTCCTTGCCTTTCGACAAGTGCACCCTAAGCTCTCGGAGTGCAGACAGAAATCCAGATGTACCTGCTTCTGAAGGATTTGGTTTCTTTTTTTCCAGAGAGAAATCATCATGTTTCTGCAAAATGGGTAAAAATTGAGGCAGTAACGTAAACATAAAAGCTGCACTGGTGGCACTTAAATTGTACTCCTGCTTGGAAAAAAAATCATTGGCATCCCTCAGTTCCTTCGCCTTTCTTCCATCTGACCTATATATGTGGTACCAAGTTCACATGACATAAGGGAAAATCTGGTTTCACACTTAAGTAGGCAAAGGACAAATGTTTGCTCACCAAAATTAAGCATGTCTGCACTCGATCATTCTGGAAAACGCAAAGGTTGCAATCTGGTTCTTCTCACAGAGTCACTGAATGAGTTGCAACTCTATGGGAAACAAGACATCCACCATTCCCTGTTTTGGCAAGGCTTGTTTGTGATTTGTTAAACGCTCTGTCTATTCAATATCTCATACTGAACTAGATCCAAGGTATGTAACTTTCTACAGATTAATGTAGCTTTGTGAGTAGTAAGCAGTTAACAATGGTTACTGAATACTATGAACACCAATTTTCTAACTACCAAACATCAGATGAGCTCTGAAAAACACTATGAATCAAATCTTTGGAAAAGGTTCGACATATATTACTGTCTGAATCACACCGACCTTTCTAGAACATGTAAAGGCGACGTTAGATGCGCCTACAATAAAAATTCAACTTTTTAACAGTTCGAATGGCAAAAACATTTTCATAGCCTACATTGTTGGCTGTCTACATATCAGCAGGTGAAGGCTAACCTTTAAAATAGTTTATGATGATTAATGAAAAAAATATGTGACCCTGGATAGTCATCATAGCCTCTTTGCTGAATTTATGAGCTCTGTTAATAGTCACCTACACATGTATCTCAATTTACCCTATGCATCTTAATTTCTTTTTTTAAAGCACCACTGCAGTTTGCCCATTTGTTAAACCGGATTTCTCTACAAGCAAAAATAAATAAGACATACAGCTATTGTTAAAAGTAATAAAAACACGTGCCTCTTTAAGGCAAGTAGATCTTCTGAAACCCACAATGCAATGCACTGACATCACACCAGTTTATTTTAACAGCTAACTTAGGAAACCAACCTCTTTTCATCGCACATGCAGTCTTTTGCTTCATCACCATGATGAAGAATCAGGACTCCAAGTATGTAACAAACAAGTTACTTACCTTCGGTAATACTTTTTCTGGTGGAAACTATCCAACCACCGATTCCTCCCCTTTGGACTATTCCCCCAAGCGTTAAGAGAGTGGATACGGAAATTCAAAAGCAGTACTCCTGCACCCCGGCAGGTGGCGTGGTGCGGTTCTACACTGATGTAATTCCACTTCGGAACTCCCAAGAGACGCTGCGTATAAGCGCAACCAAAATGTGCTGACATCAGTTTAAGACTTGTCCACGCCCTCAGAAGTAGAGCTCATCAGCAAACTGGAGTGACCAGTGTACAGATCCTAGGTTGGGACCTTTTTAGATGGTAAAAAAGGTCAATTCCACAGAACAGAGAGGATGGAAAGTCTGAAGAATCTGCAGTTAGAAGAACGACCCATCGAGTTTTATCGAAGGTAAGGAAATTGTTCTTCTGACAGATACTTCTAACAGCAGATTCCTCACGCCCGTTCCTGCAGAACCGAATGGACAAAATACTCATCCTGACGGTCAAGGCAATACTGCTTTGTGATCATGTGTATTGTTGCCCACGTAGCAGCCAAACAGATATCCAGGACAGACACGCTGCATGCTAGCAATGTAATGGCACCCTTGGCTTGAGAGTATTGAGCTCTCAATCCTTCAAGTGACTGTTTCTAACATGTAGTAGATTTTGATGCACGGAACTATCCATGTGTAGTTTGTTCTCTACAGCACTGCCTTACCCTTCTTTGTTCCTGGGAAGCCCACAAAAAGTTAATCATCCACTCGGTGGTCCTAAGGTACGATCAATGTAGAAAGTGAGGGCTCTGTTGTAATCCAAACTAGGCAGTCTCTACTGCTCTTTCGAGCAGTTAGGTGGGGCAAAGCATGTTAGAGTGACAGCCTGCTCTAAGTGGAAAGGTGTAACTTCCTTTGGCAGGAATGCGGCTGCGAGATCTCATTACCAGCTTTGTCTGGGAAGAACGTTGTGTAAAGCAGCTGGACTGAAAGTACCTGCAGCTCACTCATGCAACAAACCTGGCCTGATCAGGCGAAGAAAAACAGTTTTCTGGGTCAAGAGTTGAAGCAAGCAGCTATACATTGGCTCAAAGAGGGTACACATTAGAAAAGTGAGAACCAAATTCAAGTCCCACTGAGGCACCACAAAGGGCTTTGGTGGAAACATGCACTGTAAACTTTTAAGAGATCTTATCACAACAGATGATTTAAACAAAGACTGCTGATCCAGCAACCTCATAAAAGCCGAAAGAGCCAGCAAACAGCCTTCAGCAGGCAACACCACAAGTCCTTGCTGGGCCAACAGCAACACAACACTTCAGACAGGTTGGCTGGTAGTGGGTCAACACAACAGTTGACACACCAAGCCACAAACATGTCCCAGTGCCCAGCATACAATGATTTTGTAGATGGATGCCTGGCAGCCAGAATCACAACAACTTCAGGAGGAAGATCAAAGCAGCCACAGAGGCCAGAGAGCAGGACCATACCCTATTGCTGCAACAGTAGATACTCCCAAAGAGACAGCATTATTGGAGGGCAGATGCTCAGGTGTTCTGGATAACACACCTTCCTGGCCTGGTCTTGATCTTCTTCAGAACTCGAGACAAAAGGGGTAGAAGCAGAAAAACATTCAGGAGTCCCAAGCTCCAGTCTAGTTAGAAGGCGTCTCACAGACAGAGCTTCTTGGGAACTCTAGCATGCAAAATTGGTAACACTGAACATGCTCAGAGGTGGCGAAAAGATCGAGCCAGAGTTCTCCCCACTGCTGGCCAAACGCCTTGTGCCACCTCAAGGTGTAGTTGCCATACGTGATCCGCTCGGTGTCAGTGATGGAGTTCGCAGCCCTTGCGTTTAGATATCCCACCAGGTGGGTTACCAGCAAAGAAATGTCCTAGCGAGTCAGTCAGTTCCAAAGGCACGGAACCTCGTAACACAGGACCTAAGGCAACACCCCATACTGCTTGCTAAAGTACCACATGGCAGTGGTGTGGTCTGTGAGTATCTGTACTAGCCTCCCCTAAATGGAAGGTAGGAAGGCTTTTAATGCCAAGTGGATCACTTGGAACTCCAACAAAGTAATGTGGAGGCTGGTTTATGTAAGAGACCAGAGTCTCAGATCTGCACCTCTCCCAGAAGGCCTCCCCTGCCTAGTAGTAAGGTATCCGTGTCCACCGTCCACTCTGGGTTGCGCAAGTCTGTCACTGGCCCACTAGAAGTCTAGTAGAAGCCACTGAAGATCTTTTGAATGTCTCCTCCGAAACCTGGAGGAAATCAGAGGAGTTCCCTTGGTGTTGTGCCCACTAGAGCTTGAGATCCCACTGCACAGTCTGCATATACCATTTAGAGTGATGGCCAATCAGGATGAGGGAGGACGAGAACCCCAGTAGCCTCCACACCACATCATAGACCGAATGTCAAGAACTCTACACTCCAAGGAGTAGGCATGAAACTGCACCGTAGCCAGGATAGCTCTGATGAATGGGACTGTCTGCGATATAGTGAACCCTAATGATGTTAGGAGGTTTGCAGTCCTTAGCAGGTGGTCCCCAACTGCCTGGGGAAAGCCTGCCTTCAATAATCAGTAACCGCAGTATGGGAAGAATAGTACACTAGACCTCTGAAGATGTGTTGCGATCACACCATCATTTTTGTGAAAACCCTAGGGGGGAACTGCTAAGGCACAATGTGTACCGCAGGTAACCTGTGGGCCTGCAGGACAGAAACATGGAAGCATGCCTCCTGCAGGTCCAATTCTACCATCCAGTCTCTGGGATCACGGGCAGACAAAACCTGGGCTAGCATGAGTATCTTGAATTTGTCCTTCCGCAGGAAGGTGTTGAGAGGGTGGAGAGCTGAAATAGGATGCAGGTTTCCGACCTTCTTTGGCATTAGGACGTAGCAGGAGTAATACGCAGTTCCTACCTCTGAGGCTGGAACCCTCTCTATGGCTCCTTTGGGTAAAACAGCCCGCACTTGTTGCGGCAAAAAAGATGTGTTCTTCCATCAACCATGTTAATGAGGGTGGCCGGGATGCAAGTGCACTGGAGTAGAAAGGAATGGGAGGGCGTAGCCCTGCTTGGCAAGCTGGATGACCCATGCGTCCAGCGCTTTGTCTTGCCACCCTTGTAGGACATGATTGATCCTGCATCCTATACAATGGGTGTGTTGAAAAGGCCACCCTAAAGCGGTTTTGTTGTTGTGGTTGACTGAAGGGAGGGGGACTAGCTGTACTTTGTACAAGACCCCCTGAACACTGTCTCTGGGTATATCATCCACGAAATGGCTGAGTAGACTGTTCCCATGAGGCACAGGGTCAAGACTGATTTGCATATAGCTGGGTCTGAACTGAGGTGGCGAAGTGAACTAAAGAACGATGATGGATTCAACCCAGATCTGTGACACGGGTTCAGTATCTGAAAAGTCTCAGCGCTCCGTCCATCATCTGCTTGCGTTTACTTTGTTCGCCCTAAGTTGGCAGGGTATGCCCAGACGTGGGTCCCTTGCTCACTTTGCCACTGGATTTAAGCTAGCCTGGCTGATGAGGGGTGCTACCCCGAAACCGGTCCCAGGACTGGGACCGCTCTGGTCTCCCGAAGGGTTTGTGGCGCATCGCCCCAATTGTTTTACATTTTTTTATTTTACCACAATGGGGGTCCTTCTGAGACCACCCCACAAGGACATGCTCTTCCAATAAAAACTTAGACACACAACTACACAGTGGCTATTCCCACTGTATAGTTAGAGTTAGGTCAAAGTTTCCCTATGCAGAGTGTTTTTTGTTTCGCTAACTATGGCGCTGTTTTAAGGTTTTTTTGGGAAAGTTTATGAAGATTCTTAAGCCACCTCAGCTCCTTCCTCGAAAGTTTCGGAGTCATCTGTTAAGCGGGGGCCAAGAAAAAGGGGGGCCCCATAACAAGTTTCCCCATGCAATTTCCAATCAAAGTTTTAGACAGCGACACAGAAAAAGCAGATGAGCAGAGGTACTCCAAACTTGGCAGAAAACTAGATCTTTAGTCAGAAGGTGTGCCGTTTGTGATTTAGTGTAAATTCGTATAGCATTTTCTGAGGAATTATGGTCCAATAGTTAATGACATCTGGACAGTCAGTCCTGCAGGAGTCCTGCTGTACCGCAAAATCAAAAGTAGAATAATCGGATAGGCCGAGGGGGCTTTTTTCCCTGACTAGCATCTTAGCCCTGCGAGACCAAGCAAACTGATTAGGTGGTTGCAACCCAAACAGATGTGGATGTCATTACAGGACACAGGACTTGGTCCCCGTGTTCTAAAACAAAAATAAAATAGGAAATAAGTGGTTATGGTAAGGGGGGGCCATACATACAGTTATGGATTGGAGGGGGTTCATAGAGTGACCCAGTCCTTGGGCACAAAAAGGTTGCTGGACGGTGCTCCTGTGGGAGCCAACATGGACCCCATGTAGTCCTGCTGGACTCCACGAGATCACATGGGGGTCCATGCTGTCATCTGCACACCATTCACTTTGAACAGAAGTTTTCTTTGAGAAACTACTCCCTCCAGACACCCAAGCCCCAGTTAGGTGGCCAAACCCCCTCTATGCACACCCTTTACCTTGTACAGAAGTCTACATATAAAGCCTACTACCTCCAGACACCCAAGCCCCATTAGGTGGCCACGCCTGTACTATGCACACCCTTTTCCTTACACAGAAATCTTCATGGAGAGCAGACTTCAGTGCCGGGGCAACCTACTGCATAGATTCCTTTCTCATCTACACTGTTGCCGGATGAGGGGCTGATACCTATAGTGGGCACTGGCTCAAAGCTGGCTTCGACTCTGAGGCAGTGCTTTGATCATATAGGGGTGCAGCCTATAAACAATCCTTTAAACTCTGATACCTTGCCTTTACCAGGCATTACTGCACATACTTACATCAGCTCTTTGTATCAGATTCCAATAACAATGATTACAATGAAGTTGCCTCTTTTGCGATGGTCATGAGGCACACTGCAGAGGTCCTTAACTTGCAGCTCCCTACAATGGAGATCAAAACGAACGTATTGATGGAGACCTGACCTGAACCTCTCCCACCATTTAAGGCAGCCTTACTGGATAACCTCTTGGTCAAAGCCATGTTCTGGCCCACACAATTATTAGATGGGTAGCTTGCTGCCACACAGGAGCCAGTGCAACCCCTTGAATATGTAAAAGTAAATAAATAAATGTAAGATTGGCATCCGTGGGTGGCGGGCCACTAATAGGTACTTGAGCACCTACTCCAAAGGCTGTGCTCAGCAGGGGGTTGACCTCTCTCAGGGGATTTGGCGCAGGGCCTGGCTGTATGCCATGCCGTCTGGCCAGCCATGCACAAGGGCTTGGCTGCCCTATGAAGAGCTGGGCGCAGGGCCTAGCTAGAGGCCAGGCCCTAGGGGCCAACCTCCCGCTGCACACAGCTGAAAGCCGCACACAGTAGGGGGTTGACCGTAGATGTATCGTAGTAATAAGATTAAAGTGGAGTTAAATGTGAAAAGGTAGTAAGATTTTGACTTATAATTTTTTTTAAAACATAGAAATTCACGAAAAAAGCACTACCGTTTGAAATCCA
Organism: Calotriton arnoldi; assembly: GCA_963921515.1. Taxonomy (NCBI): domain Eukaryota; kingdom Metazoa; phylum Chordata; class Amphibia; order Caudata; family Salamandridae; genus Calotriton; species Calotriton arnoldi. The sequence continues at coordinate 798,600 of CAWUFW010002461.1, read as the reverse complement.
AAAAAGCACTGAAATGTGCCAGTGTTAAATAAATGACATAAGAAGAACTTGCACTGCTGTGATGCAGTCCTTATGATCACACATACTACATCACTGATGTCTGAAATCTACAGCGGTGCAGATATTGAACTGTGGCTCAAATGAGGAGTAGACGTAGAGAGATTTGGTAACTGGTCAAAACTAAGCTGGATGGAGGAGCAATATGAACTTTAGACACCCTTCTATGCCTCAAACAAGCAGAATGAAAAGTTAACCCATTTCACCCCTGATGGGGTGACGCCAAGAAGACTGAGAAAAGAAGGCATACCTGTTGCTGGTTGTATTATTGCCGGCATGGATGCTGGCATAAGGGACAGCTTTCTGTTTCAAGAGCTCACATTTAAGAAGAATGGAAGACCTGGTTTAAAACCAGAGACCAAACAACCTGGAATTTGCCAGGGAGAGGATTTGTGAGCTGTGGAGTGTTGAATTTCACTAGGTCATGAGTCAGATGGAGTGCTATCTTCCATATACTGGCTTGCCTCTTTTAGAAAAAGGGAGGGCCTGGTCGTATGCCTACCTGGTCAGAAGGAGCATTTGTTTGCGAACAAATTATTCTTTTGCTAACCATACATCCAAATACAAACTAACAAGCGTCGAACTAGTGTCTCTAAATTTGCCGAAACTACATAGTGTACTCTCAGGGGTTGTGCATTTTTTATTTCTATGTATTTTCTGCATAGCCTTCTATGTTCCAAGAGTGTGATTCTGTTTTTCTCTTTTCATACAGCATTTGCAGCATTCATTCTAGTTGCACGTTTTTGTACTTACTAGGACGTTCGTTGGTTAAGACTATTAAAATATATTAGGGATACTGGCTGACACCAAATAAATACACTTGTTTATTTCACTGAATGGACAAGGATAGAGGGGACTCTTGGTCTGATTTAATGGGAGTAAAATTTGGAGACACCATTTACTACCCTTGTACATTGCCTTACGTTTTATTTTGGGGTTACTGACAAGGTGCTAATATGTTGCTGGCATGTACCCCATGCTTGCACACATGCAATCTTTCTACAATAATGTGCTGCCACCTGTGACCGCAGCTAGTTTTTAATATACATTGAGAATGTTTCTAGCAGCACAGCATTGATTACTAGCCCAGATGATTTTGGTAGAGCTAGTCTATTCAAATTGAAATTAAGATTTTAATTATTTTACTTGTGTTGATAGTATGTGCATTAATAGATCATGTATTAAATACTTCCCTTTTTAGTGTACTGGGATGTCCAATAGTAGATGTTCTAGTCTGTCCTGTGCCCCTCCTTTTAGACAAATGGAACTTCTGCAGCACACTGAAGAGGGTACTGTAGCACATTTTTGCATAGTATTAAAAATGGTTTGAGGTTCAGGCAACTTGGAAAGGCTTGTACTCTCCTAAACTGGTCAAACTCTAATCTCTACTAAACGTGATGCAATCATTAATAGACAAATTAAAAGAAGCATTACAATTATTAATCCCCCAACCTAATCCTGAGAGTGGTGCGGGCAGAAATGTTGGGGACAGCACCAAACAGGATGACAAAGAAGTCAGTGACAACAATGGTAAAACTGAACCTACATTCTCCACCTAAGAGTGAAGGATAGTTCAGAAAAATATACTCCAAATTCAATGAACTCTGCTGTTATATTAGATGAATACCCAAGGCTGCTCTGCAGCTTGATGATCCAGTTACAACATCTGCTGCCTCCTAGTCCACTGAAGCCACACTAGCCAAAACTGTACAGAATAGCCAAAGGGCACCAAATCTTACCGGGTTTGAACTGGTGATTTCAAGGAACAAAAGGTAAAAACTTTAGAAAGTTCAACAAACAAAACAAAATTGGGAATTAGCTAAGTGAGACCACTATAAATAAGACAATACCAAATGAACCAACACAAACACACAACAATTTCAGTTTAGACCTCAGAAAATAAATGAGGCCTGAAGAAACCACCAGTTAGTATAGTGTTATACAGTCACAATTTTAACTCTAATGCAGCGTCTGAGAAGAATAAGAAAAAATGTAGAGTAAATCAATCAAGAAGGTTCTTTTACCAGGGATAGCCTGCTCAGAACGCAGAGATTATAAAAAGAAGTGTTGTCCAATATAAGATAGGAATTAGTTTGCCTTTTTAAAAAAAAAATCTTTGACAATTGAAGTCAAACGTGATCATGAATAATCGTAATCCAATTAATAAATGAATTCCATACTTTAGGAGAGGTTTACCTCCCAACTTTAAAAGCCCATTACAATTACATTTTCATTGTTCAGGGAGGTGAGTAAAGAAAAAAAAAGCCAAACATGATTATGAAATCACCTGGGCACAGAACAGTACGTTACTCAAAAATAGCAATATAACGGCTATCCAAGGAAGGCAAATCCAGAGCCTTACAATAATCGCAAACAATCACATGCTGTTACGCCAATGGTTCACGCAGATTAATTGAAGTAACAGAATTTATATTACCGTGTGGATCCCAGCTAAACCTAGCCCAGATGTGATCACATTTTTTAATATAGCGAGGCCCCCTCGATTTAGCCAATGCAAGTTCCAGCTCATAGATCTTAATAATTGCCCACCACTCAGCTACCCTAGGAGGCGATGAGAAAATCCATGCTCTGGCAATGCAGAGCCTGGCAGACACAATAATGATAGATATTAGTTTTAATCCCAGGTCTGCTTCCACTCCATAACCTAACATAACCTCTTTATATGTAAACTGTGTGTCATAACAAATGCATAATTGAGAGAGCTGATTCACATGTCCCCAGAACTCCCCCAATTTGGGGCAGGTAGCAAACATATGTAAAATATTTGCAGCCACATAGCATATTTGGGACACTTGGTCTTATCCTCATTATTGTTCCTGGCCCACCTTGTGATTCTAACAGGAGTATAATATAGCATACCAATAGTTTTAAATTGATGCAATTTTAAATTAATAGAATGTACCGAAGCCCCTATCATCTCTAATGCAGCGAGAATTTCAAAGGGAACTATTTCGTCAGAACGAACATTAATCCATTTAGCAGCAAGTTTAAGACTAACATTGGCCCTATATGACATATGTTATGATAGGTGGTGCTAATTAGTGACTTCTTAGATGCCCTGTAGGTCGGGACTTGCAGGTAGCGTTATAATCCTACAGCCCACCAAAAAATAATCCCCAATCTGTAAATACTTAAAGAATGATGAGGAAGATCATATGAAGTTGCCACCCTTCAAATGTGCGAAACCCATTTAGGTCATATAAATGTCCTAATTGCTCAAACCAAGCTTGACCAAGCTCTACAGGTAGAGTCATTAAATCTAGCCGGAAGCATTGGGTTATCCCATAAAGGCATATCCAAATGCATGAGTGGTACAGAATATCTGGAGGAAATCTCACGCCATACATATACGATATCCTTAATAAACTTAAATCTTACCCACTTGAAATAGTGGGATCCTAGAGTCTGTATAAAAACAATCTGCTATCTGATCCAAGCGCAAAGCGGTAACAGAAATAAGGTAGAGTCCTGATTGCCAATTGTAAAGAGATTGCGGAGACGCCCAGCAAACGCAGCCCAGAAGTAAAGCCTGAAGTCAAGGAGCTGAAGCCCCCCCCCTTGTTGATAAGAAAACTTAAAAACGCATTGCCCGCCGAGCCAGTCTATAACCCCAGATAAAACTGCAGATGGTGCCTTCTAATTGTTTAAAGAAAGAATTTGGGATATGTAAAGGAATAGCGCAAAGTAAATATAAGATTTTGGGTAAAACATTCGTTTTAATAGTATTACACAGACCAATAATGCTGATAGGCAACTTATTCCCACAGTTTAAATTCTTTATGACAGACTGTAAAAGGGTCATAATTGAACTTAACTATTTCTTCCACCTGTGATGTAAACTGAACACCTAAGTATGTAGCTAACGAGCTAACACCAGGTATCAAAATTTCTGCCCGAAAGTTAAGAACTTGTGTTTTAGCGAAGTTTAATTTATAGCCAGAAAATGTACCAAATGAATGGGCAGCTGAGGGATTAAAGAATAGATCGCCACGTCATCGGCGTAGAAAGTAATTTTAAGCTCACATCGCCAGGACAGCATAGGCTGAATATAATAATTCAGATGCAGAGAACGCAAATATTGCTCCATATATATAAAGCAAATAATAAAGGGGAGAGTGGGCACCCCTGCCGGGTGCCACGATATATCCAAAAAGGTGTGGATAATATCCCTGCATAAGCCAATTGAGCACTAGGGCTTCTATATAAAGTCTGTACCCATTTGCACAAGCACCCTCGCAGGCTGGAGGCAGCCATCATTGCCCAGAGACACTCCCAGACCACCCGGTCAAACCCTCTCTCAGGGTCCAATAGTATCATTCCCATGTTAAAACAGGATATCTCCACCATATCCCCCTGGAATAAAGCCATGCTACTGGTAAGACACTAGCCCAGACATTAGGGGATTAAGCCGGGCTGCTAAAATCTTTGCAAATATTTAAGCATTGGCATTGATAAGAGATATAGGGTGGTACAAACCACGCTCTTCTGGTGGCTTGCCTTTCTTTATGAAAATGACTATATTAGTCATATTCCAAGAGCAGGGCACTTCTCCACTTGTCCAAACATATTGAATAACTTTATTAAGAAGAGGAGCGATAATATACTTGAAGGTTTTACAACATTCTAGCGGTACTGCATCGTTGCCCGATGCTTTACCAGAGGATAACGCAGATAAAGCCATATTTTCATTAAGGGTAATATCTTCGCATCTCACCAAGAATAGGCACACTGCAGCCTTGAAAATATCGCCCAAACCCAGTCTCATCAAATATATCAGGTGGACCATAAAGACCCTGGTAAAAAACTGAGAATTACTCCACAATTGCCTGTGGATATGAGTGTAGCAGGCCATCATCGCCTTTGATGGAATGGATGAGGCTCTTGGATTTTCTATCTGCAATTTGGTGTGCCAGCATACGCCCAACCTGCTTTCCATACTCATACTGAAGGGACCGAGGCCTACTGTAACTGGCAACAATGTTCTCTTTCAATGCCCTCCTCAATTTTGATCGATTTTCAAAGAATAATATAATTTCTGTTTATCGGGACCCCTCTTTACAATTTCACTAGCATGTGAATGTTCTAATTGTGTAACTGACTGGCAAAGTGCCTGCACCTGGATTAGTTTATCTCTGTTTTAGCTGGAATTAACTGCTGTGTAATACACCTAATAAAAGCCTTCACTGCATCCCAGACAACCGGTGGAAATGCCGTACCAGGATTAATTTGAACAAATCCAGACAAGGTTTTTGAAGTGGATAGGATATATTCTGTATCTGAAAGTAAATGGCGAGGAAAGAAAACGGGCGCCTCTGGTTTCTTGTCGCCTGTTAGTGGCAGAGTAATAATATAGGATTATGATCCGAGGTAACTCTGGTACATACTTCCATGTTTGCTGCTTGCAATAAGCTACCACTGACAAAAAACATGTGAATCCTGGAATGGTGTTTATGCAGGATCGAAAAGGTGCATCCTGGCACTGATGGGTGTAGTGCCATCCATACAGCACTCAATCAATGTAAGCGAGCCAGTTTAAAAATAGAGGTCCTAGTTTTCACCATTCGGGAGAGGCCTGATTGGTGGAGTCAGTACTGTAGTTCAAAACGCAATTAAAGTCACCCATGATTAAAAATTCCCGAAACCATTCCAGTAATTCAAGAGATAGCCCATCTACCATATCCGGCTCATCCACTGTAGGCCCATAAACTGTGTAAAACGCATATTTTGTACCATACAATATAAGCGGCACAATCACTCATCGACCCCTGGGATCCACAGCAGTTTTTAATATATTGTATTTGAATGTTTTATAAGCCAAAATGGCTACCCCCCCGGATAGAGACAGCCTGGTAAATGAGGCTTATACATTTTAATTTCCTCACGGACTAATTGGCGTTTACTGGATACATTTAAGCCGGAAACATTCCAACACAGACATTTAAAGGTACCCATTAAAAGGACCCAACAGTTTCATCCATTTGAAAAAGCCATTCTGAAGCCAAAGAGGCCCCTCGCCTCACAGTTTGACAGAAGAAAATACCAAATAGTATAATAGCATTTGACCAGTTTGACTTATTTTATCCTCCATAAGAGCCCACCACACTACCTCTGCAGCAAACTAACAATTCCCCTCACCCCCCTATCCACCCCCACCCCCCCCGGGACTCTGGAGAATAATTCCTAACCCAAAGCGGTCGATGTACATGACAGCCCAAGAGAACCTACCCCCTCCGCCTGTGCTCTCTGCAGCCACCCGGGCGAGAGTGGAGGAAGAGGAGGTCAAGAACTGAAAGAAAAGAAATCAAGAACCAATAAAGTCAGCTAGACTCCCCTCATCACCCATATAGGAGAAAAAATAAGTATACATATCAGTATAAGAAAAAAAGAGAAGAGCAAAACCAGTGCTCTACAAGATTCAACCCATCATAGTACAAAGGCTCTGTGCAGCATTCTGTTCTGTAAAGCATAATCACATTTGAACATCTTTGATGACCTTGAGCCTAGCAGGTTCTTGCAAGAAAACTTGAGCCCCGGCAGCCTTTAGTGGATCAATAAATTGATGAAATTTTCCAACATCTATCCATCGTAGATTTACAAAGATCTGAACAGACTGATATTGACAACCATCATCGGAGCTGCGGGGCAAGCTTTAATAGAGATAGCCGGCCTTAGCAGAAAATTGCCAATAAAAATCAATCTAGGACAATGATTCCCTGCCCTATTGCTGGTATTAGAAGCATTCAGTTTGCTGGAGCAGTTAATAGGAAGCCCATGCGCCCTCTGGATTTGAGTCCAAGTCCCAGTCAGGCAAATCTGGAAATGCTTTCCCAAACAGCTGCACCATAAACTGGTGAGGATCCTCATCTTCTTTCCCTTCAGGTATGCCAAATACACGGAGGTTGCTCTGTCTGTGGATTTTCCAAATCCTCAATTTTAAATTGTATTAAATCCAAGTGTCGTTCATGACCCTCAATAAAAACTGTATAGCTGCTGATCCCGTGTCTTCAACGTCCGAGACATGCTGCTGAAGTTCAGACACATCTGTAGAAAGAGCTGACACTTTGCTGGTAAGTTCGGCCAGAGAGCTGAATAGTAGCATTATTCGCTCGAACTTGGACATAATGTTGTGCTTCTGCCCGCTGTGCCTGCATCAACCTCAGTGTAGCTAGCAGCGATGGTTCCGGTCCCAGGATGCTTGTTTCCGGTCCAGGGAAGACATGGGTTGGTAGTTCGGGCTGGACTGTTCCCATGAGGCACAGGGTCAAGACTGATTTGCATATAGCGGTGTCTGAACTGGGGTGGCAAGGTGAGCTAAAGAATGATGATGGATTCAACCCAGATCTGTGACTGGGGTGAGTTTTTGAAAAGTTTCAGCACTCTGTGCATCATCTCCTTGTGTTTGCTTTGTTCGCCCTAAGTTGGCAGGGTATGCCCAGACGTGGGTCCCTTGCTCATTTTGCCACTGGATTCAAGCTAGCCTGGCTGATGAGGGCTGTTAGCCCGAAACCGGTCCCAGGATGCTTGTTTCCGGTCCAGGAAAGACATGGCTTGGTAGTTCGGGCTGGACTGTTCCCATGAGGCACAGGGTCAAGACTGATTTGCATATAGCTGTGTCTGAACTGGGAGTGGCAAGGGGAGCTAAAGAATGATGGATTCAACCCAGATCTGTGACTGGGGGTGAGTGTTTGAAAAGTTTCAGCACTCCGTCCATCTCCTTGTGCCCAGAGAACGGGTTAGATAAAGCTGCTGATGAAGAATAGCTGTGAAGGGCATCACCTAGTGAGTAGAGGATAGGCTCGGAGGGAGCAGAGCTTTCTAGGCAGTTAGAAATTGAAGAAATTGACTCAGCAGACCTTTGCTTGCCCATCTTGCCAGGGTTTTGAGATCCCAACGTAGCAGTAGATAGATGTGAAAGAAAATAAGTTACTTACCTGTAACTGCGGTTATCCAGTATTGGTATCTTTCATGGATTCCCATGCCTGAATCATTCCCAGTCATCGAGATGGGAGTCCCACGGTACAATATTCAAGCAGTGCTTTAAAAGCTTCTTAGGCTACAAGCCAAGTAAATGGTAGCCTATCTACGTCCTTTTTAAACAAGCATTGGCATAGCCAATAGGTCTCGCCTTTGGGACCTTATAAGGGTTTAGCCAGAGATATTGACTTTGCCTATGTCTTTAAGCTGTGCTGTACAGAAGTCTGCAGCATGCTGAAAAGTTATAATAAAGAAGTGTCAGAAACATTTTTGTTACCTTATATATGACCAAGAAAGCATTATGAACAACTGAACGACCATATTAAAAAAGTATTAACAATAAATAATGTCTTGAGTTTTTTTTGTCCTTTCAATGCTGGCAACTTCTATCTGCCTGTCCCAATTGTTGCTTGTTATGGTTTTTTTGTTATGGGGGGGCATAAATAACAGGAGGGTGAAGGTTGGGAAATAGTACCTGTATAACAGTCAGAGAGAGAGAGTCAGTCAGTCAGTCAGTGAGTGTGCGTGCGAGCGAGTGTGCGTGCGAGTGAGCGTGCGAGTGTGCGTGCGAGTGTGCGTGCGAGTGTGCGTGCGAGTGAGCGTGCGAGTGAGCGTGCGACTGAGCGTGCGAGTGAGCGTGCGAGTGAGCGTGCGAGTGTGCGTGCGAGTGAGCGTGCGAGTGTGCGTGCGAGTGAGCGAGTGTGCGTGCGAGTGAGTGAGCGAGTGCGTGCGAGTGAGCGTGCGAGTGTGCGTGCGACTGAGCGAGAGAGCGTGAGAGTGAGTGAGAGTGAGTGAGTGAGTGAGTGAGTGTGAGAGTGAGTGAGTGAGTGTGAGAGTGAGTGAGTGAGTGAGTGTGAGTGAGTGAGTGAGAGAGTGAGTGTGAGAGTGAGTGTGAGAGTGAGTGAGAGTGAGAGAGTGTGAGTGAGTGAGTGTGAGTGAGAGAGTGTGAGTGAGTGAGTGTGAGTGAGAGAGTGTGAGTGAGAGAGTGTGAGTGAGAGAGTGTGAGTGAGAGAGTGTGAGTGAGAGAGTGTGAGTGAGTGAGTGTGAGTGAGTGTGAGTGAGAGAGTGAGAGTGAGAGAGTGTGAGTGAGAGAGTGAGAGTGAGAGAGTGTGAGAGAGAGTGTGAGTGAGAGAGTGTGAGTGAGAGTGTGAGAGAGAGTGTGAGAGAGAGTGTGAGTGAGAGAGTGAGCGAGCGAGAGAGTGAGCGAGTGAGCGAGTGAGCGAGAGAGCGAGCGAGCGAGCGAGAGAGAGAGAGAGCGTGAGCGAGTGTGAGCGAGTGTGAGCGAGCGAGCGAGTGTGAGCGAGCGAGCGTGAGCGAGAGAGCGAGTGAGCGAGAGAGCGAGTGAGCGAGCGAGCGTGAGCGAGAGAGCGTGAGCGAGAGAGCGTGAGCGAGAGAGCGTGAGCGAGAGAGCGTGAGCGAGAGAGAGTGAGCGAGAGAGAGTGAGCGAGAGAGAGTGAGCGTGAGAGAGTGTGAGTGAGAGAGTGTGAGTGAGAGAGTGTGAGTGAGAGAGTGTGAGTGAGAGGGAGAGTGTGAGTGAGAGGGAGAGTGTGAGTGAGAGGGAGAGTGTGAGTGAGAGGGAGAGTGTGAGTGAGAGGGAGAGTGTGAGTGAGAGAGTGTGAGTGAGAGAGTGTGAGTGAGAGTGTGAGTGAGAGAGTGAGAGAGAGAGTGAGAGAGTGTGAGTGAGAGAGTGTGAGTGAGAGTGTGAGTGAGAGAGTGTGAGTGAGAGTGAGAGAGTGAGAGAGTGAGAGAGTGAGAGAGTGTGAGTGAGAGAGTGAGAGAGTGAGAGAGTGAGAGAGTGTGAGAGAGTGTGAGAGAGAGTGAGAGAGAGTGAGAGTGTGAGAGTGTGAGAGAGAGAGTGTGAGTGAGAGAGTGTGAGTGAGAGAGTGTGAGTGAGAGAGTGTGAGTGAGAGAGTGAGAGAGTGAGTGTTGGAAACGGGGTTACCGAGTCCGTTACGGTAGCATGGCGCAAAGCGGGGAAAGGCACGCGAAGGCAATGTGTAAGGCAGTTGTGCAGCACACTCTTACTTCAACTCAGAAATGCGGAGCAATAACCGGACACCACACCAGGCTTGTGTAATTAAAAATCAAGTTCCTTTATGTCAATCAAGGTTGCATTAGATTAGACAGATTATACATTGCATTTCTTTAACTGGTGCACATTCTTTTAAAAAGAACCTCAACGGTTCTGGCCACTAAAAGGCCGCAGAAATCAGCTCCTAGAACACAGCACCAATAATGATCCGGGTGCACTAATAAATTAGGGCCTAGAACATGCACAACACTTTAGGCATATTAAAATCTCTTGCTACTGGGCCCATACTTCTGGCCTAGACAATCAATACAGCCTGTGGTACAATAGGCGGGAGGGAATCCTAGAGGGGACCCTTCAACATGTCCAGCAAACTGGGGCTTCCCTATGATGGGGGATTCTTATGTCTCCCAGGGGAGGTGAGGGTTAAACTAGGCCTGGACCCCTTCTCACCGGGTGCCCTGCCCGGTACAAAATGTCATTGAAGGCTCCTCCCTCCTTAATCCCCTGTGCGTTGTGGCCCCCGGCCCCCAGGGGCTTGATCTAGAGCCCTAGGGGCCTCCTGGGCTCACCTGCGGTGCTGTGGCTGGCCTCGTGGCGATCGCGGTGATCTGCTGTGTCCCGCCGAGGCTGTGGAGCCTCTCTCTCACTTTTCGGGTCGTTGGGGGGCCGGTATGGCACTCCTCCGGCCCCCGTGGAGTCAGCGGTGCTTGAGGGTAAAGGGAGCGGGAGCCGGGAGTCCTTCCAGACGGCTCCCCGCTTCCCGCGTGTGCACACGGAGTTCTTCCTCCTCCGTACGTGCTGGGGGGGGCGGGCTCTCGACGCCGCCCAATCCCAGCACGGCCTTGATTCTTCCGGGGGCTCCCGTTGGCAGTGGAGCCCCTCCGACGTCTTCCTGCTTGGCTCCGGCGGGGCCAATCACGTCGCGGCCTTCTTTGGTTGCCGGGCAACGCCTCCCGCCTCCTTCTCCTCGGCTGCTGGCTCCGGCGGGGCCAATCACGTCGCGGCCTTTCCGGGCG
>CAWUFW010002461.1:340000-777500 GCA_963921515.1 Calotriton arnoldi | reverse complement strand
GAGTGTGTGTGAGTGTGTGTGAGAGTGAGTGAGAGTGAGTGAGAGTGAGTGAGAGTGAGTGAGTGAGTGTGTGAGAGTGAGTGAGTGAGAGAGTGAGAGAGAGTGTGAGTGAGAGAGAGTGTGAGTGAGAGAGAGTGTGAGTGAGAGAGAGAGTGTGAGTGAGTGAGTGAGAGAGTGTGAGTGAGTGAGAGAGTGTGAGTGAGTGTGTGAGTGTGTGTGAGTGAGTGTGTGTGTGAGTGAGTGTGTGTCTGAGTGAGAGTGAGTGTGAGTGAGAGTGAGTGAGTGTGTGAGAGTGAGTGAGTGAGAGAGTGAGAGAGTGAGAGTGTGAGTGAGAGAGAGTGTGAGTGAGAGAGAGTGTGAGTGAGAGAGAGAGTGTGAGTGAGAAAGAGAGTGTGAGTGAGTGAGAGAGAGTGTGAGAGAGTGAGAGAGAGTGAGAGAGAGAGAGTGAGAGAGAGTGAGAGAGTGAGTGAGAGTGAGTGTGAGAGAGTGAGAGAGAGTGTGAGTGAGTGTGAGTGAGAGAGAGTGAGAGTGAGTGAGAGTGAGTGTGAGTGAGTGTGAGTGAGTGTGAGTGAGAGAGTGTGAGTGAGTGAGTGTGAGTGAGAGAGAGTGAGAGAGAGTGAGAGTGAGTGTGTGAGAGAGTGAGAGTGAGTATGTGAGAGAGTGAGAGTGAGTGTGTGAGAGAGTGTGAGTGAGTGAGAGTGAGAGAGTGAGTGAGAGAGTGAGAGAGTGTGAGTGTGAGTGAGTGAGAGAGTGTGAGTGAGAGAGTGTGAGTGAGTGAGAGAGTGTGAGTGAGAGTGAGTGAGTGAGAGTGAGTGTGAGTGAGTGAGAGAGCAGGCGAGCGAGAGAGTGTGAGTGAGAGAGAGAGTGTGAGAGAGTGAGAGAGAGTGTGAGAGAGTGAGAGAGAGTGTGAGTGAGTGAGAGTGTGAGTGAGTGAGAGAGAGTGAGTGAGTGAGAGAGTGAGTGAGTGAGTGAGTGAGAGAGTGTGAGAGAGAGAGTGAGAGAGAGTGAGTGAGAGTGAGTGAGAGAGTGAGTGAGTGAGAGTGAGAGAGAGTGAGTGAGAGTGAGTGAGAGTGAGTGAGAGTGAGTGTGAGTGAGTGTGTGTGAGTGTGTGTGTGTGTGAGTGAGAGTGAGTGTGTGAGAGAGAGTGAGTGTGTGAGAGAGTGAGTGAGTGTGTGAGAGAGTGTGTGAGAGTGAGTGAGAGTGAGTGTGTGAGAGAGTGAGAGTGAGAAAGTGAGTGTGAGAGAGTGAGAGTGAGTGAGAGTGAGTGAGAGTGAGTGAGAGTGAGTGAGAGTGAGTGAGAGTGAGTGAGTGTGTGAGTGTGTGTGTGTGAGAGTGAGTGAGTGAGAGTGAGTGTGTGAGAGAGAGTGAGTGTGTGAGAGAGAGTGAGTGTGTGAGAGAGTGAGTGTGTGAGAGAGTGAGTGAGAGAGTGAGTGTGTGAGAGAGTGAGTGTGAGAGAGTGAGAGTGTGAGTGAGAGTGTGAGTGAGAGTGTGAGTGAGAGTGTGAGTGAGTGTGTGTGTAGAAGAAGAGTGGAAGGGGGTTTACTGAGTGGGGGAGCTGGCTGGGAAAATGTCTCTTACTTTGTAACTATGCTACAGGCCAAATGGCTAACACAGCTAACTCTTACAAACTGTTGACATGGAACATACATGGCCTGGGTTTAGCAACTAAACGGCACAGAATTCTGGCATACCTTAAAAGGCGGGTGGCGCATATTGCTCTACTTCAAGAGTCACACCTCACGCTCACGGAAGCTGACCGCCTCTGGCGATGAAGGCGGGGCCAGCTTCATGCTAACACTTATTTGGGCCTTGCGAGGGGGCGCGATACTCAGGGTACGGGTGGGGTCCCCTTTGAGGCTGTAACAATTGACACTGACAAGGAGGGCCACAATGTTTTAGTGGAGGGGCGCCTTTGCCACAGGCCATTGGTACTTGGTAGCGTATATGCACCAATTCAGGACCAGGTCTCGTTCTTCCACATTCTGTCTTCACAACTGGTCTGACTGACAGGGGACGATACCTTACTGGAGGAGACTTCAATTGTGTCCTTGACATGACCATGGACCGCTCCACCCCTCCACTTCCGAGGGGAAGCAGCCCATAGGGTAGCCGCCAACATGATCGCCTGGGTTGCGCACTGGGACATGGAAGATCCCCGGCGCACCCAAGGGATAGAGACTATTCATTTTTCGAGCTTATACCAGGTCCCCATTAGAATTGACCGCTTTGTGTGCACCAAGTCACTTATCGTCTGTATAACGCACATAAAATATTTGGGCTGTACCCTGTCAGACCACAGCTCTCTCCTCCAGATGCTGCAACCGAAAGAGAACGTACACTCATAACAACATGGCAACTGCACTCGGCGGCCCTAGAAGATGCTCTCTTCAGAGAGACAGTAGCAGACCGGATAACAGAATACTTTACCTCTAACTCAGGAACAGTGTTGAGTCGAGGCCTAGAATGGGAGACCTTTAAAGTAGTGGTGAGAGAGTACTGTTAAGGTAAGTCAGTGGGTATCCAATGGCAACTGGAGCGGGTCCTTCGGAAGCTGGAGGATGACATCTATGCATGGGATAACAAAAAAGGGGAGAGCCACCGGGCACACCCACAATTACTGTAGACGCAAGAGCTACATAATGCAGCTCTGGAACGTCTTCAGTGTCATGATTATAAATAATACATGGCTGGGCGCATGGAGAAGAGGGGAAAGTCGAAGAGACTCTTGGCCTGGCTGACCCAGAGAATAGGGGAACCCCTGTCACCCAATTGATGACTTAGGAGGGGACTGCTTTCTTCTCCCCAGAAAATATTAATGAGGCATTTAGGACCTATTAAATCTCCCTTTATCTCCCACCAGAGGTATGCCTCCTGATGTTTGCCCCTTCTTGGAGGGCCTACCCTTCGGTCCCTCCCTGCGGAAGACCATGAGTCATTAGGCAGCCGGTGACTGAAATGGAAGTCCAGAGTGTCATCAAGTCCATGGTGTCAGGTAAGATGACGGGAGCAGATTGACTCCCCTCTGAGTTCTACACAGTGTTTGTGAGAGATGTGTTGCGTTGAAGATGGTAGAAATGTATGTGGAGGCTAATGAGATGGGAATTCTTCCTGCCACAAGGGAGACCTTGGTAGTACCCCCTGCCTAAATCTTCTTTGTGCGACGTAACAGTCTCAGACTTCCGACCCCTCTCCATGCTAAATTCGGACTTCAAAATACTTAAAGTACTAGCCACTCGGCTACTGCCCCAAATGAAGTCCCTGATCCATCACTATCAAAACGGTTTTATACCAACCGATAATACCTCCCTCAACCTCCGTAGACTTTATTCGATCCTTTACGCCCACGGCTGACTGCCTGACCCTTCCGCAGTGATCATGCTGGTGGACCTTGAAAAGGCCTTTGACACGGTGCGGTGGGACTCCTTGGGAGCCACTATGCTTGGAATGGGGCTGGGTGCAGACTGGGCAAGAAGGGTCTGACTACTTCATACCCACCCAATGGCAAGAGTTAGGAGAGAATGAACAATTTCTGAGGCCTACGAAATATTCAGGGGTACCAGGCAGGGTTTCCCCCTGTCACCCCTATTATTCACCATAGCTATCAACCCATTGACGGACAGATTCCGGACAGAGGTAATGGACTGGGGCATTGAGGTTCAGCTCACGTCATCGCTCTATATGTGGAGAATCTGCTTATTTACCTCTGGGATGGTGAAGGAGATATTCCCCAGGCACTGCAGCTTCTTAAAGAATTCGGCCAATGCTCGAGTCTCTGGGTAAACTGGAGCAAGATTTGTGTGTTGCCAATGATCGACAGATCATGCTGACCCAAATCTTGCCCATCTGATATACCCTGGGCTCCGCATACCTTAAAATACTTGGGAATCCAAATTCTTCATGACTTGGAGGATCTCTGAGAGGGAAACCTGGGGAAAGCATTTGGTCTGTGAAGTCCTGCGTCTCTTTTTGGCGCTCCCTCAAGCTAACCCACCATGAAGTCTCTATTTCTTTGTAACTCTCCAAATGAGGGTCCCGTGGCCTGGTTTAGGAAATTCTACGTACTTCTTTGGGGACTGATCTGGGACGGCGGACACCATATGGTTGCATGGACTACCCTCCGGCGACCCCATCTGAAAGGTGGGTTTGGGGTGCCGGATTTTGCATTGTACTTCCTGGAAGCCCAGCTACGGTGGATCACAAGGAGGCTAGATGGAACGGGCCTATCAGAACTTGGCCTGTTGGGCACTGAACCCAATGAGGGACTTTTGCTGGTGAAGCTACTGCACTGCGAATTTCCCATATGGGCATCTTGCTGTCCACTGCCCTGACTTGCTGGCAACGCAAGCTGCGATGTCCTACCACAGCGACTCCTTAAGCCCCGATCTGCCGTTGGTGGGCCTCCCTCATGGCGCATCCCCTGACGAACAAGTTACTCACCTTCGGTAACGATATATCTGTAAGAAACATTAGTTAGTTTTAGATTCCTTACCTTAGAATTACCCCCAGGCGTCAGACTGGATCCGGAAAGTTTTTTCGTCAGCAATACCTCTGCGCGTCGGAAGGTGGCGTTGCGCGCTGACGTCAGTTCTGTACACGACAGCACCCGCATCCCTCGTCGGGTCGGCCGTCCGACAAGGAGAAGTTTAAGAGCGACGATGCTTCTTCGACTTCTTATGCTTCGACTTACCCGACCCCGAGTACGAAGACTTCGATGACTTGGACGAATGGTGGTGGCTCTGCGACCGGTCCCTCGACCTCCCTTGCGACCTCGAATGGCGTGGAGCCGACTGCCGGCGCTCAAGCAGCTTTCGGGACCGCTCCCGCAAAGCCTTCGGCGCCATCGACCGGCAGTCGGAGCACGACTTGGGGTCGTCGTCGCGCTCCAGGCAAAAGAGGCACACGCGGTGCGGATCCGTCACCGACATCAGTCGGTTACAGGAACCGCATGCCTTGAAGCCGGGCATCCCTCGTGCACCAGGAGTTGAAGACTTGAAAAAGTCGACAAAAGTCGAGAAAAAAGTCAGTCAAAAAGTGACTGGAGGTACCGCTCTTCCCGGATCTGCGCTGGCTGGCGCGGAAAAAGAAAGAACTGACGTCAGCGCGCGAGGGCGGCGTCCAAGTAGCTGCTGCGACTTAATCCCAGCGGCACGACGGCAACGACGAACGCGGAGCCGACCGACGCCACCTTCCAACACGCAGTAGTACTGCTGACGAAAAAACTTTCCGGATCCAGTCTGACGCCTGGGGGTAATTCTAAGGTAAGGAATCTATAACGAACGTGTTTCTTTCAAATCTTCACAACATGACAGTTGGACCCATGGTCGGAGGTGGGACTGGTGACTCTGGGTGACTGCTTTCAGGTAGGTGTCCTAATCCCCTTTAAGGACTTGAAAGAACAAACTGGCCTACCATTGGGCCAATTTCTCATCTATAAAGAACTTACACATGCCTTACGAGAGATGTGGGGAACAGTGGAAACGGAGCCACCCCAACATGCGGTTCTTTAGCTTCTGCTGACGTTGGGTACGGGCAATCACCTGGTCACGTGGTTTTATAGAGCACTGAATGGCCTGGCCAGGAAACCGCTGAAAGCCCTCAGGGCCCGCTGGATGGCTGACTTGGACCGGGACCTGCCAGATGCTGACCGGGGGAGGGTGCTCGCCTACCCTCAGAAGGTCTCTCGCAATTCGTTACTTAAATACATACAATACAGCTACATTCACAAGACTTATCTCCCCTCAGACCAGGACTATATATGGCGGGGACCCCAGGGGATGCCCTTGCTGCATGACACATGGACTCTGAATTTGGCCACATGACTTGGGATTGCCCCGGGCTAACTAGGTTTTGGAATGAGGTCATCTCGAGGCTTAACAAGACCCTGAATAGAATGCTCGACAATTCACCTACAGTTTGCCTCCTGGGTCTCTTCCCCAGGCCGGCTCCCAAGAAGGTAGGCAACAGATTTGTGGACCTGGCCCTGGCCAAGCAACGAGCGCTATGACCTGGAAGTCAAAGAGGGGGCCTAGCTTAGAGACCTGGGCGAACGATGTTACGCTTTGGGCGCGGGCCGTGGATAGAGCTCTAACATAGAAGGCGGCACAGGGAATCTGACTTAGACCCATCGCCCCCTTGTGGAAGGAAGTGGTGGACAAGTGGCAGTCTCCTGGGACTGCGGATGAATCGATGGAGGATTGATTGAGAAGGCGTGACCCCGCCTTCTGATGGGGGCCTTGCTCTGATGGGAACCTGGGAGTAGAGATACTGGGGACTCGGACGAGTGGTGCTGGGAGACAAGTAGTGGTCCTGGCGACTGCTCTGCGACCACCCTCCCGGACCAGACGTGCCTCCTCTCACCCCCTCTCCCCGAGCCCCCGACCCCTTATTTTCCACCACTATTACTGATTACACACTCCACAACGGGACTAAGGCATACATGGACAGTTATAGTTGATAAGTTATATACAATGTTTTATGGCACATAGTTCTCCTGTCAACGCAGTCACAACCTTATCCGCTGTGGGAGACTGGTTGCTTCCGACTACATTATGAGCACTAGTCAGAAAAGTGGATAATGCATGTATACAGAAGAGATACTTAATGACATGGCTCTTAACAATCTCCAATGTACCAAATTAGTGTCTAATGTATACGGTGTTGCTGTGCTTACTGAAATGCCAATAAACAAAAGTTTTAAAAAGTTTTTTTTTTTTTAAAGTTAGGTTCTGCACAGATGGGGTATACAAGAAAAGAGAAGGGTTCCCCCATGTGTCAGGTCAGTGGCTCAGGAGAGCCCAGACAGAGGGGTCCAACTGAATTCAGAATGGTGTAGAATTGACAAGTGCCCAGCAGTGGAGGGCCATTGTCCATGTTCTATTGCCTAAGCAGGGAAGTCCATCAACATATTCTCTGCTAAGTGACGCATCCCCAAGCAGAACAGACGCATCTCCTCGGCTGAGCGGTGCATCCCCGAGAATATTTTGATGCAGAGTACAATCTATCTGGAAAGGGTTCCCTTTTGCACTGCTTGCGCTACCTTTGCTCCAGGAAACTCAAAAAATATTAAATTGTCCTTCAGTATGTCTTTGGTCAATATAAAATAACGCTCTTTTTGGATCTAGGTGGTGGAGTTTCACCTGTTCCTTGGACAGGTGAGGTAGAGCAAAGATGGTCGACAGTGTGATCTTCTGGCTGATGTGAAAGGGTGTCACAACTTTGAGGAATGATGCTCGGTCCAAAGGACCAGATTGTTTGGAAAGAGTAGTATATGGAAGGTTGACAGAGGGTCTGCAGTTCGCCAACCCTTCTGGCAGAACTAATGTCCACTAAAAAAACTGTTTTGATGGTGCGCAATCTAAGAGTACAGCTGTGCATAGGCTCAAAAGATCTAATTGTGGAAAAATTAAAGGTGCAGAGGGGAATATGTGTTGTAAATGTTTCAGGAAACGTGTCACAATGGGTGACTTAAACAGATAGGGTTGATCTGGCAACCGCAAGAAAGCCAAGACGGCTGAATGGTACCCTTTAACTGTGCTCAAAGCAAGGCCTTGCCAGACGAGGGACAATGAAAACAAAAACTTCAGATAAGGGTGCAGACAGAGGCTCAGTCAATTTGGTAGCACACTGAGACACAAATTTGACCCATCGGCAGGCGTATACAGTCTTTGTTGAGGGATGCTTGACTGCTAAGATGACATCACATACTTTAGGAGGCAGATTGAAGACTCAGGTGTCGCTGTTCAATCTTCACACATGCAGGTGGAGAGTGCACAGGTTCAAGTGCAGAACCCTGCCCTGCTACTGTGACAGGAGATCCTCCCTATGAGGCAGCCTGATCAGAGAACGGAGACTCCTGCTCAGGAGTTTGGGATACCATACTCTCCGTCCCCAATCCAGGGTCACTAAGATGACGTGGGCCTGGTCAGTTCTGATCTTCTTGAGAACTCTGGGTAGGAGTGGTATCAGCAGGAAGTCCTGAGCCCCACTCTAAATGAAATGCGTCGCCAAGTGAGAGCCGCCTTAGAAACTCCAATACGCAGAAGTGCTGACATTGCGTGTTCTTGTCAGTTGCGAATAGATCTAATCAAGGTTCTTTCCAGTCACGTAAGAGACCTTGTACCACCTCCTGGTGATAATCCACGAGACATCAACAGCTGAGTTTGTCCACCCTGGCGTTCAGAAATGCAGCCAGCTGTTGTGCTATTAGGAAAATATTTTTACGTTTCAGCCACGTCCAGAGGTGCAGAGCCTTCTGGTACAGGGTTCATGACCCCACTCGGTTTGTTGCAGTACCACATAACAGTGGTGTTGTCTGAACACCTGATCCAGCCTCCTCCTGATGGATGGAAGGCAGGCTTTCATTCCAAATGTATCACTCTCAACGCTTTTAGGTTGATGTAGACAGACTCCAAGGGGGACCAGAGTGCTCTGATCTCCACCTCTCCCAGATGGCTGCCCCCAAACCAGGAGTGACGCATCTGTGACCACTGAGAGTTCTCGGTGGGGAAGGGAGATGGGTCGGCTGCTGACCAAATTGCAGTTAGTCAGCCACAACTCCAGGTCTTTTGCTGTTCACTCCGGTATCTGGACTAGGTCAGAGAGATTCCCCTAATGCTGAATCCACTGGTCCATCAAGTCCCACTGCAGAGCCAGCATATGCCATTGGGCATGATTTACCAGCAGGATGCAGGTTGCCATGAGGCCGAGCAGCCTCAGAATTAGTCTCATCGAAATCCAGGATGGAAGCTGAAACACTGGTATTATAGCCTGAATATTCTGGACTCGCTGCTCTGGAGGATAGGTATGTAGCTGCACTATGTCCAGAATGGATGGGATGAAAGGAAGCATGTGACAGGGAGTCAGGTGTAACTTTGGTATGTTGATAGAGAACCCCAGCGATTTCCGCTGTGACCTGGAGGATGGGTAATGACTGTCTTAGGAGAGCTTGCTTTCAACAGCCAGTCGTCAAGGTAAGGGAAGGCTGGAATCCTTAACCTCCACAGGTGGGTTGCGACCACCACCATCACTTTCGTGAACATCCGAGGGGCATTGGTAATGCTGAAAGGGAGTACTGGGAATTGGACATGCTTGTTATCCACCATGAACCACGGTAACATCTCTGGGCTGGCAGGAAAGGATTAAGGAAATATGCTTTCTGCAAGTCCAACGCTACCAACCAGTCTACGGGATCCACAGCATACAGGACCTGGTCAAAGGGAACATTTTGAACTTTCTTTTTCAGGAAATAGTTGAAAGGGTGCAGATCTACAAAAGGACAGTACTCCATCCTTTTTTGCCACCAGAAGCTAGAGGGAATAGCAACCATGATCTACTTCTGATGTCCGCATCCTCTCGATGGCTCTTGTGCCAAAAAGAGCCTGTACTTCTTTTGCAAGAGCTAAAGGTGGTCCTACGTCAGTCGGAGGATGGTGGCATGGGCATCAGGGTTTCCATAAAGGGTAGGGCATAACCCCACTGAAAGATCTGAAGCACCCATTTGTCCGAAGTGATTGTTTGCCATTAGGGCACGTAGTGCAGGATCCTGCCGCCAACCGGCTGTCCATTATGTTGTAAGGGCATATTAAAGGGGCTTTAAGGCTGCGGCTGCCGGGGAGAGGTGGGCTAAATAGACCTCTGGCCTTGGTTCCCATGAGTTCTGTGGGTGCTGCGTCCGAGCCAGGAAACGTCGGAGAAGCTTGGTGGCTGTGGAGGCTAGGGGTGAAAGGACGCAACTGTTAGCCCCTACCCTAGCCAACACAGTATTGAAAGGAGGAATACGCATGCCGTGGGGTCATGGTGAGCCCAACAACCAAACAGTGGCCCTACTTTCTTTAAAACGCTCAAGCGCTGAATCTGCCTTTTCCCCAAAAGGGCTAGTGCCATCAAAGGCCAGGTCCATAAGGGATGCTGGGACATCCCCCAAAAAGCCAATTGACCTCAGCCAGGCGTGGCGTCTGTGTGCCACTGACGACGCAAGCATTCGGCCTGAGTTGGTGGCATCCAGTCCGCAGCGTATGGTGAATGTTGCTGCGTCTCTGCAATCAGCAATTACTTGGCAGTGTATGGTTCATCCTCCTCTGATATCAGCACTTGTGCAACCGAATCCCATACAGCATGGAAGTGTCGGCCCAAAAAGCATGAGGTGCTCGTCAACCGCAGTGTAAGGATGGTGGAAGAGAACATCCTCTTCCCAAAGGTATCCAAGCCATTTGGATTTCCTATCCGCTGGTGTGGTAGGGAACGTGCCAGACTTAACTTTTAAGTAGAGGCCTGGACCACCAAGTTCTCAGAGGTGGGGTGCTGGGTGAGGAAGGATGGATCCCCAGGAACAAGGCAATGGCAGCAGGGGATGTTCATGTGCACAGGAGTGCCTTGCAGGGCTTGGCCCAGGCCCAGAGCAGGACATCAGTGAGGGCTTCATTAAAGTGGAGTACAGGTTCTGAAGGGGATACCCCAGGTTGAAACACCTCTGTCAAGATGTTGGTCTTGACTTCCACTGTGGGCAGCGGACCTCAGCCGCTCTATGCACCGTCATTACAAAGGAGGCCCCTTCCTCCATAGCCACAGTAGAAGGAGAGATCAGTGTCTGGTGAGGTATCCAGACCACTGGCATTACCCAGTTCCTCATTCCAGACTGTCTGAATCCAGTCAGCACCGGCATCACGCAATGCTGCCTGGCTCCTTATCAGTCAGGAATTATGATGGGAACCGTGCCAAAGGAACGAACCCCAGTGAAGGTCGTGGCTTCGCATTTGGGGTTTATCCAGATCCGGGAATGAATCTAGAGGGCCCGACAGAGGCCAAGGGACAGTTGGGCTTCTCTGAACACGTGGGGCCCGAAGGTGCTCCAGAGGGGTCTGGCCACCCAAAGATAAGGTGCATGGCTTCATAAAATTCTTTAAGTTGAGCGGGCGCCACTCTGGGAGGTTCGGAGAGGTGCAGAGAGCAGCAGGCTCAGGTTCCACAGGAACGACGTGGGAGCAGGGCCTTGACTTGTGGTATCTTTTCCACGCCTGGACCGATAACTTGGACTGGTACGAAGATGTCCAAGAACGCTTCTACTTCTTTTTATGAGACTTACCAGAAAAAACCCGGGAGCGTGCCATGACTGGTGCTAATGACTCTGGAGCGATCCCGGTTCCTCCCTCACGACCTCATCCTGGAGCAGAGCAAAGTTGTGTGCCGAACAGCCAGGGGCTTTATGTCTCGGATAGCCTTCGAATGCATGGTCTTGCAGGCCCTGGAGTTGTGATCCGGCTTCAGGCACAAAAGGCAAACAAATTGAGGGTCTGTCACAGACATTTGCCTGGGAAAGGCAGCACAAGGATTGAAACCTACAGATTTCTTTGGAGACTTATTTTTAAAAAAGTGGAAACAAAATGCACACTGGCTGCAGTGTGGACAAAATTATCAAAAGAATCCAGTCAAAAAATTACTGAGGGGAGGTCAATCCGGATCCATGCTGATGGTGCGGAAAAAGATGGAACTGAGGGCAACCCATTGAGGTGGTGCCTACGCAGGCACAACATACATCACTTTGGTGCAGATGACGCCTATGCGGAGCCGATCGATGTCACCTAGCAGTGTGCAAGGGGACTCTTCGAAAAATTTCCAGATCCAGTCTGATGCCTGGGGAATATTCTAAGGTAAGGAATCTGCAACTAGAAGTCTCTATCAGCTATCAAACAACCATAACTCCCTTAACAAGGGATCCAATTGACCCTATTTTCCCCTCATCCCCACCCACGTCCAACAGTTAGCATTCCACCTGCATGGAGCAGAGGAGATATCTTTGTCCGTCTCCAACCCTTCTCCCCTATACCTAGAAAGGTATACCGCAGTATTTCCAGAAACATGGAAACAGGCTGTAGTAACCCCCCTTCTGAAGAAAGCAGGAACAGACGTGCGTAATCCGGCAAATTACCGACCTATTTCCCAACTGCCGTACCTCTCCAAAGTAATGGAAAGACTGGTTAACAGACAGTTGTCGAACTATCTTGAGTCAAATGATCTATCAGACCCCTCCCAAACTGGCTTTAGAGCCACCAACAGCACAGAAGCAACTCTCTTAGCCGTGTCAGACAATATAAGATCTTTGGTTGACCAAGGGAAAGCCGCCGCCTTGATTTTATTAGACCTATCGGCGGCGTTCGACACCAGATCTCACACAATCGCCTACTGGAGATCCTTCATGGAAAAGGAGTTTATGCTAAAGCCCTTCAATGGCTGAGCTCCTTCTTGAATAACAGAACACAGAGAGTACAAATGGGGAGTTCTCATCTAAACCAAAACCCATCAGTTATGGTGTTCCACAGGGGGCATCTCTGAGCCCCACACTCTTTAATGTCTATGTGTCATCTCTGGCAAAAATCAGTGAGAAGTGGGGCTTTGGTATCTGCTCCTATGCTGATGATACTCAACTGCTGATAACCATTGAAGAACAGCATGAGAACACAAGACTAAAATTGAATAATTGTCTCTCGGAGATGGCAACCTGGATGGCGGAACACTGTCTTAAATTAAATGCAGGGAAATCCGAAATTCTACTCTTTGGAGGAGCCAAACTTGTCTGGAATACCACTTGGTGGCCCCAGACACTGGGGAATGCCCCAGTTCCAAAGCAATGCGCAAAAAATCTGGGGGTCCTTATGGATAATACCCTATCCATGCAGGACCATGTGCGGGTTCTGTGTGGAAGAAGCTTCGCGATGTTGAAGCTTCTAAGAAGGCTATTTCCTTGGATCCCGCAAGATTGTAGGAGAACTGTCACGCAGGCATTACTTACCAACAGACTGGATTATGGTAATGCGCTATTTGTGGGCATGGCTGACTACCTTTTTACACGATTACAGGTGGTGCAAAATGCCGCCGCCAAACTGGTATGTAACAAAGACAGATTCAGCTCATCGTCCGAGTGTCTGAAATTACTTCATTGGCTGCCAATGCGCCAAAGAGCGAAATTCAAGCTGCTCAGCTACACACACAAGGCCCTGTATCAACGGGGGCCTTTTATCCTACAGAGGAAAGTTGAATTTTATGTACCCACTAGGTGCTTAAGATCACGGTCCCTAGCTCTAGCCAGAACAAAACGCATTAAGAAATCGAGAACAGGGGGTCGTAGCTTCACATACTTGGCAGCAAAACACTGGAATGACCTACCACAAGAACTCCGCCTCACAGAGGACTGTCTAGTCTTCAGGAAAAAGCTCAAGACTCACTTGTTCTCTGGAAAATAACTGGCCAAACTCATGAACCACCCGGTCTCACACCAGAAGCCCGAGCACAGCGCCGTGATATCCTCTGGATGAATGACGCGCTTTACAAATACAAATACAAAGTTATAATCCTCGGTCTTGAGGCTCTCCTCTGCCAATTTCAGGTCCTTCTTGCTAATTAAGGTTTGCTGCCTCAATGGCCCTATTTTCGTCTTCTAAAGGTATCATCTTTGTTGCAGCTTTATCACCTTTAAATCTCCAGTAAATCCTCGCTGGGAGCGGATTATCCTTCCACTTATTTTCAAACGTATTTTGTTTTAGTGTCCTTTCTCAAAAATCCTGATCACCTAAAGTGTGTCACCTGAGCCTGCCAGTTTTGGTCCATAGTCCTTACTTTGGCGAGTCCTGGTGTTTCTTCATCCAATTACTTTTCTGCTGGGGTCTCTAGCTTCAGCAACTTACGCCCTTCTGGTTTGGAGACTATGGTGTCCTGACCGTTGCAGCTATCCTGCATGCCTCTGGATAGAGCCAGCTATACTTAATCTGTTTGGCCAATAATTCTCTATTAAGATCTTGAAAGTACCTCTATCTTGTGAGGGTGGTCACAGACGGGTCTTGATAAAGCGAAACTTTACTGCCTTTGAACGGTATTGACTTACATTTCCTTGCAAATCCCAGAGTCCATTTTTTTTTATATCAGAAAACATGTTAGTTTTACGACTGTGTTTAGTGATCCAGTACA
The DNA here is from genome assembly GCA_963921515.1 of Calotriton arnoldi. Lineage (NCBI taxonomy): Eukaryota > Metazoa > Chordata > Amphibia > Caudata > Salamandridae > Calotriton > Calotriton arnoldi. The sequence continues at coordinate 763,544 of CAWUFW010002461.1, read as the reverse complement.
CTTCTGTCCAACTCTGTGAGCTCTTGAGATGGAAAGAATTTTGCCATACACTGCCTGCAGTATCCCTGAGAACAGTTCCTGGATGCATGTTAAATTAGAAGGCCCCTCCAATTCCTCCTTCAGGTTTCTGATACGTCAATTATTTCTGAGCGATCTGTTCTCGAGGTCTTGGCGCGATCCATTTGAGTTGGTGTTCCATTTGGCCTATAGTGGAACTTGTGAGTTGATCTGTGTCTGAAAGTGATACAAGCTGTGTTTCTGAGGACTACAAGCACTGATCAAATGCTCTATCAGCAGCTTTAATTTCTGTGATCTCCATACACTGTTCCATGCACAGATCTTAATTCTGTAACCATGCTGTCCATCAATGTTCACATTTAGTTCGGATTAAGATCCTCTTTCGACAGGATGCCTGGGGATTTTACTGGCACTGTGTCAAATGGGGGAGGGTGGCAAGTGTTTGCACCATAGTCGCAAAAATGAAGTCTGTAATATTGCGCTGTGTATGTCTCGGAAGCGTGGATGACATACGTGATGAACACTGAGCCGCTCTACACACTCCCATCAGAAACGTAGGTTTGCCTAGACCTGGGCCTTATCAAGAGGGAGAAATCCCTTGTCAGTGGGGTCCCAGGTTCTATCACAGTACCCACTGCTTGATCCAGCTGTTTTATGATAATGTTAGGCTCATTTAGTCACTGGGTCCCTTACTATTTATGCAGTGTGTGCACTCCTTGTACAGTTCAGATTACTGCTTACCTCATTGGGCTCGCGGTCTTGGTATGCCGTGTTAATTACCTACATTTGCAGGTATAAATAAAACTTACTACTCTCTCACACAACTACTTGTGAGACAATGGCCCAATGTGGACATTTATAATGTCATGCTCTGTTACTTGGCCTACATTACATTATTACTCCAGGGGTCCAGATAGCCGCCAGATACCGCGCATGGCCCCACTTGCAAAGGACAAAGCAAACGCCAGCATTTGATATCCAGCAGGTGGAAATATCAGAACTGTGGCTCCTTAGGCTAGAATATGGCACCAGAAGACCCCAGCGGAACTCACAATGGTTTTCACTGCTGGGGTCCAGAGTTTGTCTCCACCACGGGCCCACCAGCCGTTTTAAGCTGCCTCCGAGACAGGCACGCTGATCTGCCGGCACCCCCAGTGTCCATTGCCAGTCCCGCTGCACGCCTGTGCCTCTCGAATCAGATCCCCAGAGAGACTCCACACAGTCAGCGAGCCCTGCATGTCATTGCCTTGGTCAAAATCATCAGCAGTTTGCCTTAAGGCAGAGGGAGAGCCAGAGCAACCAAGAGTCAACCCACTCTGGCCACTATCCTGGGGCGGAGTCTCAGAGGTTTACTTTTGACAATGGTGATTGGGGAAAAAAGTACAAACCGATCACACAGAGATACACAAGACTCAAAAGTGAAAATCAATTAATGCACAAGTTACTAACTTGTGTAACGATATATCTGTAAGAGACAGTAGTTAGTGACAGATTCCTTACCTTAGAATATCCCCAGGCGTCAGGCTGGATCCGGAAAGTTTTGCGTAGCAGTACCCTTGCGCGTCTGTAGGCGGCGTCGTGCGGCTCCGCGTCCGTCGTCGGCGTCGTGATCGCCGGGATGACGTCGCGGGCAGTACTTAGGCGCCGCCCCTGCGCGCTGACGTCCAGTTCTGTACACGACTTTCCGCGCCAGGAACGCAGAGCCATGCAAGAAGCTGACATAGGTGTCTGAAAAATACTAGGGCCCTTAAAGGGATGTCCTTAACCCTAGAAATCAGTTCACAGAACGGGGAGGATGGGTGGGCGGTAGGAATCTGTCACTAACTACTGTCTCTTACAGATATATCGTTACACAAGTTAGTAACTTGTGCATCTGAAAGAGACACGTTAGTGACAGATTCCTTACCTTAGAATAGATACCCCAGCAATACCAACCCCGGTGGTGGGTCTGCGAACAAAGATCAGACAAGGAAGTCCTGGAGGACAGAACGGCCAAAGAAGCCGTCCCTCCGGACCCGACTGTCAAGGCAGTAATGCTTTGTAAGCGTGTGCAGCGAGGCCCACGTAGCTGCCTGACAGATAACCGGCAGCGGAACACCGCGGCCCAAGGCCGTGGTAGCAGCCGTTGCCCTGGTGGAATGGGCACGCAGCCCAACAGGAGGCTCCTTCTTAGCCAAAGAATAGCAGGTCTTGATGCACAAGGTAACCCAGCGGGAGATGGTCCTCTTGTGCACCGCCCGACCTTTTTGGCGCCCACGTAGCCAACAAAGAGCTGGTCATCCACCCGGAAGTGTTTTGTGCGGTCGATATAGAAGGAGAGCGCACGTTTTGGGTCCAGACGGTGGAGCCTCTCTTCCTCTCTAGAAGGATGCGGAGGCGGAAAGAAGGTGGGCAAAGTGATGGTCTGCCCAATGTGGAAAGCAGTAACCACCTTTGGCAAGAAGGACAGACGCGTCCGAAGAACAACCTTGTCTGGATGAACAGACAGAAAGGGAGGTTTGCAAGATAGAGCCTGGAGCTCACTCACCCGCCGAGCGGAGGTGATGGCCACCAGAAAGGCTGTCTTCAGAGTCAGAAGACGAAGAGGACAGTTATGCAGAGGCTCAAAGGGAGCGCACATTAAAAAGGTAAGAACCAAGTTCAAGTCCCACTGAGGCATCACAAACGGAACAGGAGGGAAGAGGTGAGTAATGCCTTTTAAGAACCTGTTAACAACAGGGGACTTGAAAAGGGAGGGCTGATCAGGGAGCCTGAGGAAGGCCGAGATAGCACAAAGATAACCCTTGATGGTACCCAGGGCAGAACCCTGTTGGGCCAGAGAGAGAAGGAACAGAAGGACCTCAGAAAGAGGGGCAGAAAGGGGATTCACAGCCTTTGCTGTGCACCATGCCACAAATTTGTTCCACCGGCAGGCGTATACCACCTTAGTGGAGGGACGCCTGGCTGCCAGAATCACATCACAAACTTCGGGAGGCAAGTCGAAAGGAATCAACTGCCGCCGCTCAATCTCCACGCAAGCAGGTGTAGACTGGACAGGTTCGGGTGGAGGACCGTCCCCTGCTGCTGCGACAGAAGATCCTCCCGAAGAGGCAGACGGATCGGGGGATCTATGCTCATATTGAGTAGCTCGGGATACCAAACTCTTCGAGCCCAGTCCGGAGCCACAAGAATGACTTGGGCCCGGTCGTGCCGAATCTTCTTCAACACTCTGGGTAGAAGTGGTATAGGCGGAAAGGCGTACAATAGACCGCAACTCCACTCGTGACGAAAAGCGTCGCCGAGCGAGTGCCGCCTTGGAAATTCCAACGCGCAGAACTGATGACCTTGCGCGTTCTCTTCGGTGGCGAATAGATCTAACCAAGGCTCTCCCCACTGTAGAAAGAGTCCTTGCGCCACTTCCGAGTGAAGACGCCATTCGTGATCCATCATGCACCTGCGGCTGAGGTTCGTCCGCCCTGGCGTTCAGGGAACCTGCCAGGTGTTGAACCATCAGGAACATGCCCTGATGTTCCAGCCATGTCCAGAGGCGCAGAGCCTCCTGACAAAGGGTCCACGACCCCACCCCGCCTTGTTTGTTGCAGTACCACATGGCGGTGGTGTTGTCTGTGAACACCTGCACTACCTTCCCTTTGACAGAGGGAAGGAATGCCTTGAGTGCAAGTCGGATCGCCCGGAGCTCCAGAAGGTTGATATGGAGCCGGGACTCCGCCGGAGACCAGAGGCCTCTGATCTCCGCCTCTCCCATGTGACCGCCCCATCCCAGAAGGGACGCGTCCGTCACAACTGTGTGCTCTGGCTGGGGAAGGGAGAGGGATCTGCCCATGACCCATTGCCGGTTCGAGAGCCACCACTGCAACTGTCTTGCAGTCCCCTCCGAGATCTGGACGTGATCGGACAGGTTGCCCTGGTGCTGCGCCCACTGGAACTTCAGGTCCCACTGCAGAGCCCGCATATGCCATCTGGCATGATTGACCAGCAGGATGCAGGAGGCCATGAGGCCCAGCAGCCTCAGGGTCATCCGTGCCGAAACCCAGGATAAAGGCCGAAAGATCGGAATCATAGCCTGAATATCCCGGACTCGCCGTTCGGGAGGATAGGCCCGAAACTGCGTCGTGTCCAGAACTGCTCCGATGAAAAGGAGCTGTGGAGAAGGAATCAGATGCGACTTCGGCACATTGATGGAGAACCCCAGCGAGTGCAGGAGTTCGGCCGTAGTCTGGAGGTGGGAGACGACTGCCTGGGACGAGCCCGCCTTCAGCAGCCAGTCGTCGAGGTAGGGGAAGACTGAAACCCCTGCCCTGCGCAGATGAGCTGCGACCACCGCCATCCCTTTCGTGAACACCCGAGGGGCACTTGTAAGGCCAAAAGGGAGCACGGTGAACTGAAAATGCTCGGGGCCTATAGTGAACCGAAGGTAACGCCGGTGGGCCGGCAGGACGGGGATGTGGAAATACGCGTCCTGCAAGTCCAACGCTACCAACCAGTCTCCAGGGTCGAGGGCAGTCAAGACCTGAGCTAGGGTGAGCATCTTGAACTTCTCCTTCCGGAGGAAGCGATTGACGTTCCGGAGGTCCAAGATAGGACGCATGTCCTCCTTGTCTTTTTTGGGCACCAGAAAGTAGTGGGAGTAGCAACCACGCCCTACTTCTGGGGTCGGAACATGCTCGATGGCCCTCTTGGTCAAGAGGGCCGTGACTTCCTTCTGTAGAAGCACCAAGTGATCCCCTGACATGCGGCGGAATTGAGGTGGCATGGCTGGGGGGGTGGTCTCGAAGGGGAGGGAGTAGCCCCTTCGGACAATGTCCAAGATCCACCTGTCCGAGGTGATGGTGCGCCAATGGGGAAGGTGATGGCGGACCCTGCCCCCTACTGGCGTGCCGTGCACCTGAAAGGAGGGACTAGGAGGGCTTGGAGGCCGCGGACGGGTTGGAGGTGGTGGCCTGACCCGCACGCTGGTTGCCCGATCCGCCACGGCGGAATCCACGTCCTCGGCCACGCGAAGACGCCTGCTGCGCGGGCCGGTGGCTGGGCTGCTGACGTGAAGGGGCGCCCCTACCGTGGCCACGATAGGGGCGAAAAGCAGAAGTCAGCGGAGGGCGTGTAGCAGAGAGGCCCAGGGACTTGGCAGTAGCCCGTGAGTCCTTAAAGCGCTCCAACGCATGGTCTGCTTTGGACCCAAAAGACCGACTCCATCAAAGGGCATGTCCATGAGAGTATTCTGGACATCCCCTGAAAAACCAGTGGTTCTCAGCCAGGCGTGGCGTCGGAGCGCCACCGTCGTTGCAATAGACCTGCCCAGCGAGTCGGCGGTGTCAAGGCCACAACGGATAGTGTATTTGGCCGCATCCCTTCCTTCCGCAATGGCGCGGGAAAGCAGTGTCTGGACCTCCTCAGGACACTGGGGCAAAACATCCGCCACCGAATCCCACAGGGAGTGGGTATATCGGCCCAAAAGACAAGCGGTGTTAACGGACCGCAAGCCAGCACTGGAGGAAGAAAAACCTTTCTTCCCAAACTGATCCAGGCGTTTGGATTCCCTATCCGGAGGAGCGGTAGGGAAGGCGGTTTGGGAAGCGGAGGCTTGGACAACCAAGCTCTCAGGAGTGGGGTGGACAGAGAGAAACAGGGGTCGCCCGGAGCTGGGCGATGGCGTCGTGACACGTTCCGATCCACAGGAGCCCCTGTGTTGGGCTTGGACCAGGCGCCCAAAGAACGTCAGTGAGGGCGTCGTTAAACGGCAGCACAGTCTCCGCAGAGGAGGCTGCCGGCTGAAGCACCTCTGTCAAGATGTTAGGCTTGACCGTCAAAGTAGGGAGTTGGAGACGTAAGGCCCCAGCTGCCCTACGCAACACCGTACCAAAATTGGCTCCCTCCTCCGTAGCCACGGGAGGAGACAGCATGCCAGTGTCAGGGGAAGTATCCAGACCACTGGCCTCCCCTAGAAGTCTCTGTCCAGTCCTCATCATACTGACAGTGTCGCGTCAGAGGGTCATCAGACCCCTCCCAGTCCAACTGGTCCTCCTCTGGTTCAAAATAAGGAGGAGGAGGGACAGTTGGGACCCAAGGTCCCATCGGCGCCGGAGCCGGCGTCGGCCGGCGTCGCTCCGGGTCCATGTCCGGAGCCGGAAGGAACTGGGGGACGACGCCGCCCGGAGCCCAGGGTGGCGTCGAGAACGGCACCGGAGACATCGGCGCCGGCGGAGGTGTCGTGAGGTCGACCGGCGTCGATGGGGGTTGTGGAGCCGGGATCGAGGCCGGGGCCGAAGCCGGAGCCGGGATCGAGGCTGGAGGCACGGGCGACGCCGGGGCCGGAGCCGTCGGCGGCCGCCGGAGCAACCCCATCAGGGCCCGCGGGGCCCGAAGGCGCACCGGAGGGGCCTGAAGGCCCGAAGAGGCGGGCCATGGCCGACAGGAATTCCTGTACCTTGGCCGGATCCGCCCCCGAACCCGGGAAGGGCGGGTATGGCGGGGGCGACTCCACAGGCAAGTCCGGGGCCGCGGGGGCGGGGACGGTGCCGGGAGGGGCCTCAGCCGAGTCGCGAGACCGGCGAGGCGAAGTCCTAGAGCAATGATGCTTTTTGGACTTCTTGTGCTTTGACTTACCGGACGAAGAAGACTTCGACGCCGACTCCGCGAGCGACCCCTGGACCTCTCACGCGACCGGGGCCTCCGTGGAGCCGAATGCCGGGCCTCGAGGAGCTTTCGAGACCGCTCTCGCAAAGCTTTCGGGTTGAGGGCCTGGCATTCGGGACAAGACTCGGTGTCGTGGCCTCGGCCGAGGCAGAAGAGACACTCCCAATGCGGGTCGGTGACGGACATCATCTGCGCACAGGCGCCGCATCGCTTGAAGCCGGGCATCCCTACGACACCTTGAAAGTATGGAAAAAACAGTGAAAAAATTCACCAAAAAGTATGGTCAAAAAATGACCAGGGCACTGCTCTTCCCGGATCTGCGCTTGCTGGCGCGGAAAAAGAAGAACTGACGTCAGCGCGCAGGGGCGGCACCTAAGTACTGCCCGCGACGTCATCCCGGCGATCATGACGCCGACGACGGACGCGGAGCCGCACGACGCCGCCTACCGACGCGCAAGGGTACTGCTACGCAAAACTTTCCGGATCCAGCCTGACGCCTGGGGATATTCTAAGGTAAGGAATCTGTCACTAATGTGTCTCTTTCAGATATATGTTACTGTTAGACTTTGCATCCTTGCTGTGGATTCCCCTGACTTTTTGCCTCTACCTCCTGCATTTTGGACTGTGTGATTGATTTCGTTTTGAAGTGCCTTGGGCACTTTGCCAATGCTGATCAGTGTCAAAGTGCAAGTGCTCCCTGTGTAAATTGTAATTTTGATTGGTTATTCAGCATTGGCATATTTGATTTACTGGTAAGCCCCTAGTAAAGTTCACTGTGTGCGCCCAGGGCCTGTAAATCAAATACTACTAGTGGGCATGCAGCACTGATTGTGCCACCCACACAAGTAGCCTTTCAAATGTGTCTCAGACCGGCCACAGCAGTGTCTGCGTGTGCAGTTTTTAACTGCCGTGTCTTCCTGGCCAGTGCACCCACTTGCCAGGCCCTAACCTTCCCTTTTCTTATATGTTCGATGGGCAGGGTGCAGTGTATGTGAAAGGTAGGACATGTGCTGATCTGTTTTACAGGTCTTACAAATGTAACTCTCCATTGGTACAAGATAGAGAAATTGAGTTTAGGCTCTCTGAACTCAGAATTTAAGAACACATCTTTTAGTGAAGGTGGATTTTAAATTGTGTGCTTGAAAATGCCACATGTAGAAAGTGGACATTTTCTTGTTTAACCATCCTGTGTGCCTCTGCCTGTATGTGTATTCTCCGTCTGGCTTTGCAGTGACAGGAGCTGGGGATGTGCATTCACTCTAGACAGCCACAATGGGGGTTGAGGTATGAACTGCCTTTCCTGGAAGACTGATAGCCAGGCTGGATAGACCTTTCTGCATTTAGAGTGGTGGGAGGAGTTTTCACAAGCACCTGAATAGGCTGTGTCTGCTCTGCACAATGCTGTCTCCACCTCCTGTAGTGAAGCTGGACCAGGGAGAAGAGAACTGGTTTTTACTGACCTCAGAGACTCTTGCAACAAAGACTACAGAGAGAAAATGGGGTATAAATATTAGACCTGAAATCCCAGAACTTTAGATCACTTCTGGAAACAAAAGGAACCTCTGCCAAGGAGAAGAGCTGTGAGGAGGAGACTGCCCTATTGCTAGGTGTTGCTTTGCTGGGTTGGCCTGCAGTTGCTGCTTCTGCCAAAGAGAGGACAAAGACTGGAACTTTTCTGTGAACCAGCTTGTTAAGAATCTCAAAGGGCTTGTGTGTGCTTGCCTCCTGTTCTGAACTCTCAGGGACACAAAGACTTCAGCACCAGCTGCCTTGAACTCCACTGCTGGGAGTTCTGACCAGCCAGGAGGTGCCTGTTCCAGTTCTGAGTCTCTGGAGGTCATTTCTGTTGCTGGGAGCTGAAAAAGCTTGAAGAAATTAAGAAAACCGATGCATCGTCCTTCCAATCCCTGTTGCACAAGTTACTAACTTGTGTAACGATATATCTGTAAGAGACAGTAGTTAGTGATAGATTCCTTACCTTAGAATATCCCCAGGCGTCAGGCTGGATCCGGAAAAGTTTTGCGTAGCAGTACCCTTGCGCGTCGGTAGGCGGCGTCGTGCGGCTCCGCGTCCGTCGTCGGCGTCGTGATCGCCGGGATGACGTCGCGGGCAGTACTTAGGCGCCGCCCCTGCGCGCTGACGTCAGTTCTGTACACGACTTTCCGCGCCAGGAACGCAGAGCCATGCAAGAAGCTGACACAGGTGTCTGAAAAATACTAGGGCCCTGAAAGGGATGTCCTTAACCCTAGAAATCAGTTCGCAGAACGGGGAGGATGGGTGGGGCGGTAAGGAATCTATCACTAACTACTGTCTCTTACAGATATATCGTTACACAAGTTAGTAACTTGTGCATCTGAAAGAGACACGTTAGTGATAGATTCCTTACCTTAGAATAGATACCCCAGCAATACCAACCCCGGTGGTGGGTCTGCGAACAAAGATCAGACAAGGAAGTCCTGGAGGACAGAACGGCCAAAGAAGCCGTCCCTCCGGACCTGACTGTCAAGGCAGTAATGCTTAGTAAACGTGTGCAGCGAGGCCCACGTAGCTGCCTGACAGATAACCGGCAGCGGAACACCGCGGCCCAAGGCCGTGGTAGCAGCCGTTGCCCTGGTGGAATGGGCACGCAGCCCAACAGGAGGCTCCTTCTTAGCCAAAGAATAGCAGGTCTTGATGCACAAGGTAACCCAGCGGGAGATGGTCCTCTTGTGCACCGCCCGACCTTTTTGGCGCCCACGTAGCCAACAAAGAGCTGGTCATCCACCCGGAAGTGTTTCGTGCGGTCGATATAGAAGGAGAGCGCACGTTTTGGGTCCAGACGGTGGAGCCTCTCTTCCTCTCTGGAAGGATGCGGAGGCGGAAAGAAGGTGGGCAAAGTGATGGTCTGCCCAATGTGGAAAGCAGTAACCACCTTTGGCAAGAAGGACGGACGCGTCCGAAGAACAACCTTGTCTGGATGAACAGACAGAAAGGGAGGTTTGCAAGAAAGAGCCTGGAGCTCACTCACCCGCCGAGCGGAGGTGATGGCCACCAGAAAGGCTGCCTTTAGAGTCAGAAGACGAAGAGGACAGTTATGCAGAGGCTCAAAGGGAGCGCACATTAAAAAGGTAAGAACCAAGTTCAAGTCCCACTGAGGCATTACAAACGGAACAGGAGGGAAGAGGTGAGTAATGCCTTTTAAGAACCTGTTAACAACAGGGGACTTGAAAAGGGAGGGCTGATCAGGGAGCCTGAGGAAGGCCGAGATAGCACAAAGATAACCCTTGATGGTACCCAGGGCAGAACCCTGTTGGGCCAGAGAGAGAAGGAACAGAAGGACCTCAGAAAGAGGGGCAGAAAGGGGATCCACAGCCTTTGCTGTGCACCATGCCACAAATTTGTTCCACCTGCAGGCGTATACCACCTTAGTGGAGGGACGCCTGGCTGCCAGAATCACATCACAAACTTCGGGAGGCAAGTCGAAAGGAATCAACTGCCGCCGCTCAATCTCCACGCAAGCAGGTGTAGACTGGACAGGTTCGGGTGGAGGACCGTCCCCTGCTGCTGCGACAGAAGATCCTCCCGAAGAGGCAGACGGATCGGGGGATCTATGCTCATATTGAGTAGCTCGGGATACCAAACTCTTCGAGCCCAGTCCGGAGCCACAAGAATGACTTGGGCCCGGTCGTGCCGAATCTTCTTCAACACTCTGGGTAGAAGTGGTATAGGCGGAAAGGCGTACAACAGACCGCAACTCCACTCGCGACGAAAAGCGTCGCCGAGCGAGTGCCGCCTTGGAAATTCCAACGCGCAGAACTGATGACATTGCGCGTTCTCTTCGGTGGCGAATAGATCTAACCAAGGCTCTCCCCACTGTAGAAAGAGTCCTTGCGCCACTTCCGAGTGAAGACGCCATTCGTGATCCATCATGCACCTGCGGCTGGGTTCGTCCGCCCTGGCGTTCAGAGAACCTGCCAGGTGTTGAACCATCAGGAACATGCCCTGATGTTCCAGCCATGTCCAGAGGCGCAGAGCCTCCTGACAAAGGGTCCAAGACCCCACCCCGCCCTGTTTGTTGCAGTACCACATGGCGGTGGTGTTGTCTGTGAACACCTGCACTACCTTCCCTTTGACAGAGGGAAGGAATGCCTTGAGTGCAAGCCGGATCGCCCGGAGCTCCAGAAGGTTGATATGGAGCCGGGACTCCGCCGGAGACCAGAGGCCTCTGATCTCCGCCTCTCCCATGTGACCGCCCCATCCCAGAAGGGACGCGTCCGTCACAACTGTATGCTCTGGCTGGGGAAGGGAGAGGGATCTGCCCATGACCCATTGCCGGTTCGAGAGCCACCACTGCAACTGTTTTGCAGTCCCCTCCGAGATCTGGACGTGATCGGACAGGTTGCCCTGGTGCTGCGCCCACTGGAACTTCAGGTCCCACTGCAGAGCCCGCATATGCCATCTGGCATGATTGACCAGCAGGATGCAGGAGGCCATGAGGCCCAGCAGCCTCAGGGTCATCCGTACCGAAACCCAGGATAAAGGCCGAAAGATCGGAATCATAGCCTGAATATCCCGGACTCGCCGTTCGGGAGGATAGGCCCGAAACTGCGTCGTGTCCAGAACTGCTCCGATGAAAAGGAGCTGTGGAGAAGGAATTAGATGCGACTTCGGCACATTGATGGAGAACCCCAGCGAGTGCAGGAGTTCGGCCGTAGTCTGGAGGTGGGAGACGACTGCCTGGGACGAGCCCGCCTTCAGCAGCCAGTCGTCGAGGTAGGGGAAGACTGAAACCCCTGCCCGGCGCAGATGAGCTGCGACCACCGCCATCACTTTCGTGAACACCCGAGGGGCACTGGTAAGGCCAAAGGGGAGCACGGTGAACTGAAAATGCTCGGGGCCTACCGTGAACCGAAGGTAACGCCGGTGGGCCGGCAGGACGGGGATGTGGAAATACGCGTCCTGCAAGTCCAACGCTACCAACCAGTCTCCAGGGTCGAGGGCAGTCAAGACCTGAGCTAGGGTGAGCATCTTGAACTTCTCCTTCCGGAGGAAAGCGATTGACGTTCCGGAGGTCCAAGATAGGACGCATGTCCTCCTTGTCCCTTTTGGGCACCAGAAAGTAGTGGGAGTAGCAACCACGCCCTACTTCTGGGGTCGGAACATGCTCGATGGCCCTCTTGGTCAAGAGGGCCGTGACTTCCTTCTGTAGAAGCACCAAGTGATCCCCTGACATGCGGTGGAATTGAGGTGGCATGGCTGGGGGGTGGTCTCGAAGGGGAGGGAGTAGCCCCTTCGGACAATGTCCAAGACCCACCTGTCCGAGGTGATGGTGCGCCAGTGGGGAAGGTGATGGCGGACCCTGCCCCCTACTGGCGTGCCGTGCACCTGAAAGGAGGGACTAGGAGGGCTTGGAGGCCGCGGACGGGTTGGAGGTGGTGGCCTGACCCGCACGCTGGTTGCCCGATCCGCCACGGCGGAATCCACGTCCTCGGCCACGCGAAGACGCCTGCTGCGCGGGCCGGTGGCTGGGCTGCTGACGTGAAGGGCGCCCCTACCGTGGCCACGATAGGGGCGAAAAGCAGAAGGCAGCGGAGGGCGTGTAGCAGAAAGGCCCAGGGACTTGGCAGTAGCCCGTGAGTCCTTAAAGCGCTCCAACGCATGGTCTGCTTTGGACCCAAAAGACCGACTCCATCAAAGGGCATGTCCATGAGAGTATTCTGGACATCCCCTGAAAAACCAGTGGTTCTTAGCCAGGCGTGGCGTCGGAGCGCCACCGTCGTTGCAATCGACCTGCCCAGCGAGTCGGCGGTGTCAAGGCCACAACGGATAGTGTATTTGGCCGCATCCCTTCCTTCCGCAATGGCGCGGGAAAGCAGTGCCTGGACCTCCTCAGGGCACTGGGGCAAAACATCCGCCACCGAATCCCACAGAGAGTGGGTATATCGGCCCAAAAGACAAGCGGTGTTAACGGACCGCAAGCCAGCACTGGAGGAAGAAAAACCTTTCTTCCCAAACTGATCCAGGCGTTTGGATTCCCTATCCGGAGGAGCGGTAGGGAAGGCGGTTTGGGAAGCGGAGGCTTGGACAACCAAGCTCTCAGGAGTGGGGTGGACAGAAAGAAACAGGGGGTCGCCCGGAGCGGGGCGATGGCGTCGTGACACGTTCCGATCCACAGGAGCCCCTGTGTTGGGCTTGGACCAGGCGCCCAAAGAACGTCCGTGAGGGCGTCGTTAAGCGGCAGCACAGTCTCCGCAGAGGAGGCTGCCGGCTGAAGCACCTCTGTCAAGATGTTAGGCTTGACCGTCAAAGTAGGGAGCTGGAGACGTAAGGCCCCAGCAGCCCTACGCAACACCGTACCAAAATTGGCCCCCTCCTCCGTAGCCACGGGAGGAGACAGCATGCCAGTGTCAGGAGAAGTATCCAGACCACTGGCCTCCCCTAGACTCTCTGTCCAGTCCTCATCATACTGACAGTTGCGTGTCAGAGGGTCATCAGACCCCTCCCAGTCCTCCTGGTCCTCCTCTGGTTCAAAATAAGGAGGAGGAGGGACATTTGGGACCCAAGGTCCCATCGGCGCCGGAGCCGGCGTCGAGCGACGTCGCTCCGGGTCCAAGTCCGGGCCGGAAGGAACTGGGGGACGACGCCGCCCGGAGCCCAGGGCGGCGTCGAGAACGGCACCGGAGACATCGGCGCCGGCGGAGGTGTCGTGAGGTCGACCGGCGTCGATGGGGGTTGTGGAGCCGGGATCGAGGCCGGGGCCGGAGCCGGGCAGGATCGAGGCTGGAGGCTCGGGCGACGCCGGGGCCGGAGCCGCCGGCGGCGCCGGATCAACCCCATCAGGGCCCGCGGGGCCCGAAGGCGCACCGGAGGGGCCTGAAGGCCCGAAGAGGCGGGCCATGGCCGACAGGAACTCCTGTACCTTGGCCGGATCCGCCCCCGAACCCGGGAAGGGCGGGTATGACGGGGCGACTCCACAGGCAAGTCCGGGGCCGCGGGGGCGGGGACGGTGCCGGGAGGGGCCTCAGCCGAGTCGCGAGACCGGCGAGGCGAAGTCCGAGAGCGACGATGCTTCTTGGACTTCTTGTGTCGAGACTTACCGGACGAAGAAGACTTCGACGCCGGCGACCGGTGTGCACTCCGCGGCGACCCCTGGACCTCTCACGCGACCGGGGCTTCCGCGGAGCCGAATGCCGGGCCTCGAGGAGCTTTCGAGACCGCTCTCGCAAAGCCTTCGGGTTGAGGGCCTGGCATTCGGGACAAGACTCGGTGTCGTGGCCTCGGCCGAGGCAGAAGAGACACTCCCAATGCGGGTCGGTGACGGACATCATCCGCGCACAGGCGCCGCATCGCTTGAAGCCGGGCATCCCTACGACACCTGAAAGCTGGAAAAACACAGTGAAAAATCACCAAAAAGTATGGTCAAAAATTGACCAGGGCACTGCTCTTCCCGGATCTGCGCTTACTGGCGCGGAAAAAGAAGAACTGACGTCAGCGCGCAGGGGCGGCGCCTAAGTACTGCCCGCGACGTCATCCCGGCGATCACGACGCCGACGACGGACGCGGAGCCGCACGACGCCGCCTACCGACGCGCAAGGGTACTGCTACGCAAAACTTTCCGGATCCAGCCTGACGCCTGGGGATATTCTAAGGTAAGGAATCTATCACTAACGTGTCTCTTTCAGATTTTCTGACATAGCACCGCCGTGCCGGAAGAATGTCCACGCACAGCTGCCGTGCGGCCAAAGAATTGATGCAGCGCCGGTCAGCGGCTGAAAAATCCACTGCACGCCGAGTCCAGTGCACCGATCTCTGAATTCCGAAATCACCGCACAGACTCCGACGCAGGCCCTGTTGTGCGATTGAAATAATAACGGATCGTGGGACCACGGCTGAGCAGGGGATATCTAAAGTGTGTAACTCCCTTATCCTGACTAGAGAGAAGCGTCCCTACTTGGACAAGGTGCATACCTCTACCAACTAAAGACCCCCTTTCTAACAGTTACTAACTGATTAAGAAGTTATCTATCAAGGATGAGAGCCCTCACCCACCAACCAAGTGGCAACTTAATCACAGGGCTCCTACCCATGCCTGAAGAACAAGTTACTTACCTTCGGTAGCGATATATCTGTAAGAGACATAGGTTAGTTATAGATTCCTTACCTTAGAATTACCCCAGGCGTCAGACTGGATTCGGAAAGTTTTTCGTCAGCAGTACCCCTGCGAGTCGAAAGGTGGCATCGGTCGGCTCCGCGTTAGTTATCGTGGTCGCCGGGATGACGTTGCGGCAGCTACAAAGACGCCGCCCTCGCGCGCTGACGTCAGTTCTGTACACGACTTTCCACGCCAGAAGCGCAGAGCCTTTCAAGACACTGACCACTGGTGCAAAAAACTAGGGCCCTGAAAGGAAGCCCTTAACCCTAGAAATCAGTTCGCAGAACGGGGAGGATGGGTGGGGCGGTAAGGAATCTATAACTAACCTACGTTTCTTACAGATATATCGTTACCGAAGGTAAGTAACTTGTTCATCTGAAAGAAACAGTTATAGATTCCTTACCTTAGAATAGATACCCCAGCAATACCAACCCCGGAGGTGGGGCTGCGAACCAAGTTCACACCAGAGAGTCCTGGAGAACAGAACGGCCAAAGAAGCCGTCTCTCCGGACTTGACTTTCCAGGCAGTAGTGTTTGGTGAACTTGTGCAGCGATGCCCACGTAGCTGCCTGACAGATGTCCCAAAGCAGTAGTAGCTGCCGTCGCCCTGGTGGAATGGGCGTGCAGCCCCACTGGAGGCTCCTTCTTTGCTAAAGAATAGCAGGCTTTGATGCCCAGAACGACCCATCTGGAGATGGTCCGTTTGTGCACGGCCCAACCTTTCTTAGCGCCCACGTAACCAACAAAGAGCTGGTCGTCCACCCGGAATTGTTTGGTGCAATCCAAGTAGAAGGAAAGCGCATGTTTTGGATCCAGACGGTGGAGCCTCTCTTCCTCTTTCGAAGGATGGGGAGGCAGAAAGAAGGTGGGTAAAGTGATGGTTTGGCCAATGTGGAAAGTAACCACCTTGGGAAGAAAGAAAGGTCGAGTTCTAAGGATGACCTTGTCCGGATGGACAGCCAGAAAGGGAGGCTTGGAAGAAAGCGCTTGTAGCTCACTCACTCGTGCAGAGGTGATGGCCACCAAAAAGGCAGTTTTCAGAGTGAAGTCTGAGAGGACAGTTATGTAGCGGCTCAAAAGGAGCGCACATAAGATAGATAAGAACCAAGTTCAAGTCCCACTGAGGCATTACGAAGGCAACAGGAGGAAAAAGATGAGTATTGCCCTTAAGAAATCCATTTACAACAGGGGACTTGAAAGAGAAGGCTGATCAGGGAACCTAAGGAAGGCTGAAATGGCCGAGAGGTAGCCCTTAAGAGTGCCCAGAGCAGAGCCCTTCTAGGCCAAAGAAAGGAGGAACAAGAGAACCTCAGAAAGAGGGACAGAAAGGGGATCCACAGCCTTTGCTGTGCACCATGCCACAAATTTGTTCCATCTGCTGGCGTATACCGTCTTAGCGGAGGGACGCCTGGCTGCCAAGATAACATCGCAGACTTCGGGAGGCAGGTCAAATGACGCCAACTGCCGCCGCTCAATCTCCACGCAAGGAGGTGGAGGCTGGACAGGTTCAGGTGGAGGTCCGTCCCCTGCTGCTGCGACAGAAGATCCTCCCGAAGAGGCAGTCAGATCAGAGGATTGATGGCCATGTGTAGCAGCTCGGGATACCAGACTCTTCGTGCCCAATCCGGAGCCATAAGAATGACTTGGGCCCGGTCACGCTTGATCTTCTTCAGCACTCTGGGCAGAAGTGGTATAGGCGGAAAGGCGTATGCAAGACCGCAACTGCACTCGGGATGAAAAGCGTTGCCTAGCGAGTGCCGCCTTGGAAATTCCAACGCGCAGAAATCCTGGCATTGCGCGTTCTCTTCGGTGGCGAATAGATCTAACCAAGGCTCTCCCCACTGTTGAAAGAGAACTTGCACCACCTACGAGTGAAGAAGCCATTCGTGATCCATCATGCACCTGCGGCTGAGTTCGTCCGCTCCGGCGTTCAGAGAACCTGCCAGGTGTTGAACCACCAGGGATATGCCCTGATGTTCCAGCCATGTCCAGAGATCGAGAGCCTTGTGACATAGGGTCCACAACCCCACCCCGCCCGGTTTGCTGTAGTACCACATGGCAGTGGTGTTGTCCGTGAACACCTGCACTACTCTTCCCCGGACAGAGGGAAGGAATGCTTTCAGTGCAAGACGAATTGCCCGAAGATCCAGAAGGTTGATATGGAGCCGGGAGACCAGAGGCCTCTGATCTCCGCCTCCCCCATGTGGCCGCCCCATCCCAGAAGTGATGCATCGGTCACCACTGTGAACTCTGGTTGAGGAAGGGAGAGGGATCTGCCGTCGACCCAATCCTGGTTTGTGAGCCACCACTGCAGTTGGCGAGCAGTGCCCTACGAGATCTGCACGCAATAGGACAGGTTCCCCTGATGCTGTGCCCACTGGAACTTCAGGTCCTACTGCAGAGCACGCATATGCCATCTGGCATGATCCACCAGCAGGATGCAGGAGGCCATCAGGCCCAGTAGCCGGAGGGTCATCCTGACCGAAACACGGGATAGACGCTGAAAGATCGGAATCATAGCCCGAATATCCCGGACTCGCTGTTCGGGAGGATAGACCCGAAACTGCGTCGTGTCCAGAACCGCTCCGATGAAAAGGAGCTTCTGAGAGGGAGACAGGTGTGACTTCGGCACGTTGATGGAGAACCCCAGCGAATGCAGGAGGTCGGCCGTAGTCTGGAGGTGGGAGACGACTGCCTGGGGCGAGCCCACCTTCAACAACCAGTCGTCGAGATAGGGGAAGACTGGAACCCCTGATCTGCACAGATGAGCTGCGACCAACGCCATCACTTTCGTGAACACCCGAGGGGCGCTGGTAAGGCCAAAGGGGAGCATGGTAAACTGAAAATGCTCGTGGCCTACCGTGAACCGCAGGTAACGCCGGTGGGCCCGCAGTATGGGGATGTGAAAATAAGCATCCTGCATGTCCAACGCTACCATCCAGTCTCCAGGGTCGAGGGCAGACAGGACCTGAGCCAGGGTCAACATTTTGAACTTCTCCTTCCGGAGGAAGCGGTTGACGTTCCTGAGATCCAAGATAGGACGCAGGCCCTTGTCCTTCTTGGGCACCAGAAAGTAGTGGGAATAGCAACCACAACCTTCTTCTGGGGCAGGAACTCGTTCGATGGCTCCCTTGGCCAAGAGAGCCGTAATTTCCTGTTGGAGAAGGGCCAGATGATCCCCCGACATACGATGATACTGAGGTGGCATGGCTGGGGGGGGGGGTAGTCTCAAAGGGGAGGGAGAAGCCCCTTCGGACTATCTGCAAAACCCACCTATCCGACGTGATGGTACGCCAGTGGGGGAGATGATGGCAAATCCTGCCACCCACTGGCGTGTGATGGACCTGAAAGGTCGGACTAGGAGGGTTTGGAGGCTGCTGCAGAGGGGGCGGTGGTGTACTGGCCCGCCCGCTGGCCCCCATAACCACGGCGGTGGTTCCCACGTCCCCGGCTGCACTGGGGCTGAACAGCTTGCGCCGGCCTGTGGCCCTGGAAGGAACGTGGTGGGGCACCCATTCCGTAGCCACGAAAGGGGCGAAAAGCAGACAGCGCAGGGCGTGTGGTGGAGAGGCCCAAGGACTTGGCCGTAGCCCGAGAGTTCTTTAAGCGCTCTAGTGCACTGTCTGCTTTGTCGCCGAACAGGCGACGGCCATCAAAGGGCATGTCCATCAGGGTGTTCTGGACATCTTGAGAAAAGCCAGTCGACCTAAGCCAGGCGTAGCGTCGAAGGGCTACTGACGTTGAAATCTTCCTACCCAGCGAGTCGGTGTCCAGTCCACAGCAGATGGTAAACTTCGCTGCGTCTCTCCCCTCGGCAACTGCACGGGAGAGCACGGCCCGGGCCTCCTCCGGGCACTGGGGCAGCACTTGCGCCACCGTATCCCACACAGAGTGGGAATAACGGCCCAACATACATGCGGTGTTTACCGACCGCAGTCCCAAGCTGGAGGAAGAAAACATCTTCTTCCCAAGTTGGTCCAGCTTTTTGGATTCCCTATCAGGTGGAGCGTTAGGGAATGCGCCTTTGGACGTGGAAGCTTGGACCACCAAGCTCTCAGGGGTGGGGTGTTGGGAGAGGAAAGTGGGGTCGCCCAGCGCCGGGCGGTGGCGTCGGGCAATCATCCTATCTACAGGAGCCTCTGTGTTGGGCCTGGAGCAGGTGCCCAAAAGGATGTCTGTCAGGGCTTCATTGAACGGCAGCAGGGGCTCCGAAGAGCTCGCTGCCAGCTGAAGCACCTCTGTCACCTACAGTGAGTTATAGATTCCTTACCTTAGAATTAACCCCAGGCGTCAGACTGGATGTGGAAAGTTTTTCGTCAGCAGTACCCCTGCGTGTCGAAAGGTGGCGTCGGTCGGCTCCGCGTTCATCGTCGGCATCGTGGTCGCCGGGATGACATTGCGGCAGCTACATAGACGCCGCCCTTGCATGCTGACGTCAGTTCTTTCTTTTTCCGTGCCAGCAAGCGCAGATCCGGAGAGAGCGGTACCTCCAGTCACATTTTGACTGACTTTTTTGCGACTTTTGTCTACTTCGTTTTTTGAGTCCATCGACTCCTGGTGCACGAGGGATGCCCGGCTTCAAGGCATGCGGTTCCTGTAACAGACTGATGTCAGTGACGCATCCGCACTGCGTGTGCTCTACTGCCTGGAATGCGACCATGACCCCAAGTCGTGCTCCGACTGCCGAACCATCGCCCGAAGTCTTTGCGGGAGCGGTCCCGAAAGATACTCGAGGCCCGGCAGTCGGCTCCGCGTCGCTCGAGGTCCCGGTCGTGTGGGAGGTCGAGGGACCGATCGCGGAGCCATCATCACTCCTCTTCCAAGTCTTCGCACTCAGGGTCAGGTAAGTCGAAGCATATGAAGAAGTCGAAGAAGCATCGTCGCTCTTAGACTTCCCCTCGTCCGTCGGCCGATGCGACGAAGGGTGCCGGCCTCGGCACCACAGGGCCCCCTTGGATCCAGGCCTGGATCCGGATCGGCGCCGGTCGACCTCGTAACACCTCCACCGGCACCACGTCCGCAGCCAGTCGACCCCGGCTCCCGCCCCGATGTGGACACGGAGCCGGACCGGCGTCGACCAACGCTGGATCCGGCGCCGATGGGTACTTTTGTGCCCGTGTTTCACCCTGGCCATTTTCGGCCAGATTGGCAGGCAGAGGAGGGTGACAAAGACTGGGAGGGGTCTGGAGACCCTTTAAACGACCAGTTGGATTATGATCCGGACTGTAGAGAGGAACTGGGGGATGCCAGTGGTCTGGATACCTCCCCAGACCTAGGCATGTTGTCTCCTCCTACCGTGGCTACGGAGGAGGAACGTCATACGCAGTGGTGTTGCGTAGGGCGGCCGAGGCTCTCCACCTCGAGCTACCTACGGTTGCGGTCAGGACTAACCTCCTGACAGAGGTGCTTCAGCCAGCAACGAGCTCTTCGGAGCCCCTGCTGCCGGTCAATGAAGCCCTGACAGACATACTTTTGGGGACCTGGTCCAGGCCCAACACCGGGGCTCCTGTGGATAGGATGATTGCCCGACGCCACCGCCCGGCCCCGGGCGACCCCACTTTCCTCTCCCAACACCCCACCCCTGAGAGCTTGGTGGTCCAAGCCTCCACGTCCAAAGGCGCATTCCCTAACGCTCCACCTGATAGGGAATCCAAAAAGCTGGACCAACTTGGGAAGAAGAGGTTTTCTTCCAACAGCTTGGGACTGCGGTCGGTAAACACTGCATGTCTGTTGGGCCGTTATTCCCACTCTGTGTGGGATACGGTGGCACAAGTGCTGCCCCAGTGCCCGGAGGAGGTCTGGACCGTGCTCTCCCGTGCAGTTGCAGAGGGGAGAGACGCAGCGAAGTTTACCATCCGCTGTGGACTGGACATCGCCGACTCGCTGGGTAGGACGATTTCAACGTCGGTAGCCCTTCGACGCTACGCCTGGCTTAGGTCGACTGGCTTTTCTCGGGATGTCCAGAATACCCTGATGGACATGCCCTTTGATGGCCGTCGCCTGTTCAGCGACAAGGCAGACAGTGCGCTAGAGCGCTTCAAGGACTCTCGGTCTACGACCAAGTCCTTGGGCCTCTCTACCACACGCCCTGCGCTGTCTGCTTTTCGCCCCTTTCGTGGCTACGGAAGGGGTGCCTCACCACGTTCCTTCCAGGGCCACAGGCCGGTGCAAGCTGTTTAGCCCCAGTGCAGCCGGGACGTGGGAACCACCGCCGTGGTTCTGGGGGCCAGCCCACCACCGCCCCCTCTGCAGCCGCCTCCAAACCCTCCTAGTCCGACCTTTCAGGTCCATCACATGCCAGTGGGATTCGCCATCATCTCCCCCACTGGCGTACCATCACGTCAGACAGGTGGGTTTTGCAGATAGTCCGAAGGGCTACTCCCTCCCCTTCGAGACTACCCCCCCAGCCATGCCACCTCAGTACCATCGTATGTCGGGGGATCATCTGGCCCTTCTCCAACAGGAAATTACGGCTCTCTTGGCCAAGGGAGCCATCGAACGAGTTCCTGCCCCAGAAGAAGGTTGTGGTTGCTATTCCCACTACTTTCTGGTGCCCAAGAAGGACAAGGGCCTGCGTCCTATCTTGGATCTCAGGAACGTCAACCGCTTCCTCCGGAAGGAGAAGTTCAAAATGTTGACCCTGGCTCAGGTCCCGTCTGCCCTCGACCCTGGAGACTGGATGGTAGCGTTGGACATGCAGGACGTTTATTTTCACATCCCCGTCCTGCGGCCCAACCGGCGTTACCTGCGGTTCACGGTAGGCCACGAGCATTTTCAGTTTAAAGTGCCCCCCTTTGGCCCTACCAGCGCCCCTCGGTGTTCACGAAAGTGATGGCGGTGGTCGCAGCTCATCTGCGCAGCTCAGGGGTTCCAGTCTTCCCCTATCTCGACGACTGGTTGTTGAAGGCGGGCTCGCCCCAGGCAGTCGTCTCCCACCTCCAGACTACTGCCGACCTCCTGCACTTGCTGGGGTTCTCCATCAACATGCCGAAGTCGCACCTGATCCCCACTCAGAAGCTCCTTTTCATCGGAGCGGTTCTGGACACGACGCAGTTTCGGGTCTATCCTCCCGAACAGCGAGTCCGGGATATTCGGGCTATGATTCCGATCTTTCAGCCTCTATCCCGGGTTTCGGTCAGGATGACCCTCCGGCTACTGGGCCGGATGGCCTCCTGCATCCTGCTGGTGGATCATGCCAGATGGCATATGTGGGCTCTGCAGTGGGACCTGAGGTTTCAGTGGGCACAGCATCAGTGGAACCTGTCCGATTGCGTCCAGATCTCGGAGGGGTCTGCACGCCAACTGCAGTGGTGGCTCACGAACCAGGATTGGGTCGACGTCAGACCCCTCTCCCTTCCTCAACCAGAGTTCACAGTGGTGACCGATGAATCACTTCTGGGATGGGTTGGCCACATGGGGGAGGCGGAGATCAGAGGTCTGTGGTCTCCGGGCTCCATATCAACCTTCTCGAGCTTCGAGCAATTCGTCTTTCACTCAAAGCATTCCTTCCCTCTGTCCGGGGAAGAGTAGTGCAGGTGTTCACGGACAACACCACCGCCATGTGGTACTAAAGCAAACAGGGTGGGGTGGGGTTGTGGACCCTATGTCAAGAGGCTCTTGGTCTCTGGACATGGCTGGAACATCAGGGCATATCCCTGGTGGTTCAACACCTGGCAGGTTCTCTGAACGCCAGAGCGGACGAACTCAGCCGCAGTGCATGATGGATCACGAATGGCTTCTTCACTTGTAGGTGGTGCAAGGTCTCTTTCAACAGTGGGGAGAGCCTTGGTTAGATCTATTCGCCACCAAAGAGAACGCGCAATGTCAGCAATTCTGCGCCTTGGAATTTCCAAGGCGGCACTCGCTAGGCGACGCTTTTCATCCCGAGTGGAGTTGCGGTCTTGTATACGCCTTTCCGCCTATACCACTTCTGCCCAGAGTGCTGAAGAAGATCAAGCGCGACCGGGCCCAAGTCATTCTTGTGACTCCGGATTGGGCACGAAGAGTCTGGTATCCCGAGCTGCTACACATGGCCATCGATCCTCTGATCCGACTGCCTCTTCGGGAGGATTATTATTATTTTTTTGAGTTTCAAAAACCTTTATTGCATATCAGATGTCATGAACACAGCACAGTGCCTACATCCCGAGTCGGGCCGGCAGCGCAAAGGAGCATAAGAATAAAATCAGTCTCAACTAGGTGACTATACACAGCAAGCCGCCTACAACCTCTTCGGGCCGGCCGCGTCAAATGAAATAAGTGGTCAGCTAATTTAGCAGGATTTTGTGCAGAATCTGTGAGTTGCAATACAGAAATAGAACAAACAAACATTACCGCTTTCCCCTGGCAAAATGTGTAGGGTGACCATTCCCGCATGTCAAATGCCTGGTTGACTTTTAGAAGTGCTGTTTGTAGAGACCCTGTTGTGCCCCCAAGTGTCGTGTGTGGTTTCAGGTGTATAACCACTGGTGTCAAGTTGCATTGCCCTCACGCGAGCCACCTCCCCCAGGACCAGTCCCAGCATGCCTCTTCGGGAGGATCTTCTGTCGCAGCAGCAGCAGGGGACGGTCCTCCACCCGAACCTGTCCAGCCTCCACCTCCTTGAGTGGAGATTGAGCGGCGGCAGTTGGTGTCATTTGACCTGCCTCCCGAAGTCTGCGATGTTATCTTGGCAGCCAGGTGTCCCTCCACTAAGACGGTATACGCCAGCAGATGGAACAAATTTGTGGCATGGTGCACAGCAAAGGCTGTGGTTCCCCTTTCCGCCCCTCTTTCTGAGGTCCTCTTGTTCCTCCTTTCTTTGGCCCAGCAGGGCTCTGCTCTGGGCACTCTTAAGGGCTACCTCTCGGCCATTTCAGCCTTCCTTAGGCTTCCTGATCAGCCTTCTCTTTTCAAGTCCCCTGTTTTAAATGGATTTCTTAAGGGCATTACTCATCTTTTTCCTCCTGTTCCCTTCGTAATGCCTCAGTGGGACTTGAACTTGGTTCTTACCTATCTTATGTGCGCTCCTTTTGAGACGCTACATAACTGTCCTCTCAGACTTCTCACTCTGAAAACTGCCTTTTTGGTGGCCATCACCGCTGCACGCAGGGTGAGTGAGCTACAAGCTCTTTCTTCCCAGCCTCCCTTTCTGGCTGTCCATCCGGACAAGGTCGTCCTTAGAACTCAACCTTCCTATCTTCCCAAGGTGGTTACTTCTTTCCACATTGGCCAAACCATCACTTTGCCCACCTTCTTTCCACCTCGGCATCCTTCGAAAGAGGAAGAGAGGCTCCACCGTCTGGATCCAAAAAGTGCGCTTTCCTTCTACTTGGATTGCACTAAACAATTCCGGGTGGACGACCAGCTCTTTGTTGGTTACGTGGGCGCTAAGAAAGGTCGGGCCGTGCACAAACCGACCATCTCCAGGTGGGTCGTTCTGTGCATCAAAGCCTGCTATTCTTTAGCAAAGAAGGAGCCTCCTGTGGGGCTGCGTGCCCATTCCACCAGGGCGACGGCAGCTACTACTGCTTTGGGACGAGGAGTCCCCCTAAACGCCATCTGTCAGGCAGCTACGTGGGCATCGCTGCACACGTTCACCAAACACTACTGCCTGGAAAGTCAAATCCGGAGAGACTGCTTCTTTGGCCGTTCTGTTCTCCAGAACTTTCTGGTGTGAACTTGGTTCGCAGACCCACCTCCGGGGTTGGTATTGCTGGGGTATCTATTCTAAGGTAAGGAATCTATAACTAACGTGTTTCTTTCAGATGAACAAGTTACTTACCTTCGGTAACGATATATCTGTAAGAAACATAGGTTCGTTATAGATTCCTTACCGCCCCACCCATCCTACCCGTTCTGCGAACTGATTTCTAGGGTTAAGGACTTCTTTTCAGGGCCCTAGTTTTTTGCATCAGTGGTCAGTGTCTTGCATGGCTCTGCGCTTCTGGTGTGGAAAGTCGTGTACAGAACTGACGTCAGCGCGCGAGGGCGGCGTTTTTGTAGCTGCCGCAACGTCATCCCGGCGACCATGACGACGAACGCGGAGCCGACCGATGCCACCTTTCGACTCGCAGGGGTAATGCGGACGAAAAACTTTCCGGATCCAGTCTGACGCCTGGGGTAATTCTAAGGTAAGGAATCTATAACTAACCTATGTCTCTTACAGATATATCGCTACCGAAGGTAAGTAACTTGTTCTTCAGGCATGGGTAGGAGCCCTGTGATTAAGTTGCCACTTGGTTGGTGGGTGAGGGCTCTCGTCCTTGATAGATAACTTCTTAATCAGTTAGTAACTGTTAGAAAGGGGGTCTTTAGTTGGTAGAGGTATGCACCTTGTCCAAGTAGGGACGCTTCCTTCTAGTCAGGGTAAGGGAGTTACACAGTTTAGATATCCCCTGCCCAGCCGTGGTCCCACGATCCGTTGATTATCTCAGTCGCACAACAGGGACTGCGTCGGAGTCGGTGCGGTGATTTTGGAATTCAGAGATCGGTGCACTGGACTCGGCGCGCAGCATATTTTTCAGCGGCTAACAAGCGCTGCATCAATTCTTTGGCCGCACGGCAGCTGTGCGTGGACATTCTTCCGGCACGGCGGTGCTGTGTCAGAAAAACAGGGATTGGAAGGGAGATGCATCGGTTTTCTTGATTTCTTCAAGCTTTTTCAGCTCCCAGCAACAGAAACGACCTCCAGAGACTCAGAACTGGAACAGGCACCTCCTGGCAGGTCAGAACTCCCAGCAGTGGAGTTCAAGGCAGTTGGTGCTGAAGTCTGTGTCCCTGAAACTTCAGAACAGGAGGCAAGCACACACAAGCCCTTTGAGATTCTTCACAAGCCGGTTCACAGCAAAGTTCCAGTCTTTGTCCTCTCTTTGGCAGAAGCAGCAACTGCAGGCCAACCAAGCAAAGCAACACCTAGCAATAGGGCAGTCTCCTCCTCACAGCTCTTCTCCTTGGCAGAGGTTCCTTTTGTTTCCAGAAGTGATCTAAAGTTCTGGGGTTTCAGGTCTTAAATTTATACCCCATTTTCTCTCTGTAGTCTGTTGCAAGAGTCTCTGAGCTCAGTAAAAACCAGTTCTCTTCTCCCTGGTCCAGCTTCACTACAGGAGGTGGAGACAGCATTGTGCAGAGCAGACACAGCCTATTCAGGTGCTTGTGAAAACTCCTCCCACCACTCTAAATGCAGAAAGGTCTATCCAGCCTGGCTATCAGTCTTCCAGGAAAGGCAGTTCATACCTCAACCCCCATTGTGGCTGTCTAGAGTGAATGCACATCCCCAGCTCCTGTCACTCCAAAGCCAGACGGAGAATACACATACAGGCAGAGGCACACAGGATGGTTAAACAAGAAAATGTCCACTTTCTACATGTGGCATTTTCAAGCATACAATTTAAAATCCACCTTCACTAAAAGATGTGTTCTTAAATTCTGAGTTCAGAGAGCCTAAACTCAATTTCTCTATCTTGTACCAATGGAGAGTTACATTTGTAAGACCTGTAAAACAGATCAGCACATGTCCTACCTTTCACATACACTGCACCCTGTCCATCGGGGTACCTTGGGTCTGCCTTACATGTGAGAAAAGGGAAGGTTAGTGCCTGGCAAGTGGGTGCACTGGCCAGGAAGACAGGGCAGTTAAAAACTGCACGCGCAGACACTGCAGTGGCAGGTCTGAGACACATTTGAAAGGCTACTTGTGTGGGTGGCACAATCAGTGCTGCAGGCCCACTAGTATTTGATTTACAGGCCCTGGGCATACACAGTGAACTTTACTAGGGGCTTCCCAGTAAATCAAATATGCCAATCCTTGATAACCAATCAAAATTACAATTTACACAGGGAGCACTTGCACTGACACTGATCAGCATTGGCAAAGTGCCCAAAGCACTTCAAAACGAAATCAATCACACAGTCCAAAATGCAGGAGGTAGAGGCAAAAAGTCTGGGGAATCCACGGCAAGGATGCCAAGTCCAACAATGACATATATTAATTGATTTTCACTTTTGAGTCGTGTAGCTCCGTCTGATCGGTTTGTACTTTTTTCCCCAATCACCATTGTCAAAAGTAAACCTCTGAGACTCCGCCCCAGGATAGTGGCCAGAGTGGGTTGACTCTTGGTTCTTCTGGCTCTCCCTCGGCCTTAAGGCAAACTGGTGGTGATTTTGACCAAGGCGATGACATGCAGGGCTCGCTGAAGGTGTGGAGTCTCTCTGGGGGTCTGATTCGAGAGGCACAGGGGTGCAGCGGGACTTGCAATGGACTCTGGGGGTGCCGGCGGATCCGCATGCCTGTCTCAGAGGCAGCTTAAAATGGCGGGAGGGACCGTGGTGAAGACAAACTCCAGGCCCCAGCAGTGAAAACCATTGTGAGTTCCGCTGGGGTCTTCTGGTGCCATATTCTAGCCTAAGGAGCCACAGTTCTGATATTTCCACCTGCTGGATACCAGATGCTGGCGTTTGCTTTGCAAGTGGGGCCATGCGTGGTATCTGGCTATCTGGACCCCTGGAGTAATAATGTAATGTAGGCCAAGTAACAGAGGATGACACTATAGATGTCCACATTGGGCCAATGTCTCTCAGGTAGTTGTGTGAGAGAGTAGTAAGTTTTATTTGTACCTGCAAATGTAGATAATTAACATGGAAAACCAAGACCGCGAGCCCAATGGGGTAAGCAGTAGTCTGAATTGTAGAAGGAGTGCACACACTGCAGAAATAGTAAGGGACCCAGTGACTAAATGAGCCTAACATGATCATAAAACAGCTGGATCAAGCAGTGGGTACTGTGATAGAACCTGGGACCCCACTGACAAAGGATTTCTCCCTCTTGATAAGGCCCAGGTCTAGGCAAACCTACGTTTCTCATGGGAGTGTGTAGAGCGGCTCAGTGTTCATCACTTATGTCATCCACGCTTCTGAGGCTTGACAGCCCTAAGGGGCGAAACACGTGTTGGCTGTTCTCCAGCTTTATTGGACATTGAAATAACTGTCTTGCTAAGAATAAATGAAGACATACAAGAATGGAAGCAACCAAGAGTGATTATTAAAATGGCAAGAAAACACCTACACTGTCTTGAATAGAAACATAAGTGGTGTACTAAGGGTCTACACCCCGTTGGAGTGAACTGCCACCAAAGAGAAGGGATTTGTAACGGCAGACAGAGGGTGCTGGACCCTTCAACAGTGTACTCACCATCTGTTCCAGCGTTTGAGCGCTGTGCAAAGACAGGCGCCTTTTTATCACTGGGACGCCATAGTCTAGGGATAACCTGCCTGGAAATGCTTCTCATGACCTGGCAGGAGGTAAAGGATGCTGGGAACTGTAATGTGAAAAAATAGGTACCTCATTTCTACATATATTTAATGACCGTGTAATTCCCTGTCAAACTAAAGAGATGTCTGTATGTAACTAATGGTTTAGTGTTCACTGCGTAGATATTAATAGGCAACATATAGAGACACAAATTATCACTCGAAAGGGGCACGTTACTATATCTTTTTGACAGTGAAGACCTGTTGAGGATGGCAAAAATTGGAAAAAGTAGTCTATTATGGATAGCAAGAAAAAAACAAGCATTTACAATGCAATAGGTCTCGCAATCATGTGAGTTTGAGCTATTGGCATTGTAAATGATAATGACTTTATGTAGGTTTTGTGTTTTTAAACCTATATAAAATACATTCTTATTTATAACCAATAGGTCAAACTCTTGCAAATGTGAGACATATGAATGGTTGTGCTCGGGCATCACCAGACATTAATATTTGTTGTACTCAATAAATAAAATTGCGTCTCCGGAACATTACAGCTGCTGGTTCCTGCCTCGCAGTCAGCCGGCCAGGATCCCTGCCACCACATTTCGCATTTTAATGTGTGCTCATAAATGTGTTTCCATGATCCAATGGTGCGTAGCGACAGGTCAGTGGCCGGCCAAGGCTCCTTCCCGTCCCTCTTTTTGTTGCCTGGTGTTGTTAAAGTGAAAGCGCCATAGAGATCTAAGAAGTCACAGCATGTGGTTTACAAAACAGAACACTTTGCTTTTAGCTGCTAATTCATCACTAACAAAAGATGGTGACATAGATTACATTGAAAGACTTGCCTACCAGACAGTAAACAAATTGCTGGAGGGCATGTGTCAGTCCCGTGGGAAGTATCTGTTTAAGCAAATGTTTAACAGATGGTGACTCTGATACTAATGAAACCTCCTGAAGATGCCTCAAGCGTGTATTACAGCTTCTGCATACATTGGAATATTGTGTACTGCTCCTTAAACGCCTCCTGGGTGACCCTCGGTCTCTCCTTGGCAAGCACTATTCTGTTTGGTTTCTCCTGCCTATGCGCGCTGCTCCCCTCCCCCTTCATTTTATTTCCAGGCTCTAACAACATGGCAACTGCACTTTATTTCCAGGCTCTGGCGAGACGGCAAGTGTAAAGGGGATATATATGTGTGTTGGGCAGTGGAAGATTAAGTGCCGTGTCCGATTAATTACAAATGATTTATCGACATTGGGAGGCTGATAAACCAAGCGGACTCGCACGGATTTGAGCCTGTGACCATTGGGTGTAGCACACATTTCTTCAGTTGGTAGGCACATTAGTTCGCTCAGCTATCAAACCCACGGGAGATAGAAGGAAGCAAAAAGGGTGACTGGATCGAGAAAAAGGGAGAGGGGGGAGCACAGATGGTTTTGTAGAGGAAGGAGAGACGGAAAGGAGGAGAGGTGAGAGAGTGGGGGATTAAGTGCCGGGTTTGATTAATCACTGCGGATTTATCGACAATGGGAGGCTGATGAACCGAGCGGACTCGCACGTATACAAGCGTGTGCGCACTGCTCTCCCCTCCTCCCTCACTTTTTGCATTTTAACCTCTGCTTATAAGTGTGTTTCCATGTTGTATTAAGGTGCCTGGCGACGGGGCACTGGCCGGCCAAGGCTTCTTCCCGCCCCTCCTTCTGTTACCTGGTGTTGTGTGCTCGTCTTGGGTCAGCGATTGGCAGCGTGGTAAACATACAAAGACCAGAAGGCAGCCATAAATTAAGCGGTGATGTATTGGGAAAGGTGGCTATTATTGTGTGAGCCCCAACTCTTTGTACGGGAAGTAGAGAGGTTGCAGCAAGCGAGCCAGCTGGTGTATGCTGCTTGTTGTGGCTGGGGGCTATGTAGGTGCTGAGCGAACGTGAGCAGCGTCACCTAAACAAACAGAAAAAGATAGGCTTGTGTGTGTGCATGAAAAAACAAAACTTACCGGAGAACGAAGCGCCGCGACGAGCTTCTGAGTGACAAAAAGCTTCTGGCGGGGAAAAAGCTCAGCAGTGTCCGGTGAGATGCCGGCACCGCACACGACGGGTCACTACTCATTACAGCTTTAAACATAGAATTTCGAGCGCATACCGCTGCAGCCGCCATTGTCCCGATCAGTGTCTCTATAAAATAGTGCTTACCCACCAGATAAAGCCCACCATGTCATGCCGCAAGTACACGATCCAGTCCGGATGGGCGAGCTGAAAAGGAGACAGGGCGGTAACAAAGAAGCCTCATTTCAAATAGGGAGTGAGCGTTTACCATAAACGAGGACGCCCGCCAATAAAAAAGATGGGCGGGGCTTCCACTCCACTTCTAAAATCTCCTCGATTATAAGAGGCCTCGCAGAGCGTGCAGCGCATGCGCGCTGCAACGCTAGGCGAGACCAAAAAAGAGGAGTCTTATTCTAAACGAGATAACAAGCTCACAGTGTGTTGTTCCTCAAATGAAATATGGACATACCTTCATTTTTTTTTTATTGTTGTATTTAATAGGTCATACATTACAATAAAAACATGTTGTGCTTCCAATAGGTACCATTAATATAAACCATTACAAATTGCACATTCTTGAAGCATTAACATAAAAGCATTCTGTAAAAAAGAAAGTAATGCAAACTGTTTTTTATCCTAAAGAAGCCACAGTAAAGTCATGTAGCAGACACAGCTACCACAGTTCCGTATCACACAAAGTTCAACTTCAATGACAGATTGATTATGCAGGTTAGTCCCCTACCACAGTGCCGCATTTATCAAGTAACATTAGCATTTACCCCGGGGTGTCTTCCGTATCAGGGGGTAAGTCTGCAGTGGGGTGGGTATTCCCAGCAAGATATGTTTGGTATAATCCCCAGAGGTTCTTGGGGCGACTTCGGGTGGGAAGCAGTTCACTATACAATTCCGTCTGAGTGTTACAATACAGCATTTCCCGCGACCACTCCTGTATGGTGGGAGGCGGGCCTCGCGACCATCGCATCGCTAATCTACGCTTTGCAATTAGCACACCCATTTCAATCAGACGTCGGATTCCCTTTTTTATTTCTTTGGTGTAGCCCAGCAGGGCGACCAAGGGGTCTGGGAGCATTGGGACCTCTGTAATGTCACTCAGTATCTGAAATACCTTTTTCCACGATTTGGCAATTTTTTGGCAGTGCCAAGCGATGTGAATTAAGTCCGCCGGGCACTTCCTACATCTCTCAAACTCTGCAGACTCCCGCAGCCCATACCGAAATAACCTTTCTGGGGTATAGTAGGTTCTTAGTAAAAATTTAAAATGAATTAGTCGGTGCCGGCCCTTTAAGGACACCCGACGTGTTGCCTCACAACTAAACCTCCAAACATCATCGTCTATATTCAAGCCTAGGTCTCTTTGCCACTCCAGTCTAGATTTTGTGTAAAAATTCTTACGATATGCCTGAGTGGCTCCACAGAAACAGGACACTAGTTTAATAGGTGTTTCTGCTTTCAAGAGGTGTGTGAGTGGGGTCCCCTCCGGGGGCTCCGCCATGTCTCCACCCAGTATCTCACGTAGTGCATGCCTCACCCTGTGATACTGGAACATTACTAATGGAGTGGCCGCTACGCCCTCAGGTGCCGCGTCATCCCACGTGCGAACCTTCCCTTCCAGAAAGAGGTCACCCGCCTCATTTATATTCAAAGCTTGCAATGCCTTGAGAGCTGCGCGATCTCCACTGATAGGGAGCCAGGCGCACCATCTCAGCGGAGTTAGTGGAGAATAGAGTATGTTACAGTTTTGTCTTTTAACTAAATCATGCCATGCGTGCACCGTGGAATTAATGGAGTCCAGAATCCCTGTACGTCTATCTGGCAGTCGAAATAGGCTAGTGGGGAGGTCCGACGGAGCGACAGCTACCTTTTCTATGTGTAGGTGTGGTGGGTCTAGTGTCTGGTGTATCCAATGAAAAGCATGTGAGCTCTGCGCGGCTCTGTAGTACAAGTCCATGTCAGGTGCTCCCAAACCCCCCCCCCCCGATAATAAGGAAGAGTGAGAACCTTCCACTGCACTCTCGGTTGCTTTCCTGCCCACGCCAGTTTAGTCAAAATAGAAGTAATGGTTTTAAAAAAGTGAGCTGGGAGCACCACAGGGATATTTAAAAATAAAAATAACCTCGGCAATATTACCATTTTCATCAACGATATCCGCCCCAAGACCGAGATAGGCAAACGTATCCAGCGTTCAATGTCTTCCTCTAGCTTAATGACTGCTCTCCAGTAGTTTTCCTTAAAACTGTCTCCGGGTCTGTATGAATTTGTATTCCCAGATAGCGGACCGGCTCCGTAGTCCAGGCTAGGGGGAAATCAAGTTCAAAATGTGTGGTGGAGGGCGTCAGCGGAAAGATTATGGACTTAGTCCAGTTAATTCTTAAGCCAGATAGATCGCCAAACCGAACAACCTCCCTCCTCACCGGGGATAAGTTGACCTCCGGGTTCCTAATGTAAAGAAATGTGTCATCCGCATATGAAGACACTATTAAATTATAGTTAGGGAACCGGATCCGCGGAATCCGTGATATTTTCTAAGGGCACATGCAAGGGGTTCTGCTACTATAGCATACAAAAGAGGTGACAGTGGGCATCCCTGCCTAGTGCCTCTAGAGATTCTCACTGGGGCAGTAACCGTATTTCCAATACATATTCTAGCAGTGGGCGAGTTGTATAATACTATCAAGTTCAAAAATGCTCCGCCTACTCCCATCCTTTCCAGTACTATGCGCAAAAACGGC
The DNA here is from genome assembly GCA_963921515.1 of Calotriton arnoldi. Classification (NCBI taxonomy): domain Eukaryota; kingdom Metazoa; phylum Chordata; class Amphibia; order Caudata; family Salamandridae; genus Calotriton; species Calotriton arnoldi. Next base: position 730,742 of record CAWUFW010002461.1, on the reverse strand, counting down.
CATTCTACCGAATCAAACGCTTTTTCAGCGTCTAAGAAGACCGCGGTGGCCTTTACCTCAGGATTAACATGCTGAAGAGTACCAAAGAAGGTGCGCAGGTTATATGTGAGGTTGCGACCAGGGACAAACCCAGCCTGTTCTGTACTGGCCAGACTCGGGATCAGGGGAGTAAGGCGGTATGCCAGTATTTTGGCATATATTTTTGTGTCCACATTCAGTAGCGACAGCGGGCGGTAAGAGGAGCACTCCTCAGGGGACTTACCAGGTTTGAGTATGGCGACTATCATAGCCTCTCTCATTGATGGAGGGAGTTCCCCCGATTCATAAAGCTCTTCAAAGAGCGTAGCTAAGTGTGGAGTAAGGAGATCTGCAAATTCTTTATAAAAAGCCACCGGCAGGCCGTCCTGTCCCGGGGCACTGCCAGATCGCATATGCCGTAATGCCTCTTGTATTTCCCAGGCCTCTAATGGCCGCATCAGATACTCGCAGTGGTTATTAGTAAGCCATGGCAGTTTAATGTGCTCCGAATAGTCCCGGATCACGCTGTCCTCTGCCAGAGGGCGCGAGCGATAAAGGGTTTCATAGTACTGCTTAAATTGGTTGGCAATCTCTTCAGGATCTGCCAGCATCTCACCCTCCTCGGAACGAATAGCCGTAATCATTGAAGCCTCTCTTCTATTCCTCAGTAGCGCTGCGATTGTGGCTCCCGGACGCTCTCCCTCCCTGTAGCTTCTAGCAATTGCATATTTCCCCATATGCTGAACCTCGTTATCAGCGGTCTCCTGAAACTCCGCAAGTGTCTTTTGCAATTCATTGTCTCCCTCCAGTGCCCCATCGCGACCCAGTGCAGTCTCCAACTCAGTAACACGTTTCTCCAACCGTTCTAGTCTACTCCTAATTGCGCGCAGCACTCCTGAGTGTTTTGAAATAGCTACGCCTCTAATATACACTATGAATGTTTCGCAGATCGTGGAGAAACGTGGCACTGATCCTATGTTATTCGCAAAGAAGTCCTCAATTGCCTCCGCCATCTCAGCCCTGAATACAGTGTCAAGCAGGGAATATGGAGGGAATCTCCAGGCAAACGGGGCAGGACGCTTCTGTGGGGTACGCACAACCAAGAGAATGGGAGCATGATCTGACAGGGTGCACTCTACATTCCCTAACTTCCGAGTACATCTCACGTGACAGAATCCAATAGTCTATTCTCGTATGAAGCCTGTGTGGAGCGGAATAGTGTGTAAACCCCCCCCTTGTCCCGGGAATTTTGCCCTCCAAACATCCACCATATCTAATTGTAGTGTTATGTCCGTGATAAGTTTTGCTGAGGCGCGACGTTCAGGACCACCGGAGTGGTCTAGCGTTGGATGTAGAACACAGTTAAAATCTCCTCCCTCTAACAGTGGCAGCACTGCATCGATACTGGGAGAGGCGAAAAGGGCTTTGTAGAAGTGAGGGTTATCATAGTTGGGACCATACACGTTGATTACCCGTAAGTCTAGCCCCTTCCCACTACATCTAGAAATAGTAAACCTCCCCTCAACATCTGCCGCTTCCGGGACAATTTTAATTCCTGATTTCGGGTTTACCCATGTGAGTACCCCCCTGGCGTGAGAAGTAAACCCAGAGGCGTGAAACGAGCCCTGCAGCACTCTATGTGTTAACATTGCGCTGTCAGTGGGCAAATGAGTTTCTTGGAGTAGGGCTATGTCTACAGAGTGGCGTTTAAGATAAGCAATTACATTTCGCACCTTGCAGTGGTTATTAAGGCCGCGGACATTCCATGTTAAAGATCTAATTAGTCGACCTTTCTGCTGCGTCATCATTTAAAGTTACAGGTGGTTATAGTTAACAAAATCAGTACCGCCATATCCATCTTCCTCAATTGTGGTGAGAATCTAGAATATATGACTTGATTACTTCTCAGCTGAGGCGCCAACAAAAAGTACCCCATACAAACCCCCCTCCCACGTTGCGTCAATCCCAACTGGACACAATCGGTTATCCCCCCATAACTCAAACAAAAATGGTATAGTGCCATCTAGTGGTTCACACACAGGGGCGGATATTGCCTCTCCACCCATATACTTCTGACATCAGCCCAAAGTAACAATACGCCATGTCAATACTATTATGGCAGATGGCCTGCATTTTCACAATAAATTCTTGTTATCTCACAGGTTACCTAGAAGTTCGAGGCCCAGTAGACACCGTCTATCTGAAAGCTATTGCTCACACAACATTCTGTAGCAGCACCATCTAGGAGTAGTCCATCTTTGAATATAGAACTGGAGTGATCACCTAACTTCAGGGAGGCAACATGGTGCCCTTTATGGGTTAACGCGCAAGCACCATCCATGGGAACTCTAATCAACTGGCTTCGTTGGCTCTGCGCGCTCGCAGCTCAAACTACTATGTACCTAAACTCAGGAAGCGCGGGTGCAGATTACCATTTCTTAAGTAGAACTCAGTAGTATTTTGAACCTGGTGCGCTGCCCTCTCAGCAACTAGCCACCCGGAGCACGCAACCTCATCTCCCAAACTATTAACTAGCTACCCTCATGTCCTGAGCATCTTCAGTGTAAATCAAATAACCCTCCCCCCCTTTTCCTCCTCCCCCCACCGCAGATATGTCCTACTGTTAGCAAGGCTTGCAGTGTAGTTCTAATCATTTTCGTCCAGAGTGCCTCCTTCAGCACCCCGCGGTTGTTCCTCTGTAGGTGCACATTGTTGCTCCTTAGTGTAATCTTTAAGCGCTTTCTGTAAGGACTTGGGATCCAGGAAGATCTTCGAAACCCCGTTCATTGTGACTCGTAGACGGGCGGGGTACAGCATAGCATAGTCTAGTTCCTGAGCTCGCAGCGCTCGTTTTAGTGGGGCAAACTGTTTCCGAGCCTCCTGAACTTTAGCCGTAAAGTCGGGGTACACCAATAGTGTGGAGCCCTCATACTGTAAAGACCCCAAGTCTCTGGCCTTACACAGGGCAGCGTCTCTGTAATTTAAAAACTTTGCGATAATCGGGCGCGGGGGGCACCTGGGGGAGGCCGCGGGCCCAGCGAGCGATGCGCCCGCTCAATTACAAACATAGTTGAGAAAGTGTCTCGCCCCAGTAGCGTGACAAGCAAAGTCTCAATGAATAGCTCCATGTTCCCAGTGGATGTGGACTCTGGCAGGCCCGTGAGGCACACATTGCTCCTTCGGGACATAGCTTCGAGATCTTCAGCTTTGTCTTGCAGCTGCATGAGGGCCTTGCCCATCTGCTTTTGCGTTGCGTCGGTCTCCATGTGTGCCTCCTCGACCTCGGTGATGCGCCTCTCTGCCATATCGATCCTTTCAGTGCGTTTATCGAGGCGTTCGGACATTCGATCCACTCGATAGACCAGCGAGTCTATCTTACCATCTATGGAGCTGAGGCTGGACTGGATTGTGGCCAGGATTTGCCTAAAAGCTGCTGGGGACACATCCCCTGTATCGTCCCACTCAGGATGAGGTTGGGAGTCACCGGTCTCCCATGTCCTAGTCTTGCGTTGTTCAAACAGGAGTTTGGACTGAACTTTGTCTACTTTCCCCATCGTCGCCAGATTGAGTCCCAAGGGAAACTCTGCAAAGCCTTGCCTCTCTGGAGTGGCGGTGTAGCTGGTGGGGCAAACTCGTATCTCCCCACAGGCGCACCCAGGGAAACCTCAGCGCCGTTATCAGTGTGGGGGAGGGAGTGGAGGAATGTCAAATAGGCCCAGCACCACCCATCTTAGACTCACCAGTGTCAATCAGGTTGGGTTTATATCCGGCGTTTTGCACAGTGCGTCCTCTGGGGGTCAACACCTTTAGAAACAATTGAGTTGAGGAAACTACCTCTGAGCTACCCCAACCGCTTCGTAGTACTTCCGTTTAGCGCTGGGCCTGTTGATGCATCACAGTCTCTTAGATGCCCCCCATCTGCTCACAGTTCCACCGAGAGGATTTCAAAGTGCCCACAACAGGGTGCTAGATGAGGCAATTAAATCCGGGCTCTGCACGTAGCCGCCACCGTTACCTCACACCCATCAGGTATATGCCCCGTAGTGTACCAGGGGGACTTGGCCGTGGCACAGATTCTGGTAGCAAAGGCCGAGCAGGCAAGTAACTCGAAGGGCTGCTCTGGGTCACCCGTTTCTCACCTTCTTTATTGGGAGTACACCGGGCCGCTGTCGATGGTGTGCGTGCCAGCAGGAGCACGGCCCGCTGCGTTTCGCTCAGATTCTCTAGGCCGGGACCTCAGGTAACAGTCCCTCCACGCCGCTGCGCTTCAATGCGGGTCTACGGGGCCGTCAGCGTAGAGCGGGAGGACTCCACCAGAGCCGGTCACCTGTTCGGGCTCTCCGCTCATCCGCAATGCTCAGAGGAGGCGAAAGAACGCACAGGAGATCAGCCACTCCTCTGTATGCCGGGCCGCCTCCCGAAGGGTCGTCACCGCCAGTAGCAAGGCTCTGGGAGACGCTGATCACACGTCACAGTCCGGAGCTCGTAACTCCGCCGTTTCGCAACGAATCCATGTTGGACCAGCACGGTTCAGCGCGGGGGGACCTCTGACACTTCAGGCGTCCGCTTTCTTACGTTTTGGACCGCAGGGTTTGCCAGGATACTGCAGGATTGTGGTATGGCTTAGCTGAGCTCAACTAGCTCGCGCCCATCTTGTTGAGCCGGCAAGCTCCGCCCCCCCCTGGACATACCTTCAAATAGTGCTTGCCAAATCTTATGTATAAGAAAGGGGACTGTCCCATATTGGAAGCTAGCGATGACCTAATTACAAGCTCAGGAATACCCCTTATTGAAGGCAAACGACCTCCAGTCAGGGTCACGACCTGGTTTTCACGGCCAGGGACATCCAGGGGATCGGATCATTTAACCCCCTCTCACAAAGTCCTTACCTTGAAAATCCATCTCTGTTCTTTCAAGAAAAGAGCATCATAGATTGGTGTTTTTAAATGTGTGGGGTTCTCTCTCTGTCCAGCGTATAGCTGCGTACTGTTGCCCCACTGTGAGGCAATGTGTGGCCATCTTTGTTGTAATTCTCTTACATTGGATGTTACTACAGTGTTCTTGTATTATGACCTTAATCTTTCTCAGTCATTCCGATATAGTTTAAACCATTCGGGCACGTAATCATATATGGCTCCAAACTGCTGCAGTTGCTGACTTTGCACAGCTCCCGTGGGGTTTTGGAACCAAAGTCTGCTGCATGAATTAGAAAGAATTACAAGTGCAACATGGGTAATGTCCAGATATCTTAAGTAGCATTCCCCTCACCTCCGTTATGTTGTCCTCTCGTCGTCTGGTATGAATTAGACAGTTTCATAGACTTTTGTTGCATGTGTAGCAGACAATGGTTTGTCCAATGCCATCGTACCGAAATTCAAGATGTGCCAATGTCTGTTAATAGCTTGTTTAATTTGAGTAGATATGTCACTAAAAAGAAGTTACCCAGACAGGCTTCCCAGAAGCCGGTTTTCATGTGTTTCTAATAATGCCTCCAGATTGTTATTCATGGCTAGTTTGTTGGCATGGTTAACCACGTCTTGGGTAACCTTGAGCTGCCAATTGTTTAGAGAGGATCTCATCATCAACGTGGTAGGTGGACGAATTTGAGCAGTTCTATCTAAGACAAAACTGACCCACAGGCAAATATCACAGTACCTGGGGAAGGAAGCTGGTGTGATACAAAAGAGTTTCTCAGCAGATTTCCTGTAATACTCCTTTCTCAGGAAACTATCCTCGGCATAAACCACTAGATCCAAAATGCCAAATGTTGTTTCTCTGTTGTGTGTGTAAAATTCAAAAGGGGGGGGGGGTCACATCTATTCAGCCAAGTTATGAAACTGAGTTTTTTTCATCAGTACTTTCCCATATCACAAAAATGTCTCCAATGTAACGTTTCCGTGTTGTTACTGATGATCGATAAAGATTGTTGTCCGTGTATATGTCTGTTCTCTTAAATTCAAACATGTACAGAATCGCCATACTGGGCGCAAAGGTACAGGTTGACTTCACAGGGTTAATTATCCCTCTAACTTTAACATACCTCGTTGGAGACCATAATAAAATGTATGAGTCCACTTAGGAGGCACTTTTAATAGCACAATTTTCCTCTGTACCTATTTTTCAGGCTTTGAGCCTGCTTTACATTCACATTACACCCGAATAACCCTCTTCCCATCATGTCCTCTTACAGACCATCCTAAGAACTCCTGCATGTTCGCAGGGTTGTAGTCCATGCTTTCAGTCGTGAGGAGCCCTATGATGAAGAATGCCAACTGGTCAGTGGGTGAGGGCTCTTGTCCTTAACAGATCTCTTTTTAATTCGTTAGCAACATACATTAATGAATTTTCACTTTTGAGTCGTGTATCTCAACGGTTACAGTTTGTTGTTCTTTTGTCCTATTTGGGGTAAGGATCCCTGTATGTAACCCCCCCCCCCTCCCGTTTGTTGATTGTAGTGGTGATTGGGAAAACAGTTTATGTCTAGGATTGATGTTGATGAGTCAGCCACCAGTCAGGCACAGCAGACGTGTCCGTCACTCGGAGGCCCAAAGAGGCTACTTGCTCACTGTGGTTTTCCTAAGTATTGCTCTTGTTTATTTCGTTGCATTGAGAAGCTGCTGGGAAAGCCATTGCCAGGACCTGGAAGGTCCTCGAGAAACCTTCAAGTGAGAGCACTGGACCCACCCTCCTTCTCTTGGTTACGGCTTATTCTTAGGCATAAGCAGCATTGCATAGTTTTTTACTCCCATAGTGGATCCATACTTTGCTGGCAGAGATTGTGGGGCCAGTCAGATGTACCTCTAGTTTCCCTCTCTTGGTGTCACTAGGATTAGCAAAACTTGCAGCACCCAGGGTCAGGGAAAAGAGGTCCGATACAACTTGGAGTGAGTTCAGTAGCTGTCCAACTTCTCACCAGCTGTGATTTGACCTGGGGCTGAGTCTTTGATAGGTGTTCTGTAGAAACTGCGCTGACTCAGAATAAAGGCAGACCACTTAAGCAGCTAGAAAGTGGGTACTGACATAGCCACTGGTAAAGCCGATAGGAGCCACTGGTAAAGCCGATAGGAGCCACGGGGGACCTGTTGTGTCTATGGTAGATAATGCTTTTGCCAAGTTAAAAGCTGTGCCACGCTGAAGTGGCCAAAAAGAAAATCAAAGACTGAAAGGGACAGACTCCAGCTGACGTGGTTCTATGGGGACTTTATCCCCACCTTTCCAGGGCTCAGTACAAGGATAAGCTATCTTCATTATCTATCAAGCATAGAAGGGCCTCACTGTCTCATGCCTACAGCATCACTGTTAAAGATCCTCCTAAATGTTTTACACTCCAGAGATCTGGAGGGGGTTTCCCCAAGCAACCAGGCTACAGAGGGATGTCATATCGCTTCATTAGCCCATAATTCTTACTTTTTTTCTGAGTTTTATATAGCGCGAACTTGACCCGAAGGTCTCTGGTATCAGAGCACTTTACATGAGCACCAGTTGCGTTACACAAGGACACATTCATTTTGTTAGGCACGGGGAGATTAAGTGATTTGCCCAGAATCACAGGATGTTGAGCGTCATTGCCGAGACTCGAGCCCGGTTCCCCAGATTTGAAATTGACCACCCTAGCCGTTAGACCACGGCATACCAAACTAAAGCTTCAAAGCTAAACTCCAGATAAGACCTGTCCAGTATACCACGAAATTTCCAACCATAATATGGTCCATTTCATCACCACAGCTGCTGATACTCAACTACTCATTGTGTAAAGGGATCCCAGTGGGGCCAGAAATTCTGCATGCTCATCATTCTCATTAAGAAGAAAGGATGAGATGATAAGCTTGCTTATCTTCTGTAATACTTTTTCTGGTGGATCCTCTAACTGCAGATCCCTCACCATCTTAATATTCCCAGGCACCAGACTGGATCTGGATTCTTTAAGCAACTGCTCACAGGTACAGGTGCCTTGCGCCATAGGACTCAGAGACCGCATGGAATTGCCCCCAGATGTGATGGCGGAGGCGCACAAAGGCGCCACTATCCTGTATGCTCCCGTCAGTTTATTTTGAAAATTTCTGTGCCCTTGGGAAGGAAACCTGGGTGTGACTCATGGTCATATTCTTATGGAATACAATGAAAGGTTCATGGGAGCACACACTGAGCATATCACTAATGCACAAGTTACTAACTTGTGTAACGATATATCTGTAAGAGACAGTAGTTAGAGACAGATTCCTTACCTTAGAATATCCCCAGGCGTCAGGCTGGATCCGGAAAGTTTTTGCGTAGCAGTACCCTTGCACGTCGGTAGGCGGCGTCGTGCGGCTCCGCGTCCGTCGTCGGCGTCGTGATCGCCGGGATGACGTCGCGGGCAGTACTTAGACGCCGCCCCTGCGCGCTGACGTCAGTTCTGTACACGACTTTCCGCGCCAGGAACGCAGAGCCATGCAAGAAGCTGACATAGGTGTCTGAAAAATACTAGGGCCCTGAAAGGGATGTCCTTAACCCTAGAAATCAGTTCGCAGAATGGGGAGGATGGGTGGGGCGGTAAGGAATCTGTCACTAACTACTGTCTCTTACAGATATATCGTTACACAAGTTAGTAACTTGTGCATCTGAAAGAGACACGTTAGTGACAGATTCCTTACCTTAGAATAGATACCCCAGCAATACCAACCCCGGTGGTGGGTCTGCGAACAAAGATCAGACAAGGAAGTCCCGGAGGACAGAACGGCCAAAGAAGCCGTCCCTCCGGACCCGACTGTCAAGGCAGTAATGCTTGGTAAACGTGTGTAGCGAGGCCCACGTAGCTGCCTGACATATCCTGCAGCGGAACACCGCGGCCTAAGGCCGTGGTAGCAGCCGTTGCCCTGGTGGAATGGGCACGCAGCCCAACAGGAGGCTCCTTCTTAGCCAAAGAATAGCAGGCTTTGATACACAAGGTTACCCAACGGGAGATGGTTCTCTTGTGCACCGCCCAACCTTTTTTTGGCGCCCACATAGCCAACAAAGAGCTGGTCATCCACCCGGAACGGTTGTGTGCGGTCGATATAAAAGGAAAGCGCACGTTTTGGGTCCAGACGGTGGAGCCTCTCTTCCTCTCTGGAAGGATGCGGAGGCGGAAAGAAGGTGGGCAAAGTGATGGTCTGCCCAATGTGGAAGGCAGTAACCACCTTTGGCAAGAAGGACGGACGCGTCCTAAGAACAACCTTGTCTGGATGGACAGACAGAAAGGGAGGTTTGCATGAAAGAGCCTGGAGCTCACTCACCCGCCGAGCGGAGGTGATGGCCACCAGAAAGACTGTCTTCAGAGTCAGAAGACGAAGAGGACAGTTATGTAGAGGCTCTAAGGGAGCGCACATTAAAAAGGTAAGAACCAAGTTCAAGTCCCACTGAGGCATCACAAACGGAACAGGAGGGAAGAGGTGTGTAATGCCTTTTAGAAACCTGTTAACAGGGGACTTGAAAAGGGAGGGCTGATCAGGAAGCCTGAGGAAGGCCGAGATGGCACAAAGATAGCCCTTGATGGTACCCAGGGCAGAACCCTGTTGGGCCAGGGAAAGAAGGAACAGAAGAACCTCAGAAAGAGGAGCAGAAAGGGGATTCACAGCCTTTGCTGAGCACCATGCCACAAACTTGTTCCACCTGCAGGCGTATACCACCTTAGTGGAGGGACGCCTGGCTGCCAGAATCACATCACAAACTTCGGGAGGCAAGTCGAAAGGAATCAACTGTCGCCGCTCAATCTCCACGCAAGCAGGTGGAGGCTGGACAGGTTCGGGTGGAGGACCGTCCCCTGCTGCTGCGACAGAAGAACCTCCCGAAGAGGCAGACGGATCGGGGGATCTACGCTCATACTGAGTAGCTCGGGATACCAAACTCTTCGAGCCCAGTCCGGAGCCACAAGGATGACTTGGGCCCGGTCGTGCCGAATCTTCTTCAACACTCTGGGTAGAAGTGGTATAGGCGGAAAGGCGTACAACAGACCGCAACTCCACTCGCGACAAAAAGCGTCGCCGAGCGAGTGCCGCCTTGGAAATTCCAACGCGCAGAACTGACGACATTGCGCGTTCTCTTCGGTGGCGAATAGATCTAACCAAGGCTCTCCCCACTGTAGAAAGAGTCCTTGCGCCACTTCCGAGTGAAGACGCCATTCGTGATCCATCATGCACCTGCAGCTGAGTTCGTCCGCCCTGGCGTTCAGGGAACCTGCCAGGTGTTGAACCATCAGGAACATGCCCTTATGTTCCAGCCATGTCCAGAGGCGCAGAGCCTCCTGACAGAGGGTCCACGACCCCACCCCGCCTTGTTTGTTGCAGTACCACATGGCGGTGGTGTTGTCTGTGAACACCTGCACTACCTTCCCTTTGACAGAGGGAAGGAATGCCTTGAGTGCAAGTCGGATCGCCCGGAGCTCCAGAAGGTTGATATGGAGCCGGGACTCCGCTCGGAGACCAGAGGCCTCTGATCTCCGCCTCTCCCATGTGACCGCCCCATCCCAGAAGGGACGCGTCCGTCACAACTGTGTGCTCTGGCTGGGGAAGGAGAGGGATCTGCCCATGACCCATTGCCGGTTCGAGAGCCACCACTGCAACTGTTTTGCAGTCCCCTCCGAGATCTGGACGTGATAGGACAGGTTGCCCTGGTGCTGCGCCCACTGGAACTTCAGGTCCCACTGCAGAGCCCGCATATGCCATCTGGCATGATTGACCAGCAGGATGCAGGAGGCCATGAGGCCCAGCAGCCTCAGGGTCATCCGTACCGAAACCCAGGATAAAGGCTGAAAGATCTGAATCATAGCCTGAATATCCCGGACTCGCGGTTCGGGAGGAGAGGCCCGAAACTGCGTCGTGTCCAGAACTGCTCCAATGAAAAGGAGCTGTGGAGAAGGAATCAGATGCGACTTCGGCACATTGATGGAGAACCCCAGCGAGTGCAGGAGTACGGCCGTAGTCTGGAGGTGGGAGACGGCTGCCTGGGACGAGCCCGCCTTCAGCAGCCAGTCGTCGAGGTAGGGGAAGACGAACCCCTGCCCAGCGCAGATGAGCTGCGACCACCGCCATCACTTTCGTGAACACCCGAGGGGCACTTGTAAGGCCAAAGGGGAGCACGGTGAACTGAAAATGCTCGAGGCCTACCGTGAACCGCAGGTAACACCGGTGGGCCGGCAGGACGGGGATGTGAAAATAAGCGTCCTGCAAGTCCAACGCTACCAATCAGTCTCCAGGGTCGAGGGCAGTCAAGACCTGAGCTAGGGTGAGCATCGTGAACTTCTCCTTCCGGAGGAAGCGATTGACGTTCCGGAGGTCCAAGATAGGACGCATGTCCTCCTTGTCCTTTTTGGGCACCAGAAAGTAGTGGGAGTAGCAACCACGTCCTACTTCTGGGGTCGGAACATGCTCGATGGCCCTCTTGGCCAAGAGGGCCGTAACTTCCTTCTGCAGAAGCACCAAGTGATCCCCTGACATGCGGTGGAATTGAGGTGGCATGGCTGGGGGGGGGGTCTCGAAGGGGAGGGAGTAGCCCCTTCGGACAATGTCCAAGACCCACCTGTCCGAGGTGATGGGACGCCAGTGGTGAAGGTGATGGCGGACCCTGCCCCCTACTGGCGTGCTGTGCACCTGAAAGGAAGGACTAGGAGGGCTTGGAGGCCGCGGACGGGTTGGAGGTAGTGGCCTGACCCGCACGCTGGTTGCCCGAACCGCCACGGCGGTATCCACGTCCTCGGCCACGCGAAGACGCTTGCTGCGCGGGCCGGTGGCTGGGCAGCTGACGTGACTGGGCGCCCCTTCCGTGGCCACGAAAGGGGCGAAAAGCAGAGGTTAGCGGAGGGCGTACAACAGAAAGGCCCAGGGACTTGGCAGTAGCCCGTGAGTCCTTAAAACGCTCCAGCGCATGGTCTGCCTTTGAACCAAAAAGACCGACTCCATCAAAGGGCATGTCCATGAGTGTATTCTGGACATCACCCGAGAAACCAGTTGTTCTCAGCCAGGCGTGGCGACGTAGCGCCACCGTCGTTGCAAGCGATCTGCCCAGCGAGTCGGCGGTATCAAGGCCACAACGTATGGTGTATTTAGCCGCATCTCGCCCTTCCGCAATGGCGCGGGTAAGCAGTGTCTGGACCTCCTCAGAACACTGCGGCAAAACAGCCGCCACCGAATCCCACAGGGAGTGGGTATATCGGCCCAAAAGACAAGCGGTGTTGACGGACCGCAAGCCAGCACTGGAGGAAGAAAAAGCCTTCTTCCCAAATTGGTCCAGGCGTTTGGATTCCCTATCCGGAGGGGCGGTAGGGAAGGCGGTTTGGGAGGCAGAGGCTTGGACAACCAAGCTCTCGGGGGTGGGATGTTGGGAGAGAAACAAGGGGTCGCCCGGAGCAGGGCGATGGCGTCGGGCCACGTTCCTATCCACAGGAGCCCCTGTGGTGGGCTTGGACCAGGCACCCAAAAGAACGTCAGTGAGTGCATCATTAAACGGCAGCACAGTCTCCGAAGAGGAAGCTGCCGGCTGAAGCACTTCCTTCAGGAGATTAGTCCTGACAGCCACAGTAGGCAATTGGAGATGTAAGGCTCCAGCTGCTCTACGCAACACCGTTGCAAAATTAGCTCCCTCCTCCGTAGCCACGGGAGGAGACAGCATGCCAGTGTCAGGGGAGGTGTCTAGACCACTGGCATCCCCAAGTTCCTCAGCCCAGTCCGGATCATACTCACACTGTTGTGTGAGAGGGTCCTCAGACCCCTCCCAGCTCTCTTGGTCCTCCTCAGGTTCAAAATATGGAGGAGGAGGGACATTTGGGATCCAAGGTCTCATCGGCGCCGGAGCCGGCGTCGAGCGACGTCGGTCCGGCTCCATGTCCGGAGCCGGAGAGAGCCGGGGACCGACACCGTCCGGAGCCCTGGACGGCGTCAGGAACGGCACCGGGGACATCGGCGGAGGCGGAGTTAGGTCAACCGGCGTCGATGGGGGTTGCGGTACCACCGGAGCCGGGATCGAGGCCGGAGCCGAGGCCGGGATGAAGGCTGGTGGGACAGGCGGCGCCGGGACCGGAGTCGACGCCGGAGCAACACCATCAGGGCCCGCGGGGCCCGAAGGCGCACCGGAGGTACCTTGAGGCCCGAAGAGGCGGGCCAGGGCCGACAGGAATTCCTGTATTTCGGCCGGAGTCGCCCCCGAACCCGGAAAGGACGGGTAATGCGGGGGCGGCTCCATAGGCATGTCCGGGGCCGCGGGGACGGTGCCGACTGGGGCCTCAGCCGAGTCGCGAGACCGGCGAGGCGAAGTCTTAGAGCGATGACGCTTCTTAGACTTTTTGTGCTTCGACTTACCCGAGGAGCGCGAAGACTTGGACTCCGACGACCGGCGGGGACTCCGCGACCGGCCCCTCGACCTCTCCCGGGACCGGGGCTTGGTGCGGCGCGGAGCCGACTGCCGGACCTCGAGTAGCTTTCGAGACCGCTCTCGCAAAGCCTTCGGGTGAAGTTTCCGGCAGTCAGGGCACGACTTCGTGTCGTGGTCTCGGCCGAGACAGAAGAGACACTTCAGATGCGGGTCTGTGATCGACATCATTCGACCACAGGCGTCGCATGGCTTTAAGCCGGGCATCCCTACAACACCTAGGAGTCGATAAAGACTCGAAAAGAAACAGTGAAAAAATTCACAAAAAAGTTAGTCAAAAATGGACTAGGGCACTGCTCTTCCCGGATCTGCGCTTACTGGCGCGGAAAAAGAAGAACTGACGTCAGCGCTCAGGGGCGGCGTCTAAGTACTGCCCGCAACGTCATCCCGGCGATCACGACGCCGACGACGGACGCGGAGCCGCACGACGCCGCCTACCGACACGCAAGGGTACTGCTACGCAAAAACTTTCCGGATCCAGCCTGACGCCTGGGGATATTCTAAGGTAAGGAATCGGTCACTAACGTGTCTCTTTCAGATACTGTATGCAGATATCACTACTAGCAAAGGAGCTTTCCATATGATATTTTGCAAGAAAGCTTTATTTGGCTTAAACCAGTCTGATCAGCTTCACAATGACTCCACTGAGTTACCAAAGAGATGAAGGTCACCTGACTGGTGAACAGACCTTCTAAATCTTACCTAGGAATAACTTAGTAATAAGTTAATAATAAGTAATAAGTTAATAACTGTGAAATTTAAAAATGAGGTTTGTGTAGGACATTCCCGGGAGGTGTGAAGTCTGCCAGATGTACTTTTACAGAAGAGAGCTGCAACCCTGATTTATCTGAGAAGATAAGGAAGAACCACTTCTTCCAGACACTTGGTGGTGGAAGAGGACCAATGATCTTATAGACGCATAATATCTTCCATTTGAAAGCTTAGGAAGACCTAGTGTGTAGATGTATGGCTTCCTTCAGAATGTTCATACAGTCCTGAGGGTTTTTAAAATGTTCGTATCATACAAATTGAGGCAAGCCATCAAGCTCAATGACTGAAGGGTTGCGGTGAAGGATCTGTCCTCCACATTTGTGAAGATCCAATCTGCAAAGCAGACTCTTGTGTGGTTGCTTCAACTGATAAAGCAAATCTGTGAACCACGACTGCCTAGACCATTCTGGAGCTATGAAGAGCATTCTAGCTCTGGAGTAAATCAGTTTGATGAGTGATGGTATCAAGTATAATGGTGTACATAATGTTGTACAGAAACATCTGTGGCTAGTTTACCAAAAGGATATTCCCCTTCGTCCCTGGCTGGTAGTACCTCAAGGCGAAGTCTGGGCATTTTTGAGATATGTGTTAGCAAAGAGGTCTATCTGCGGAAACCCCCAGTAACAGAAGATACTAAAGAGCCAGCTTATTTATTACCCGCTTGTGACTTTCCTAAACGTTTTTGCTGAGGGCATATGTTTCCACGTTCTAGATGGCTATATTAAACATCAAAATGGGAGAGTATTTGCGACAGTGTTATTCCAGACATTGCTTAAAGTGCCTCATGTAGAACAAGAAAAATGCAAAATACCTTCAACCTCAGAATCGAAGACATTTGGCATGCAATCTGATGTGGTGTTGCTTGGAAAGACTTCAATACAAAAGCCTACACACTGACCAAAACACTTTTGCTATTTGGCTGTTGAGATCTCTTCTTTGAAAGTGGACAGAATGGACTGGAACAAGTGTGAATATGGGATTGTTAACTTGCATGCAAAGACAGCGTATGACCCTGACCTCTGCCTAGAAGTGATAAAGGCATTGTTGTAGAGGCTTTAATGTTAATGAGCCAATCGCCTAAATACTGGTAACCAAACGTTTCTCATTAGAAGTGTTGCTATATATACGCTGAGAATGTCTTGGGGCTGATAGGCAACACTCTGTACTGGTCATGTTTGTTGAACATGACAAATCTCAGGGAATGACAATGTTTTGTAGCTACAAGTGGAAGAAAGCATCTTGTAAGTCTACACCACATGTCCAAGGCACTTGGAGAAGGAAACGGATCAAACATCTTGAGTCTTTTCTTTCTTGAACCAACTGTTTTCAATCTTTAAGTCCCGAATGGGTCTGAGTTCTTGTCTGAATCTCTTTAAAAAAATTGTCTTCCCTTTTCAAAAGCTCTGGATCCTCTCCAGAGCTTACAGCTAGAAAGATCTAAATCCCTGTTGTAACTTCTCTCATTTGAATGGGGATAACTTATTTGGAGGAATCAAAGGTAGAGAAAACACTAACTTGACAGAGTAGCAATGCTCTAAAAAAAAAAATCAATCACATACATTGAAACATTAAAACATTAAAACATGTTGAGTGAAAGCAAATTCCAAGACTGGAGAGGTTTTTTAGAAGACAAATGTCTGACAGATTAGGATTAGTGCTCACTGAATCTGCCAGCAGGATAAAAAATACACAACCTGATAATGACTGGGTATAAAACTGGTGGAAAGTACTTCCTCAAAAGAGCAGTGTCACTTTTCTTTTTCTTGTAACTTTTAAATAACAAGGAGCATTTTTAAAGTATAATTGGTTTCTTTTTCAAAGAAAATGAACAAAATTTTGCCTATGTTGTCTTGTCAGAGGGTACTGAATATGTATTTTGTTTTCAAAAACTGGATTTTCTAAAGACAAGCGCATTTTTACATAAACATTTTGGGATCCCAGGCATGTGAGGGACAATTCAGTTTCCTATGATGCCAATGCCCTGAAGACGAACTGTTCAGAGTTTGAACAGCATTTCTTACTCTTATGCCTGTTCAGTGGATCAGGGTTCTGGGAAATCATCCCATTTCCTATCTACAGGAGGCTGCAATGGTGCCCCATATCATGTGGATGAGGGTCAGTAAACAGCTTAGTCACAGTCTCACAATCCGCTTTCGTGTTCATACAGAGCCATGAAGAGCAGCTTCTGGTTTTGTGAACGCTGCCCAGGCACCAGAGGTAGCATATAGGTTAAGTTGGAAAAACAATGTACTTTTTACTATCTATACAAGGCTAAAGCTCAAAGTCTTCCAGATTAAAATCTCAACAAAGAAATTGTTGAAAATACAATAGCCAAAAATGTCACGTTCAAGATATCGTGTGATGATGGAAGAAAATAGCGGACTAAAAAGGGGGCATAGCAGGTTCAATATACAGGGGGGGCGTCACTTCAGGTAATGCCTGGGGCCGCTGTAATGAAGACAAGGTCACTGTGAATATGCGCTGTAAGCTCGGATGAGTGTGTAAAGTTTTTCACCTATAGGCTGCCCAAGGGACAATTTCAAAACAGGAGTAATGTTTGAAAAGATGTCCACATTTGTTTTTTGTACTTTTTCCCATTTGAAAAGGTGTACTTAGTTTATAATTAAGGTAGTTGCATAGGCTGTGTTTGCTATCTTTCAGCCCATTGCATCAGATCCTAGAGACATGTGGGTGCTGCAATGTTAGGGACTAATTATACAGACTTACCCCACCATATATATATATTTTTTTAATGGATGGCGGTCCATTTGGAAAGATCACTTCTGCATAGCCATTGCCAAAGCCAGAGCTACTGCAATGCCAAATAATGCATACACACAAACCAAGTTAAGCAATGTGACACAACAAACCCCACACCAGCTGCATGTAAATTAGATAAAGCATCCTCAAAACCAACAACATGGAAAAAATGAAAGAAATACTTTATTTTTACCTGTGGGATAATGGTGATTTTAAACCGGAGATCATGAAGACCTATTTTTGCTATGTTAACTCCATCAATGATAATATTTCCTTCAGCTGCTTCATTGATTCGAAACAGACCTAAAGTAAGTGATGATTTTCCAGCACCAGTTCGTCCAACAATTCCAACCTACCAAACATAAAAAAAAAAAAAAAAAAACTGAATATACAGTTTATTAACGGCACACATTAATATGTTTTCTACCCCAAAAATTACCAATGCACCAACAAATTAAAAATTTGTGACGCAACAAGTAAAGCATTACAATAAGCATAAGTCCAACACCAGGAATGGCTTAAATTACCATATGGAGATAAAAATAATGAAAGCTTACTTTTGATTACACACTGCAAAATGCACAAGTTACTAACTTGTGTAACGATATATCTGTAAGAGACAGTAGTTAGTGACAGATTCCTTACCTTAGAATATCCCCAGGCGTCAGGCTGGATCCGGAAAGTTTTTTGCGTAGCAGTACCCTTGCGCGTCGGTAGGCGGCGGCGTGCGGCTCCGCGTCCGTCGTCGGCGTCGTGATCGCCGGGATGACGTCGCGGGCAGTACTTAGGCGCCGCCCCTGCGCGCTGACGTCAGTTCTGTACACGACTTTCCGCGCCAGGAACGCAGAGCCATGCAAGAAGCTGACATAGGTGTCTGAAAAATACTAGGGCCCTGAAAGGGATGTCCTTAACCCTAGAAATCAGTTCTCAGAACGGGGAGGATGGGTGGGGTGGTAAGGAATCTGTCACTAACTACTGTCTCTTACAGATATATCGTTACACAAGTTAGTAACTTGTGCATCTGAAAGAGACACGTTAGTGACAGATTCCTTACCTTAGAATAGATACCCCAGCAATACCAACCCCGGTGGTGGGTCTGCGAACAAAGATCAGACAAGGAAGTCCTGGAGGACAGAACGGCCAAAGAAGCCGTCCCTCCGGACCTGACTGTCAAGGCAGTAATGCTTTGTAAACGTGTGCAGCGAGGCCCACGTAGCTGCCTGACAGATAACCGGCAGCGGAACACCGCGGCCCAAGGCCGTGGTAGCAGCCGTTGCCCTGGTGGAATGGGCACGCAGCCCAACAGGAGGTTCCTTTTAGCCAAAGAATAGCAGGTCTTGATGCACAAGGTAACCCAGCGGGAGATGGTCCTCTTGTGCACCGCCCGACCTTTTTGGCGCCCACGTAGCCAACAAAGAGCTGGTCATCCACCCGGAAGTGTTTTGTGCGGTCAATATAGAAAGAGAGCGCACGTTTTGGGTCCAGACGGTGGAGCCTCTCTTCCTCTCTGGAAGGATGCGGAGGCGGAAAGAAGGTGGGCAAAGTGATGGTCTGCCCAATGTGGAAAGCAGTAACCACCTTTGGCAAGAAGGACGGACGCGTCCGAAGAACAACCTTGTCTGGATGAACAGACAGAAAGGGAGGTTTGCAAGATAGAGCCTGGAGCTCACTCACCCGCCGAGCGGAGGTGATGGCCACCAGAAAGGCTGTCTTCAGAGTCAGAAGACGAAGAGGACAGTTATGTAGAGGCTCAAAGGGAGCGCACATTAAAAAGGTAAGAACCAAGTTCAAGTCCCACTGAGGCATCACAAACGGAACAGGAGGGAAGAGGTGAGTAATGCCTTTTAAGAACCTGTTAACAACAGGGGACTTGAAAAGGGAGGGCTGATCAGGGAGCCTGAGGAAGGCCGAGATAGCACAAAGATAACCCTTGATGGTACCCAGGGCAGAACCCCGTTGGGCCAAAGAGAGAAGGAACAGAAGGACCTCAGAAAGAGGGGCAGAAAGGGGATTCACAGCCTTTGCTGTGCACCATGCCACAAATTTGTTCCACCTGCAGGCGTATACCACCTTAGTGGAGGGACGCCTGGCTGCCAGAATCACATCACAAACTTCGGGAGGCAAGTCGAAAGGAATCAACTGCCGCCGCTCAATCTCCACGCAAGCAGGTGTAGACTGGACAGGTTCGGGTGGAGGACCGTCCCCTGCTGCTGCGACAGAAGATCCTCCCGAAGAGGCAGACGGATCGGGGGATCTACGCTCATATTGAGTAGCTCGGGATACCAAACTCTTCGAGCCCAGTCCGGAGCCACAAGAATGACTTGGGCCCGGTCGTGCCGAATCTTCTTCAACACTCTGGGTAGAAGTGGTATAGGCGGAAAGGCGTACAATAGACCGCAACTCCACTCGTGACGAAAAGCGTCGCCGAGCGAGTGCCGCCTTGGAAATTCCAACGCGCAGAACTGATGACATTGCGCGTTCTCTTCGGTGGCGAATAGATCTAACCAAGGCTCTCCCCACTGTAGAAAGAGTCCTTGCGCCACTTCCGAGTGAAGACGCCGTTCGTGATCCATCATGCACCTGCGGCTGAGTTCGTCCGCCCTGGCGTTCAGGGAACCTGCCAGGTGTTGAACCACCAGGAACATGCCCTGATGTTCCAGCCATGTCCAGAGGCGCAGAGCCTCCTGACAAAGGGTCCACGACCCCACCCCGCCTTGTTTGTTGCAGTACCACATGGCGGTGGTGTTGTCTGTGAACACCTGCACTACCTTCCCTTTGACAGAGGGAAGGAATGCCTTGAGTGCAAGTCGGATCGCCCGGAGCTCCAGAAGGTTGATATGGAGCCGGGACTCCGCCGGAGACCAGAGGCCTCTGATCTCCGCCTCTCCCATGTGACCGCCCCATCCCAGAAGGGACGCGTCCGTCACAACTGTGTGCTCTGGCTGGGGAAGGGAGAGGGATCTGCCCATGACCCATTGCCGGTTCGAGAGCCACCACTGCAACTGTTTTGCAGTCCCCTCCGAGATCTGGACGTGATCGGACAGGTCACCCTGGTGCTGCGCCCACTGGAACTTCAGGTCCCACTGCAGAGCCCGCATATGCCATCTGGCATGAGTGACCAGCAGGATGCAGGAGGCCATGAGGCCCAGCAGCCTCAGGGTCATCCGTACCGAAACCCAGGATAAGGGCTGAAAGATCGGAATCATAGCCTGAATATCCCGGACTCGCCGTTCGGGAGGATAGGCCCGAAACTGCGTCGTGTCCAGAACTGCTCCGATGAAAAGGAGCTGTGGAGAAGGAATCAGATGCGACTTTGGCACATTGATGGAGAACCCCAGCGAGTGCAGGAGTTCGGCCGTAGTCTGGAGGTGGGAGACAACTGCCTGGGACGAGCCCGCCTTCAGCAGCCAGTCGTCGAGGTAGGGGAAGACTGAAACCCCTGCCCGGCGCAGATGAGCTGCGACCACCGCCATCACTTTCGTGAACACCCGAGGGGCACTGGTAAGGCCAAAGGGGAGCACGGTGAACT
Source organism: Calotriton arnoldi (assembly GCA_963921515.1). Lineage (NCBI taxonomy): Eukaryota > Metazoa > Chordata > Amphibia > Caudata > Salamandridae > Calotriton > Calotriton arnoldi. Next base: position 710,284 of record CAWUFW010002461.1, on the reverse strand, counting down.
GAAAATGCTCGAGGCCTACCGTGAACCGGAAGGTAACGCCGGTGGGCCGGCAGGACGGGGATGTGGAAATAGGCGTCCTGCAAGTCCAACGCTACCAACCAGTCTCCGGGGTCGAGGGCAGTCAAGACCTGAGCTAGGGTGAGCATCTTGAACTTCTCCTTCCGGAGGAAGCGATTGACGTTCCGGAGGTCCAAGATAGGACGCATGTCCTCCTTGTCCTTTTTGGGCACCAGAAAGTAGTGGGAGTAGCAACCACGCCCTACTTCTGGGGTCGGAACATGCTCGATGGCCCTCTTGGCCAAGAGGGCCGTGACTTCCTTCTGTAGAAGCACCAAGTGATCCCCTGACATGCGGTGGAATTGAGGTGGCATGGCTGGGGGGTGGTCTCGAAGGGGAGGGAGTAGCCCCTTCGGACAATGTCCAAGACCCACTTGTCCGAGGTGATGGGACGCCAGTGGTGAAGGTGATGGCGGACCCTGCCCCCGACTGGCGTGCTGTGCACCTGAAAGGAGGGACTAGGAGGGCTTGGAAGCCGCGGACGGGTTGGAGGTGGTGGCCTGACCCGCACGCTGGTTGCCCGAACCGCCACGGCGGTATCCACGTCCTCGGCCACGCGAAGGCGCTTGCTGCGCGGGCCGTTGGCCGGGCTGTGGATGTGACTGGGCGCCCCTTCCGTGGCCACGAAAGGGGCGAAAAGCAGACGTTTGCGGAGGGCGCACAACAGCAAGGCCCAGGGACTTAGCAGTAGCCCGTGAGTCCTTGAAACGCTCCAGCGCATGGTCTGCCTTTGAACCAAAAAGACCGACTCCATCAAAGGGCATGTCCATGAGAGTATTCTGGACATCCCCTGAAAAACAAGTGGTTCTCAGCCAGGCGTGGCGACGCAGCGCCACCGTCGTTGCAAGCGATCTGCCCAGCGAGTCGGCGGTATCAAGGCCACAGCGGATGGTATACTTAGCCGCATCACGCCCTTCCGCAATAGCGCGGGTAAGCAGTGTCTGGACCTCCTCAGAACACTGCGGCAAAACATCAGCCACCGAATCCCACAGGGAGTGGGTGTATCGGCCCAAGAGGCAAGCGGTATTAACAGACCGCAAGCCAGCACTGGAGGAAGAGAAAGCCTTCTTCCCAAAGTGATCCAGGCGCTTGGATTCCCTATCCGGAGGGGCGGTAGGGAAGGCTGTTTGGGAGGCAGAGGCTTGGACAACCAAGCTCTCAGGGGTGGGGTGTTGGGAGAGAAACAGGGGGTCGCCCGGAGCCGGGCGATGGCGTCGGGCCACGTTCCTATCCACAGGAGCCCCTGTGGTGGGTTTGGACCAGGCACCCAAAAGAACGTCAGTGAGTGCATCGTTGAACGGCAGCACAGGCTCCGAAGAGGAGGCCGCCGGCTGAAGCACTTCAGTCAGGAGGTTAGTCCTGACGGCCACTGTAGGCAACTGGAGATTTAAGGCTCCAGCAGCTCTACGCAACACCGTTGCAAAATTAGCCCCCTCCTCCGTTGCCACGGGAGGAGACAGCATGCCAGAGTCGGGGGAGGTATCCAGCCCACTGGCATCCCCAAGTTCCTCAACCCAGTCCGGGTCAAACTCGCACTGTTGTGTGAGAGGGTCGTCAGACCCTCCCAGCTCTCCTGGTCCTCCTCAGGTTGAAAAGATGGAGGAGGAGGGACATAAGGGACCCAAGGCCTCATCGGCGCCGGAACCGGCGTCCGGGCGACGCCGGTCCGGCTCCATGTCCGGACCCGGGAGAACCGGGGAACGACGCCGCCCGGAGCCCCGGACGGCGTCGGAAACGGCACCGGGGACATCGGCGTCGGCGGAGGCGTGGTTAGGTCAACCGGCGTCGATGGGGGTTGCGGCACCACCGGAACCGGGGTCGAGGCCGGGGCCGGAGCCGAGGCCGGGACGAAGGCTGGTGGGACAGGCGACGCCGGGACCGGAGTCGACGGCGACGCCGGAGCAACCCCATCTGGGCCCGCGGGGCCCGAAGGCGCACCGGAGGGACCTTGAGGCCCGAAGAGGCGGGCCATGGCCGACAGGAATTTCTGTACTTCGGCCGGAGTCGCCCCCGAACCCGGGAAGGACGGGTAATGCGGGGGCAACTCGACAGGCACGTCCGGGGCCGCGGGGACGGTGCCGACAGGGACCTCAGCCGAGTCGCGCGACCGGCGAGGCGAAGTCTTAGAGCGATGACGCCGCTTAGACTTCTTGTGCTTCGACTTACCGGAGGAGCGCGAAGACTTGGATTCCGACGAACGGCGGGGACTCCGCGTCCGGCCCCTCGACCTCTCCCGGGACCGGGGCTTGCTGCGGCGCGGAGCCGACTGCCGGACTTCAAGGAGCTTTCGAGACCGCTCTCGCAAAGCCTTCGGATGAAGTTTCCGGCAGTCAGGGCACGACTTCGTGTCGTGGCCTCGGCCGAGGCAGAAGAGACACTCGAGGTGGGGGTCCGTGATGGACATCATACGACCACATTCCTCGCAGGGCTTAAAGCCGGGCATCCCTACGACACCTTAGGAGTCGTGAAGACTCGTTGAAGAGAACAGTGAAAAATTTCACAAAAAGATAGTCAAAAAGTGACTAGGGCACTGCTCTTCCCGGATCTGCGCTTACTGGCGCGGAAAAAGAAGAACTGACGTCAGCGCGCAGGGGCGGCGCCTAAGTACTGCCCGCGACGTCATCCCGGCGATCACGACGCCGACGACGGACGCGGAGCCGCACGACGCCGCCTACCGACGCGCAAGGGTACTGCTACGCAAAAAACTTTCCGGATCCAGCCTGACGCCTGGGGATATTCTAAGGTAAGGAATCTGTCACTAACGTGTCTCTTTCAGATGTATTATATACCAGATAACACAGAAAAAAAAATAAACCAGATCTTAACTGTACAACTAAAGTCCCTGTTGAATGCCTTGATAAGGATAATGTTTCTTACCCAGCAAGCATCTGTTCTTGGCATGTAGAGCAGTAGATTCACATGCTGTGCATAGCTCGCCATCTAGTGTTGGGTCCGGATGTTTGCACTTTGTTTTTCTTCTAATAAGTCTTTCCAGTCACGAGGTAGGTTACTCCTCCTTTCGATGATAGTGCGCATGGGCATCGACTCCATTGTTAGATTGTTTGCCGCAGAGGGTGAGAATGGAGTAGTAGTAAAGAATAGAGATGTCCATGCATATGTATGTAAAATAAATAGAGAACTGCAGCAGCTACAGGTATCAGGGGAGGTGGGTGGGGGCATGTGAATCTACAGCTCTACATGCCAAGAACAGATGCTTACTGGGTAAGTAACATTATCCGTTCGAGGGATGTGAGCTGTAGATCACATGCTGTGCGTAGATTACATAGCAGTATCCTCCTAAAGCGGTGGCTAACCTGTAGCTGTTGGAGTTGTCTGAAGTACAAGTTACTTACCTTCGGTAACGATGTATCTGGTAGAGACGGTTCTAGCCGCAGATTCCTTAACGCAGAATTATCTCCAGGCGTGAGACTGGACCCGGAAAACTTTCTTTGCCCCAGCATCTCTGCGCGCCGGGAGGCGGTACCACGCGACTCCGCCCTGACGTCATCCGCGGGCGAGACGTCAGCGAGGTCACATAAGCCCCACCCCGGCGAGCTGACATCAGTTTTCTTCAGAGAACTTTTCCGCGCCACAACGCGGAGCCATCACAAACAAAACTGTAGAGATTATGGGAACAGTGTGCGAAAAATCAGTGAAAAAGAGAAGCGAAAGGTGAGGAACAGCACCAATTGTAAAAGTGCCAAGCACTAAGGTACCAAAAAGCCATAGCAGCGAAAGCCATAGCAGGGAAAGAGCAGAGCACCGCTCTGAGGAACAACCTTGCAAGCTAAGACAACATCCCCCCTGGAGGCAGAACAGATGTGAAAAACGCTATAGCACAAGAGAGAGAGAGAATCTGCCATCACAATCCACAACAGTGAAGGGTCAACAAGCCCGGAACAGAGGAGTAACAGCAATGCACCCCCAGACGACACCATGAAGGAGGGCCGTATCCCCTGAAAGGAGCGAAAGGGCCGAGGTACAAGCAAAAACAAAAAAAAAAAAAACTCTGAGAACTGCAAAGGAATCAGAAACCCCAAGCAAGTAAAAGGGAGAAGAGTCAAAGTAGACCCCTACACTGGAGAAAAACCCCAGAGTGGAGGGAGGCAGAAGCATACAGGAACCAACCGACCTCGTATCATAAAGGAAGGGGTGGAACAATCAAGCAGAACGAAGCATCCTGTCCGGGAGGAGACGAAGCAGACACCCACAGAAGACAAGCCACCCGGAGGGAGGCGAGCGCAGAAAACCAAACGGAAGGTCCTCGCAGAACGGGGAGGAAGGGCGGGTCGTGAAGGAATCTGCAGCTAGAATCGTCTCTACCAGATACATCGTTACCGAAGGTAAGTAACTTGTACATCTGATAGAGACTACTAGCCGCAGATTCCTTAACGTAGAATAGATACCCTAGCCATACCCAGAGGGGAGGAGGGCCTGCGAGAGAACCTCCCCAGTAGGAAGAAACACAGGGCCCCAGCAGGGGATGTGTCACAGGGACAAGAAGGGCGGCCCAGCCCGCACCAAGCAGAAGTAAGCAAGAACGAGGCGAAGGGAAGGCCAGGAGAACCCAAGCCCATCGAAGGTACAACCGCCAGAAAACCCCGTAGGGGCAGACAGCGCCAGAGGAGCACCAAGGAAGAAAAGAACCACCCCAAACTCCAGGAAGAAGGGGTAGAACCGGAGGCAGAGCCCACCGTAGGAAAACACAGACAGCGATAGGGGGCAGCTGAACAGTCATCGGCCTCAAGGCAGCGGACAAGGCAGGAGGGGCTCCACAGCCAAAAAGCGCAGGCGAAGAAGAAAGGCACAGATGCGCAAAGACCCAGCAGAACAAGAGGCAGGGGCACAAGGGAACACACCAAGGGCCACGGCGGTGGACCACAACGAGCAGGCATGCGCAGCCGCCAGCTGGCAACACCATGGAGCAGTGCACCCAGAACAAGCCAGGCGCAGGCCGAGGACAGAGGCCAGGGAAATCCAGAACAATCCCCAAAGGGGGGCCGTGCCAGAGACACACACCGGCCCACGAAAAGAAGGGGGACCAGCCAGAAGAGAAAAAGGGAAGACGCTGAGGACGGACCAGCCGGCAACCAGAACACAGGAAAGCCAGAAGAAACCTAGCCCCCCTGGAACACCAGACAGAGGACCAGGCCGAAACGCCGGACAGGAAGGCGGAAACGCCACAACACAATGCCGTAGACAGCATGCCAGGATGGTCTAGCGATGTAGCGAACACTGAGAATGACAGACGTTGGAGCAGCGCAAGCTGCACCAAGACAAAGACAAAAGAGACCGCACCAGCAGTATACAGTGATTCCAGGAAAGGCAAGGAACCCTAAAAAGGGCATCCACACCTCCCCAGCGCAGGACAGAGCTATGGAATAGCTACAAGTACCCCACTTTGGGCATGATACGTCCCAAGGAAAACATGGGAACACCTCGTAGGAAAAAATTCCGCAGCAGAGGACAAGAACATAAAGGGCCTGCGGGTAAAACAACAGACGGCTTGACAATCAGCCAAAAAAGACACAGAAGCCAAAAGGGGGCTGTACCAGCAGCCAACAGTACAGAGGGGCCAACCTAAGGACCCCAAAGGCACGCCAAACCACACGGAACACACAACCGGGCCAATCGAAGCACTAGACCCCCGAAAAAAGGTGGGAGAACGCCTCCCATAAAGCACCAGAGGACCGACAAGCCAAGTTTACGGAGGGGGAGGAGGCCGGAGCCCCGCAAGAAGCCGCTGAATGGCGGAGTCCGCATGGGTGTTAAACAAAAGAACCCCATCAAAAGGCAGGTCAACCAGACGCTCCCTAATATTCTCCGGAAAAACGCCATTCCTCAAACAAGCATGGCGCCGGAGAGCTACTGAACTTGCCATAGCGCGGCCGAGAGCATCAGAAACATCTAAAGCCGAACGAAGAATAAACTCGGCCAACTCCCGGCCATCCAACACATGGGGCCGCAGATCAGCGCGGACACCTTCGGGGGAGGCACCAGACAGAAGGGACTCCACGGAATCCCACAGACTGGAAGTAGCCCTGGCCAACACACAGTGTGTTGAGCGCTCGCAAAGCAGCACTAGAGGAAGCGAAGATGTTACGCCCCCACGAATCCAACCACGGGGCCTCCAGTGACGGAGGAAACAACACCAAGGGCAAGGAAGGAAAAGCAGTCTGCAGAAGAGGGCCCTGGGTAGAAGGGTGGAAAGAAAGGCAGACTGGATCGTGCAGAGCAGGGCGATGGCGATGTAGGAGCGGCTGAGGCACGGGATCACCCGTGGCAGGACACCCCCAGGCCCCCAGAAGAGAAGTATGGAGCGAAGCTTCGAATGGAAGAAGCAGCTCCCGTCCACCAGAGCCCTGATGGAGAACCTCTAACAAATGGTCCGTAGGGAATGGGGTGCCGGGGTCGCCCATGCGCAAAATGCCAGCGGCCGTGGAAATGGCCCGGACAAAAGCTGCACTCGCCTCCGTAGGGCGTCGTGGGGGAGAGAGCAATTCCTCCGTGGGCGATGGCTGTAAACTAAGCCGGCCATCCCAGAGTCCAGCTGGAGGAAAAAACGGCCAGCCCCGGAATGGCGGAGGATCCACGGACGAGTGGTGGGCCTGAGGTGCCTCCGGGGAAGGCCGAGATCGCGGGGACGGCGAAGAGCCCTCCCTGGAAGACGCCGGGGAAAAAGCAACGACGCGGCGTCCCGTCTCCGGGGAAGAGGAGACAAAAAGTTGACAGACATCCGGAGAGGAGGGGACCTCTGGAGACGAGTCAACGGCCCGACGCCTGCACGGCGCCGTGGAGTCCGCCACCGGCGCCAGTGCGACGTCGACCGGCGCCGGTGCTGTCACCGGGGACGCCGATTCGACCCACACCACCACTGGCGCCCCAGGAGAATGGGGCGGGGTCTGAGCCGGGGCGGCTAAAGAACGGCGCCGAAAAGGCGCCGACTCGACCTCCGAGGAGGCAGCCGCCTGCGCGGAGGGCCGAGAGGGACCCGGGGAAGCGCCCCGGCCCCTAGCCAGCACCCGCGGCGCCACCAGGGCCGACAGCCGTCGGCACCTGAGCGGCATCGGCTCGGCCTCCGGCAAGGCCGCCGCCTGCCCAGAGGACCGAGGGGAACTCTGGGACGAACCGCGAGTCCCGGCGACCTCCTGCGACACCACGGCGAGGCAGAGGCGCCGTGGGCCGAAGAGGGGAACCCCGGAGGGCCGCACCTCGACGACACCACACCCCCAAAACCTGGAGCCGAACTCGTCGGCGCCGGGGCCGGAGTCGCCGGCGACTCCGCGAAAGGCCCCGCACATGGCAAGGGATCCGCGGACGTCTCAGGAAGAGGAGGAGGAGGGGCCAAGGAAGCCTGCAGAGCCGCAGCATAGGCCTCCATTTGGGCCCTCGTCGCCCCAACGCCAGGAAACGGCGGGTAGGGTGGCGACGAACGAGGCCGCATGTCCCGAGGAGAACCCGCGCCCTCCGCAGAACGGGGACCAGGCCTCGGGGACAAGCTATAAGACTTACCGGCGGGCGAGCGACGCCCCTGGGGCCTCGGTGAAGGACGATGTCGGAAGCGGCGGTTCTTGGACCCTTCCGCGGGGGACGGACGCGGTGACAAACCCGATCTGGACAAGCGGGCCGAAAGGAGTTTCATCCGGCGCTCCCGCCGGGACTTCGGCTTCAGATGCTGGCAAGCGTCGCAGTCCGTAGAATCATGGTGCTCGCCCAAACACCACATGCAAATAGGGTGAGGGTCCGTCGCCGACATCCGACGCGCACAAGAAGAACACGTCTTGAAGCCCGAAGGCATTCGCACACTGTTCCACAACGCAGGTCAGGGACACGATTCCGGATCCGCGTTGCACGCGGAAAAGAAGTAAACTGATGTCAGCGCGCCGGGGTGGGGCTTATGTGACCTCGCGGACGTCACGCCCGCGGACGACGTCAGGGCGAAGTCGCGTGGTACCGTCCCCCCGGTGCGCAGAGATGCTGGGGCAAAGAAAGTTTTCCGGGTCCAGTCTCACGCCTGGGGATAATTCTACGTTAAGGAATCTGCGGCTAGTAGTCTCTATCAGATATAGTGTCTTAAGTACTGCTTGACCCACACTGGCTTGTTGTCTTGCTGACACATCTACACAATAATGTTTAGTGAATGTGTGCGGTGTAGACCATGTTGCAGCTTTGCAAATGTCAACAATAGGAATGTTTCCTAAAAAAGCCATAGTGGCCCCTAGCTTAAGAGTGGAATGTGCCCCTAGGGGGTACAGTTAGAGTTCTCTTTGCTTTCGCATAGCAGGTTTGAATGCTCTTAACAATCCACATTACAATACCTGATTTGGAGATAGGATTGCCCTTGCGTGGTGGCGCAAAAGCAACAAAGTTATTTCGTTTTACGAAAATATTTTGTCCTTTCAATGTAGTACAAGAGTGCTCTTCTAACATCTAAGGTGTGTAGAGCTCTTTCTGCAACTGAATCAGGTTGAGGAAAGAATACGGGTAATTCTACCGACTGATTTATGTGAAATGCAGATACGACCTTAGGTAAAAATTTAGGATTAGTACGAAGAACCACTTTGTCTTTGTGTAGTTGGAAAAATGGTTCTTGTATGGTTAATGTCTGTAATTCACTCACTCTCCTTAATGATGTGATTGCAATGAGGAAAGCTGTTTTCCAAGAGAGGAACTGTAGTTCGCATTTGTGTATGGGTTCAAAAGGTGGGCCCATCAACCTTGTGAGGACTATATTAAGATTCCACACTGGAGCTGGCAGAAGTTTTGGTGGTATGACTCTTTTTAGTCCTTCCATGAAAGCTTTGATCAAAGTTAAGTGTAACTGATAGCATATGATGTTCTGTATGGAAGCATCAAGAGGGTTGATATGATTGTTACCACAGTAAATAACAAATCTCTTCCACTTAGCTGCGTAGCAGGCCCTTGTAGTAGGTCTTCTAGCCTCCCTAATGATATTCATACATTCTGGTGGAAGGTTTAAGTAACCAAACTCTAAGACTTTAGGAGCCAGATCGCGAGGTTCAGTTGCTTGGGATCTGGGTGTCTCATTTGTCCATGGCTCTGTGTGAGGAGACGGGAGGTTAAATGTAGCTTTTGATGCAGGACTAGAAATAGCTCCAACAGGGTTGTGAACCATGGTTGACGTGCCCATGTGGGAGCTACTAGGATTAGTGAGAGAGATGTTTGCCTGAGCTTCTGACCCACTAATGGAATGAGTGGGAGAGGTGGAAAAGCGTAGGCAAATATCCCTGACCAGTTCATCCATAGTGCATTGCCCTTAGATTGCGGGTACCTGGAGGCGAAGCTTTGGCATTTTGCGTTTTGGTGTGTGGCGAACAGGTCTATGTGAGGGACTCCCCAACTTTGAAAGTATGGGAGGAGAACCTGAGGGTGGAGTTCCCATTCGTGTATTTGCTGTCTCCGTCTGCTGAGATCTGCAATCTGGTTGTTCACTCCTGGGAGGTGTTCCGCTAGGAGATAAAGTTTGTGATGAATGGCCCACCTTCAGATGTCTTGGGCTAAGTGTGACAGTTGGAGAGTGTGTCCCCCCCTGTTTTTGTATGTAATACATAGCTGTTATGTTGTCTGTACGAACCAAGACAGCTTTGCCTTCCAGGTGAGTCTGAAACGCCTTGAGAGCTAGAAAGATTGCAAGCAACTCTAGATGATTGATGTGAAGCAACTTCTGCTGTTGACTCCACAGGCCTTGCACTGTGTGTTGTTGTAGAGGAGCTCCCCAGCCAGTGAGGGACGCATCCGCTGTCAGTACTATCTGTGGAACCGGGTCTATGAAAGGCCGTCCTTTTGACAAATTTTGTGTTTCACCACTGCAGAGAGCGAGGAGTAGGCCGCTTACCAACACTAAATCGGTCAATAGACCCTGTGACTGGATCCACTGACTGGCTAAGCATTCTTGAAGTGGACGCATGTGCAGTCTGGCATGGGGGACGATTATAATGCAAGATGCCATCATTGCCAGCAATTGCATATAAACCCAAGCTGGAATCCAATGATTGGGTTGAAATCGGAGAACTAAAACCTGAATATTTCGAATTCTGGGTGCGCTGGGAACCGCTAGGGCTTTTTGAGTATTTAGCGTGGCTCCTAGGTAGTCCGGAGTATTGGCTGGTTGGAGATGTGATTTTGTCGCATTGATTGTGAACCCTAGTTGATGTAGTAACTGGATTATTCTGAAAGTGTGCTGAAGGCATTGCTGGTACGTGCTGGCATTGATGAGCCAGTCGTCCAAGTATGGGAAGACATGGATGCTTTGTTTTCTCAGGCGAGCAGCTACTACCGCCAGACACTTTGTGAAGACTCTGGATGCAGTGGTGACTCCGAATGGGAGTACCTTGAACTGTAAGTGTTGACCCGCTACCACGAACCTGAGGAATTTGCGATGAGCGGGGTGGATTGGAATATGAAAATAGGCGTCTTCTAGATCTAAAGTAGACAGAAAGTCGCCTTTTTGCAGCAGAGGTAATACTTGTTGCAGTGTCACCATGTGGAAATGATCTGACTGAATGTAAAGATTTAGTTCTCTGAGATCTAATATTGGTCTGAGAGAACCATCTTTTTTGGGTACTGGAAGTAAAAAGAGTATACGCCCGACCCGTGATGTTGCAGCGGTACGGGTTCTATAACTCCTTTTAGAAGTAGAGACTGAACCTCTTGTTTGAGGAGGTGTAGGTGATCTGGTGAAAGTTTGTGTGACTTTGGTGGAATGTTTGGAGGAGTGTTGATGAACTCCAGGCAGTAACCAAAGCGGATAATTTATAGTACCCAATTGTCTGTTATTGACTGCCAGAGTGGTAGGAAATCTGACAGTCTTCCCCCGACAGGTGTTAAATGGTCAGGGGGAAGTGGAGGCAAGTCACTGCTTTGTATTGGAGGTGGAGGTGCGTGTGTTTGAACCCCTGCCCCTGCCTTTGCCGTTACCTCTGTAACCCCCTCTCAAGTAACCCCTAGATGGAGAGGGTTGGTTATTGCCCTTATAGGTGGAGGTGGTCTCCGAGGAGGTATTTTTAGAGCCTCCGCGGTAAAAGGAGCGCCGAAAGGAACCACAGCTTTGTGCTGACTGAAGGGCTCCCATGGATTTGGCCACTTCAGTGTCCTCCTTCACTTTCTCTAGTGAAAAATCTACCACTGGGCCAAATAGATGCTCTTTATCAAAGGGAGTGTTTAAAATGGAGGTTCGCACCTCTGGTTTGAACCCAGATATGTGAAGCCAAGCATGTCTTCTCAAGAGGGCACTGGTGTTTACCGCTCTAGCAGCAGTGTCTGCAGTATCTAGGGAACATCTTATAGTGTTATTGGAAATAAGTTGCCCTTCACGCACCAGGTCTTGTGCCTTAGATCTGTGTTCCTGGGGCAAATATTGTATTAATTGCTCCATCTCGTCCCAGTGTGCACAGTCATATCAATGCCTGAGTGCTGGAGACACGCCAGAAATTGGCCGCCTGAGAGGCCACCCTTTTCCCAGAAGCATCAATAAGTTTGGATTCTTTATCCGAGGGTGGAGCATCTCCTGTTGTCTGGGAGTTGGCCCTTTTCCTTGCATTGGACACAACCAGGGAGTCAAGTGGCAACTGACCTTTTATATATACTGGGTCCGATGGTGCTGGCTTGTATTTTTTGTCTACTCTAGGGGTAAGAATACGAGCTCTGACCGGGTTGCTAAAAATGTCTTCTACATGCCCGATCATCCCTTTGAGCATAGGTAGTGTATGTGATGACCTCTGCGTGGTACTGAGGGTTTCAAAGAGGAAATCCTCTTCTAAGGATTCCTTATGTAGCTGCACCCCATGGCAGTTGGCAGCTCTACCCAGTAACTCAATGTAGCCTACACTGTCATCTGGTGGAAAAGGCTTGTTAGGATATAAATCAGGATCATTGCCCGTGGGCGAATTGGTATTGTAATCATCCCATGGGTCTTGCATTGGTTGATTATCATCCCCATCCCCATCATCCTGGTTGTCAGGTGTATGTGGTGGTGAATGTTCAGGTGAAATAGGCTGAAACTGAGGTGAAGGAGGTGAAGGAAGAGGCAGAGGAGGAGCGGAAGGGTTAGTTCCAACCGTTCTCTTCTTTAAAGATATGTGGTATTCTTCCTCTGTATCAGTCCTTTTTAAAGTCACTTTAGTGGTGATATGTCCAGTTTGAGGATGAATATACAGCACTTTTTGTTTCGGATCCGGTTTGTCGATCGAAGCGTCGAAACGGTGTCTTTTTGGTGATTTCGGCACATCTGACTGTTTCGGCGCCGAAGGTTTCGGTGCCGAAGTCTTGGGCGTTGATGTTTTCGGATCCGAAGTGTTTTTCGGTGCCGAATGGTGGGGGTCGGTGCCGGACTTGTGTTTCGACCCCGAAGGTCTCGGCTCCGAACTTGATTTGGAGGAAGTCTTTTTGGAGCCGGAAGGCTTTTTGGTAAGCTTCGGTGCCAAGCCAGAAGGCGGGGCGTCGGAAGCATGGTCTCGGTGCCGACCGGAGCCCAAGGGCGTGGGTTGGACCGGAGCCTTCATCTTCCTTTGTGGAGTTGGGCTTTGGGACGAGGGGGGAGCTGTACTCCCGGTACGTTGTCCATGTGGGATGTCGTCCTCTTGGTCAGAGTCGAGCTCTGGGATGGCGATCGGCTCCTGCTCGGTTCCCATGGCCTCGACGGCCTCTTTATCCGATTGGTGTCCGAAGATGTCCGAATGGAGCTTGTGTGCTGGCTCTGCATGTCGCGACGTCGAGTCCGATGGTCGTGAAGTGTCTTCTTGGAGCGGAAAGCCTAGCACGCATCGCAGTCCTGTGCTTTGTGTTCAGGGGACAAACACAGATTACACACTTTGTGTGAGTCGGTGCGTGGGTATTTAGCGTGACACCGAGGGCAGAATTTAAAGGGAGTTCGTTCCATCGACTGCGGGTCGGCCCGACGCGGGTAGGCCCGACGGCCTTCCACGAGCTTTCTGACCGAAAGTTTGGTTTTTGCAAGTAAATACGATACGCGATAAAAGGGAAAATGCGATCAAAAACAATACCGTCGAGGGTGAGTATCTTGCGCACCGAGGGAAACCGAAGGAACGGTGTCGAACCGGAGCGATAGACGTCCGAACCCGATGGCGGAAAAAACAATCTAACAATGGAGTCGATGCCCATGTGCACTATCATCGAAAGGAGGGGTCACCTACCTCATGACTGGAAAGACTTCTAAGAAAAACAAAGTGCAAACATCCGGACCCAACACTAGATGGCGAGCTATGCACAGCATGTGATCTACAGCTCACATGCCTCGAACAAAGTTTACTGACAAATTCAGTGTTGACATTTTCATATACTACGATATTACTAAAGCTGATGAATTTAGCATGATTTATTTTTTATGAAATAGCTTTAAATAACCCTGTGTCCTTATCACTCGCTTCTCTCGGACTAGTATCCAGACCAGGGCTCCCCAACCTTTCCTTTAATAAGAGTTACTTTTTCATGTTCAATGAAAAAAATGAAACACGTTACGTAAGTGGCCTCCTCCATGCAAAATTACCAGAGGTGATCATCTCACAGCATAAGGCAGGGTCCCCAACAGTAAAGTGAAAAAAGCATGATCAATTTGGATTGCCTCTACATGGGTAATACATGACAGTCACAGCTCCAATACCTCTAGCACAAAAGTAATATTAGTAAAAAGTCCCCCCAAAAAAGCCTATGATTTATCACTCAAATAACAGCTTTAAATATATTTTGAAAATCCAACTATTTTTCTCCAATCATTAGCTTATGCATTCACAAGGGGAGGATGGTTGGGGCGGTAAGGAATTTACAACTAACATATGTCTCTACCAGATACATCGTTACCAAAGCTAAGTAACTTATTCATCTGATAGAGGCTGTTAGTTGTAGATTCCTTAACTTAGAATAATTACCCCAGCAATACCATCCCTGGAGGAGGGTCTGCGAACCAAGAGCACACCAGAAAGTCCTGGAGGACTGAACGGGCAAAGTACCCGTCCCTCCAGACTTGGCTGTCCAGGCAGTAGTGTCTGGTAAATGTGTGCAAAGATGCCCACGTTGATGCCGGACAGGTGTCAGGGGCTGGGACTCCACGTGCTAATGCCGTGGGGCTCCTGCCGTTGCTCTGGTGGAATGAGCAAGCAATCAGTCAGGAGGGTCTTTCTTCGCCAAAGCATAGCATATTTTGATGCAAAGGACAGCCCATCAGGAGATGGTCTGTTTTTGAACAGCCCGAACATTCTTGGCACCCAAATAGCCAACGAAGAGTTGATCATCCACCTGGAAGTCTTTTCTGTGATCAAGATAAAAAGACAATGCACGTTTTGGGTCCAGACGGTGGAATCTCTCCTCCTCGGAGGGATGCGGGGGTGGGTAAAAGGTGGGCAGAGGGATAGATTGTCCCACATGAAAAGGCGTTACAACCTTAATAAGGAATGAAGGTTTGGTCTGAAGCATCACTCTATCCTGATAGACACATGGAAAAGGGGGCTTAGAAGATAAAGCATGCAGCTCGCTCACCCTGTGAGCAGAGGTGATGGCAATAAGGAAGGCAGTTTTGAGAGTCAACAACCAGAGGGCACAGTTATGAAGAGGCTCGAAGGGAGAACACATAAGAGAAGTGAGAACCAGATTTAAGTCCCATTGGGGCATTATGAAAGGAGAAGGAGAAAACCGATGAGTAAGGCCCTTAAAGAATCTGTTAACAATAGGAGATTTGAATAAAGAAGGCTGTTCTGGTAGAAGAAGAAAAGCAGAGATAGCCGCAAGATGTCCTTTAAGAGTGCCCAAGGCAGATCCCTGCCGGGCCGAAGAAAGAATGTACAAAACGACCTCGGAAAGAGGAGCAGAAAGGGGATCAACAGTCTTTGCTGTACACCATGCCACAAATTTGTTCCATCTACAGGTGTATATCGCTGATCCTGCTATCGGAGTGAGGACGTCACCTGCACGCGTCCCAGGTACTGATGCTGGGCGCTTATTTGTGAGCCCCATCATGGCACTTCCGCAGTTCTGCTAATAACAGTTACTGGTTACCACACAAGGAACTCTGGGGTGATAGTGTATCCTATAATTGACCAATACTTGTTTATCATTCCCAACACCCCATCATTGAACCATCTACTACTTGTATATATTACTTAATTGTAAAAAAAAGGCGAGAGGGACCCCTTCAACCAAAGGAATAGGGTTCAAGCGTCACTGTAAGAGAGAAGATTTCCTTTGGGTTTGATTCTCAGAGCTATAAACTTCAATTCCACTAGTCACCGCACTGTATCACCAGTCAAAGCCACACAAATTCATACCACTCCTCATTTGTCACACACGCCAAGGAAATATTATCGTAAACCCCAAGGTCAGAATGCACAAAAAGTCTAAAAGAAATCTATTTATTGATAGTATAAAATATATTCATAAAAAATACAAATTAGCTAATGGGTTAAAACCAATTCGATGCATAAAAATATCCCAATTTTTCCTCAATGAGATCACACATGTACTGATAGGACCAAATAAGTTCTGGACACAAAAATTCAATTGGTTAATAAAAAGAAGAAAGGTACTAAAATCACACAACGTGATCTATTTAGTGAGAGACAACACACTCATTAAAAGCTACACATCCATGTTCAAAATAATAATGGCTAGAACCCGATACTAAAAAACTTATTGGTAATCTGTTGTTCCAGCCACTCCACGGATTGTGTAATGAAGCGTCGACGCGTTTCGATGGGATCTTTAAGTTTACTCCATCTTTTTCAAGACCTTTATTGTGACTCTCAAGCTTATTTAATATTGCCGGAAGAAGGTCAACACACCTCTTTTCAAATAAATGTAAGGGGGAGACTGTTAATCATTCGGCAAAACACGGGAACACGACGCACGAATTCGGCGCAAGTTCCATCAAGTTGGGGAAAAGGCGCTAATGAACAAGTTACTTACCTTCGGTAATGATATATCTGTAAGAAACATTAGTTAGTGATAGATTCCTTACCTTAGAATATCCCCAGGTGTCAGACTGGATCCTGAAAGTTTGTCAGCAGTACCCCTGCACGTCGGAAGGTGGCATCGTGCGGCTCCACGTCCGTCGTTGGCATCGTGGTCGCCGAGATGACGTCACGGCAGCTACTTGGATGCCGCCCTCGCGCGCTGACGTCAGTTCTGTACACGGCTTTCCGCGCCAGGAACGCAGAGCCATGCAAGATACTGACCACTGGTGCATTGAAACTAGGGCCCTGACAGGGATGACCGTAACCCTAGAAATCAGTTCACAGAACGGGGAGGATGGGTGGGGCGGTAAGGAATCTATCACTAACTAATGTTTCTTACAGATATATCGTTACCGAAGGCAAGTAACTTGTTCATCTGAAAGAAACACGTTAGTGATAGATTCCTTACCTTAGAATAGATACCCCAGCAATACCAACCCCGGTGGTGGGTCTGCGAACCAAGACCATACCAGAAAGTTCCGGAGAACAGAACGGCCAAAGAAGCCGTCTCTCCGGACTTGGCTGTCCAGGCAATAGTGCTTAGTAAAAGTGTGCAGCGAGGCCCACGTAGCTGCCTGACAGATGTCTTGTAAGGGGACACCACGTCCCAGCGCCGTAGTGGCAGCCGTCGCCCTGGTAGAATGGGCGCGCAGCCCTAACGGAGGCTCCTTCTTTGCCAGAGAATAACAGGCTTTAATACACAAGCCGACCCATCGGGAGATAGTCCGCTTGTGTACGGCCCGACCTTTCTTGGCGCCAACAAAGAGCTGGTCGTCCACCCGGAACTGTTGTGTGCAGTTCAGATAGGAGATCGCACGTTTTGGGTCCAGACGGTGGAGCCTCTCTTCCTCTCTGGAAGGATGTGGAGGCGGAAAGAAGGTGGGCAAAGTGATGGTCTGCCCGATGTGAAAGGCAGTAACAACCTTTGGCAGAAAGGATGGACATGTCCTGAGGACAACCTTGTCCGGATGGATGGACAGAAAAGGAGGTTTACAAGAAAGAGCCTGGAGCTCACTCACTCTCCTAGAAGAGGTGATGGCAACCAGAAAAGCAGTCTTCAGAGTTAATAAACGAAGAGGACAGTTGTGGAGAGGCTCAAAGGGAGCGCACATTAAGTATGTGAGAACCAGGTTCAAGTCCCACTGTGGCATCACAAAGGGAACAGGAGGAAAAAGGTGGGTAATGCATTTAAGGAATCTGTTAACAACAGGGGACTTGAAAAGAGAGGGCTGATCAGGGAGCCTGAGAAAGGCCGAAATAGCAGAAAGGTAGCCCTTGATAGTGCCCAGAGCAGAGCCCTGCTGGGCCAAAGAAAGAAGGAACAGTAGAACTTCAGAAAGAGGGGCAGAAAGGGGATCCACAGCTTTTGCTGTGCACCATGCCACAAACTTGTTCCACCTACAGGCATATACCAACTTAGTGGAGGGACGCCTGGCTGCCAGAATGACATCACAGACTTCAGGAGGCAAGTCAAAAGGAATCAACTGCCGCCGCTCAATCTCCACGCAAGGAGGTGGAGACTGGACAGGTTCGGGTGGAGGACCGCCCCCTGCTGCTGCGACAGGAGATCCTCCCGAAGAGGCAGTCGGATCGGGGGATCGATGGTCATACTGAGTAGCTCGGGATACCAAACTCTTCGAGCCCAGTCCGGGGCCACAAGAATGACTTGGGCCCGGTCGCGCCTGATCTTCTTCAGCACTCTGGGCAGAAGTGGTATAGGCGGAAAGGCGTACAACACACCGCAACTCCAATCGCGACAAAAAGTGTCGCTGAGCGAGTGCCGCTGAGCGAGTGCCGCCATGGAAATTCCAACGCGCAGAACTGCTGACGTTGCGCGTTCTCTTCGGTGGCGAATAGATCTAACCAAGGCTCTCCCCACTGTTGAAAGAGACCTTGCGCCACGTCCGAGTGAAGACGCTATTCGTGATCCATCATGCACCTGCGGCTGAGTTCATCCGCCCTGGCGTTCAGTGACCCTGCCAGGTGTTGAACCACCAGGGAAATGCCTGGATGTTCCAGCCATGTCCAGAGGCGCAGAGCCTCCTGACATAGGGTCCACGACCCCACCCCGCCCTGTTTGTTGCAGTACCACATGGCGGTGGTGTTGTCTGTGAACACCTGCACTACTCTCCCCTTGACAGAGGGAAGGAATGCCTTCAGTGCAAGTCGGATCGCCCGAAGCTCCAGAAGGTTGATATGGAGCATGGACTCCGCCGGAGACCAGAGGCCTCTGATCTCCGCCTCTCCCATGTGGCCGCCCCATCCAAGGAGGGACGCATCCGTCACCACTGTGTGCTCCGGTTGGGGAAGGGAGAGGGATCTGCCATTGACCCAGTGCCGGTTTGTGAGCCACCACTGCAGCTGTTGAGCAGTGCCCTCCGAGATCTGGACGTAATCGGACAGGTTCCCCTGATGCTGCGCCCATTGGAACTTCAGGGCCCACTGCAGAGCCCGCATATGCCATCTGGCATGATCGACCAGCAGGATGCAGGAGGCCATGAGGCCCAGCAGCCTCAGGGTCATCCTGACCGAAACCCGGGATAGAGGCTGAAAGATCGGAATCAGAGCCTGAATATCCTGGACTCGCCGTTCGGGAGGATAGACCCGAAAGTGCGTCGTATCCAGAACCGCTCCGATGAAGAGGAGCTTCTGAGAGGGAATCAGGTGCGACTTCGGCACGTTGATGGAGAACCCCAGCGAATGCAGGAGGTCGGCCGTAGTCTGGAGGTGGGAGACGACAGCCTGGGGTGAGCCCGCCTTCAACAGCCAGTCGTCTAGATAGGAGAAGACTGGAACCCCTGGATCTGCGCAGATGAGCTGCGACCACCGCCATCACTTTCGTGAACACCCGAGGGGCGCTGGTAAGGCCAAAGGGGAGCACGGTAAACTGAAAGTGCTCGTGGCCTACCATAAACCGCAGGTAACGCCGGAGGGCCGGCAGGACGGGAATGTGGAAATATGCGTCCTGCAGGTCCAACGCTACCATCCAGTCTCCAGGGTCGAGGGCAGACAAGACCTGAGCCAGAGTTAACATCTTGAACTTTTCCTTCCGGAGGACGCGATTGATGTCCCTGAGGTCCAAGCTAGGACGCAGGCACTTGTCCTTCTTGGGCACCAGAAAGTAGAGGGAATAACAACCACGTCCTACTTCTGGCGCAGGAATGCGCTCGATGGCCCCCTTGGCCAAGAGGGCCGCGACTTCCTGTTGAATAAGTGCCAAGTGATCCCCCCGACATACGGTGGTACTGGGGTGGCATGGCTGGAGGGGTAGTCTCGAAGGGGAGGGAGTAGCCCCTGCGGACTATTTGTAAAACCCACCTGTCCGAAGTGATGGTGCGCCAGTGGGGGAGGTGATGGCAAATCCTGCCGCCCTCTGGCGTTTGATGGGCCTGAAAGACCGGACTAGGAAGGCTTGGAGGCAGTGGTGGCCGGGGTGGAGGTGGACAGACCTGCCCGCTGGCCCCCTGACCCGCCTCGGCGGGTCCCATGTCCGCGCTGAGACTGTTGCTGCGCAGGCCTGTGGCTCTGAAGCGAACGTGTTGGGGCGCCCCTTCCGTGGCCACGAAAGGAGCGAAAAGCAGAAGGCGGAGGAGGGCGCGTGGCGGAAAGGCCCAGGGACTTGGCCGTAGTCCGAGAGTCCTTAAAGCGCTCCAACGCACTATCTGCCTTGTTGCCAAAAAGGCGAATGCCATCAAAGGGCATGTCCATCAGGGTGTTCTGGACATCCCCCGAGAAACCAGTAGTCCTCAGCCAGGCGTGGCGACGGAGCGCCACTGTCGTGGAAATGGCCCTGCCCAGCGAGTCGGCGGTGTCAAGGCCACATCGAATTGTGAACTTTGCCGCATCTCTCCCTTCAGCAATAGCCTGAGAGAGCACTGTCCGGGCCTCCTCCGGACACTGAGGCAGCACTTGGGCCACCGTATCCCACAGAGAGTGGGAATAACGACCCAAGAGGCATGCGGTGTTCATAGACCGCAGCCCTGAACTGGCGTAAGAGAAAATCTTCCCAAATTGTTCCAGTTTCTTGAATTCCCTATCCGGAGGTGCGGTAGGGAAGGCGCTCGGGGACGCAGAGGCTTAGACAACCAAGCTCTCAGGGGTGGGGTGTTGGGAGTGGAAAAGGGGGTCGCCCAGGGCCGGGCGATGGCATCGGGCCATGTTCCTATCCACAGGAGCCCCTGTGGTGAGCCTGGACCAGGTGCCAAAAAGAACGTCAGAAAGTGCATCATTAAAAGGCAGCAGTGGCTCCGCAGAGGTAGCTGCCGGCTGAAGCACTTCTGTCAGGAGGTTAGTCCTGACGGCCACTGTAGGGAGCAGAGGTGGAGGGCCTCGGCCGCCCTACACAACACCACGGCGTAACTTGCACCCTCCTCCGTAGCCACGGTAGGAGGAGTGAGCATGCCAAGGTCAGGAGAGGTGTCAAGACCACTGGCATCCCCCCAGTTCCTCTGCCCAGTCCGGGTCTAACTCGCACTGTGCGGTGAGAGGGTCCTCAGACCCCTCCCAGTCCTCTCCTTCCTCCGAAGGCTGATGAACAGGCCGAAAATAAGGAGGATGGACATAGGGAAAGAAGGGTCCCATCAGTGTCGGAATCGGCGCTGTGTCCACTTCGGGGCTGAAACCGGGGACGACGACGTCCGTCGGGACAGGCGACGTCGGAAGTGGTGCCGGAGGGGGCGACGTCGGTGGAGGTGTTACGAGGTCAACCGGCATCGACCGGGATCCAGGCCTGGATCCATGGGGGTCCTGCGGGGCCGGAGCCGACAGCAATGCCGGAGCCGTCGGCAGTGGAAGGCAAGGACCCCCAGTCGGGCCCGCGGGGCCCGAAGGCGCACCGGCGGGACCCGACGGCCCAAAGGGGCGAGCCATGGCTGACAAAGTCCTGCAGCTGGGCCGGAGTCGCCGACGGACCCGGGAAGGGCGGGTAGGCCGCCGGTGACTGCGTAGGCTCCGCCGGAGCCGCAGGGGTGGCACCACCCGCACCCTCAGCCGCGACGGGCGAGGGGAAGTCGGACAGCGACGGCGCTTCTTCGACTTCTTAGAGTGCTTCGTCTTACCTGACCTGAGTGCGAAGACTTCGATCCCGACGAACGATGGTGGTGGCTCCGCGACCGGTCCCTCGACCTCCCACGGGACCGGGACCTTGAGCGGCGCGGAGCAGACTGCCAGACTTCAAGCAACTTTCGGCACCGCTCCCGTAAAGACTTCGGCGCCATGGCCCGGCAGTCGGGGCACGGCTTGGGGTCGTGGTCGCGCCCCAGGCAGTAGAGACGCACGCGATGCGGGTCCGTCACCGACATCATGCGATGACATTCCTCGCAGGACTTGAAGCCGGGCATCCCTACGGCACCAGGAGTCGATCGACTCGAAAAATACAGAGACAAAAGGCCTCAAAAACTCAGTCAAAAAATGACTGGGGGTACCGCTCTCTCGGGATCTGCGCTTGCTGGCGCGGAAAAAGAAAGACCTGAGGTTAGGGCGTGAGGGCGGCGTCTAAGTAGCTGGCACGACGTCATCTCGGCGACCACAACGACTGACGCGGAGCCGCACAACGCCACCTTCCGACGCGCAGGGGTACTGCTGGCGAAAACTTTCCGGATCCAGTCTGACGCCTGGGGATATTCTAAGGTAAGGAATCTATCACGAACGTGTTTCTTTCAGATCGCTAAATTTGCAAATAAATAAAGACGAGATAAGAATCCTAAGAGTCTGCGGCGGGCCCGGATGTAAAAGATTTTTAATGTCCCACGGGAATGTGGAAAAACATGAAAACAAGGATTTAAACTGATCAGAAGTTTCGACCAATAAAGTCAACCAGATACGTCCTAACAATTGGTGAAAAGGACGAAAAGAGAGGGAACTATAATAGTGTTCTCTCTTAAGTACTTCTTTAAGAGGGCATTGACCTCGAGAACAGTCTCCCCTTACATTTATTTGAAAAGAGGTGTGTTGACCTTCTGGCAATATTAAATAAGCTTGAGAGTCACAATAAAGGTCTTGAAAAAGATGGTGTAAACTTAAAGATCCCATCGAAACGCGTCGATGCTTCATTACACAATCCGTGGAGTGGCTGGAACAACAGATTACCAATAAGTTCTTTAGTATCGGGTTTTAGCCATTATTATTTTGAACACGGATGTGTAGCTTTTAATGACAAAGTGTGTTGTCTTTTGTGTGTTCTCTCACTAAATAGATCACGTTGTGTGATTTTAGTACCTTTCTTCTTTTTATTAACCAATTGAATTTTTGTGTCCAGAACTTATTTGGTCCTATCAGTACATGTGTGATCTCATTGAGGAAAAATTGGGATATTTTTATGCATCGAATTGTTTAACCCATTAGCTAATTTGTATATTTTATTAATATGATATTTTATACTATCAATAAATAGATTTCTTTTTGACTTTTTGTGCATTCTGACCTTGGGGTTTACGATAATATTTCCTTGGCGTGTGACACAAATGAGGAGTGGTATGAATTTGTGTGGCTTTGACTGGTAATAGACAGTGCGGTGACTATTGGAATCGAAGTTTATAGCTCTGAGAATCAAACCCAAAGGAAATCTTCTCTCTTACAGTATATATTACTTAAGCCCTGATGAAGTTCAGTCTCGTCTGAATGAAACACGTTGGCTGGAGCCTATCTAATGACATTGTCTAAATAAAGGAATTCAAATACTAAGGAACTTTGTCCGTTTACATCTTTTGAATAGACATTCTAGTGGTGCACCTCTCCACTCTCATCCATTTCTTGAACTGCCTTGCAGTTTGCACCCATCAACGTCAGGTGCAGGAGTTGCATGTGCACACCTCTAAAGACTCCTTAACGAACGATTATAGTAAGGAACACAGCGGTACAGTGCAGCTCTACAAGTCCGCCGTTGGTTTGTCCTGTAGGTGTATACCGTTTTAGTGGAGGGACGTCTGGCTGCCAAGATAACTTCACAGACTTCGGGTGGAAGGTCGAAAGAGGTCAACTGCTGCTGCTCAATCTCCACGCAAGAAGGTGGAAACTGGACCGGTTTAGGTGGAATGACCCTCCCCTGTTGCTGTGACAGAAGATCCTCCAGAATGGGCAGTCTGATCGGAGGATCAATGGCCACGCTCAGAAGGTTAGGGTACCAGACTCTTCGTGCCCAATTCGGATACAAGAATGACTTGAGCCCGGTCATGCTTGATCTTCTTGAGCACTCTGGCAAGAAGTGGTACAGGCGGAAAGACGTACAGGAAGCCGAAGCTCCACTCTGGACGAAAAGCGCCGCTGTGGAAACTCCAGCACGCAATATTGCTGACATTGCGCATTCTCTTCGGAGGCAAACAGAATTAACCAAGGCTCTCCCCACCACTGAAAGAGACCATGTGCCACCTATGGATGGAGACACCATTCGTGATCGACTAGGCACAAACGGCTGAGTTCATCCACCCTGGTGTTCAGGAAGCCCGCCAGGTGTTGAACCACCAGAGTTATGCCCTGATGTTCCAGCCATGTCCAGAGGCGAAGAGCCTCATGACAAAGGGTCCACGACCCCACCCCGCCCTGTTTGTTGCAGTATCAAATGGCAGGGGTGTTGTCGGTGAACACCTGCACCACTTTCTCCTTGAGAGAGGGAAGGAATGCTTTCAGTGCCAGTCTGATCTCCCGGAGCTCCAAAAGGTTGATATGGAGACTGGACTCCGCTGGAGACCAGACGCCTCAGATCTCCGCCTCTCCCACGTAGCTGCCCCATCCCACCGTTAGATCTGGTAGGGAAAGGGACAGGGATTTACGACTGGCCCAATCTTGGTTCGTTAGCTGCCATTGCAGTTGGTGCACAGTTCCCTCCAAGATCTGGACGTAGTCGGAAAGATTCCCCTGATGCTGCCCACTGGAACTTCATGTCCCAGTGCAGGGCCAGAGTATGCCATCTGGCATGATCCACCAGCAGAATGCAGGAGGCCATGAGGGCCAGCAGCCTCAGTCATTCTCACCGAAATTCGGGCAAGAGGCTGAAACATTGGTATCATAGCTCGAATATCCCGGACTCGCTGCTCGGGAGGATAGGCCCGAAACTCCAAAGTGTCCAAAACCGCCCTAAAAAGAGCATCTGAGAGGGAGTCAGGTGTGTCTTCGGCATGTTGGTAGTGAACCCCAGCAAATGCAGGAGGTCCGCCGTAGCCTGGAGGTGGAAGACGATAGCTTGGGGAAAGCCCGCCTTCAACAGCCAGTTGTTGAGATAGGGGAAGACTGGAAACCCATATCTGTGCAGATGAGCTGCAACCACCGCCATCACCTTCGTGAACACCCGAGGGGCACTGGTAAGGCCAAAAGGGAGCACGGTGAACTGAACATGCTCGTGGCCCACCGTGAACCGCAGGTAACGTTTGTGGGCTGGCAGGATGGGGATTTGAAAGTAAGCATTCTGCAAGTCCAACTCCACCATTCAGTCTCCTGGGTCGAGTGCAGACAGAACTTGGGCTAGGGTGAGCATTTTGAACTTCTCCTTCCGGAAGAAGAAGTATACAGCCCAGAGGTCTAGGATAGGATGCAGGCCTTTGTCCTTCTTGGGTACCAGAAAGCAGCAGTAATAACAATCACAACCTACTTCTGGCACAGGGACCCTCTCTATAGCTCCTTTGGCCAAGAGAGCCAAATGATTCTCCGACATGCAATCGTAAGAAGGTGACATGAAGGGAGGGGTAATTTTGAAAGGGGAGGGAGTGGCCCCTTCGAAATATTTGCAGAACCCACCTGTCCGAAATGATGGATTGCCAGTGAAGGAGGTGACGGCGGATCCTGCCTACGACTGACTGGTGAAGGGCCTGGAACATCGGACTAGGAAGGTTTGGAGGCGGTGGCAGGTGGGAAAGAGTGGACTGGCCCGCCCGCTGGCTCCCTGACCCACGAGGACGCTGGGTCCCACGTCAGGCAGAGGCTGGACAGCTTGCATGACTCTGTGGCTAGGCTGGAGAGGACATGGTTGGGCGCACCTTCTGTAGCCACGAAAGGGACAAAAGGCTGACTGAGGTGGATGAGAGGTGGCTGCGAGGCCCAAGGATCTGTCTGTAGCTCGAGAGTCCTTGAAGCGCTCAAGCGCAGAGTCTTCCTTGTCGGCAAAAACGAGAGTGCCATCAAAGGGCATGTCCATCAAGGAAGACTGGACATCCCCCGAGAAGCCAGAAGTCCTCAACCAGGCGTAGCGTCTAACAGCTACCAAAGTGGTAATCGTTCTGCCCAGTGAGTCGGTGGTATCCAGTCCACATCTAATGCCGAATTTGGCTGCGTCTCTTCTGTCTGCAACTGCTTGAGAGAGAACGGCCCGGGCCTCCTTCGGGCACTGAAGCAGTACCTGCGCGATTGTATCCCAGATAGTATTTGAGTATTGGCCCAAGAGGCATGCGGTATTCACTAACCGCAATGCCAAGCCAGAGGAAGAGAACATCACCTTCCCAAGTTGGTCCAGCCTCTTGGATTCCCTAACTGGGGGAGCAGCAGGGAATGCGCCTTTTGATGAGGCTTGGACTACCAAGCTCTCGGGGGAGGGGTGTTGGGTCAGGAACACTGGGTCGCCCGGAGCAGGGCGGTGGCAGCGGGCAATCATCCTATCCACAGGAGCACCTGCGCTGGGCTTGAAACAAGTGCCCAGAAGGAAGTCCGTGACGACTTCACTGAACAGCAAAAGGGGTTCAGAAGAGGAAGCCGCAGGCTGAAGCACCTAGGTCAGGAGGTTTGTCCTGGCTGCCATGGTAAGGAGCTCAAGGCCGAGGACCTCAGCTGTCTCCTCACCACCACAGCATAGGAAGCTCACTCCTCCGTAGCCACGGTAGGGGAGAAAGCAAGCCAGTGTCAGGGGATGTGTTCAGACCACTGGCATCATCCAGGTCCATTCGCCAGTCCGGTTCCTCAAGCTGGTCAGTTAAAGGGTCCAACGGCCCCTCCCAGGCCTCTTCCTCACCTTCTGGCCCAAAAGGAATGGCAGGAATGAACACAGGGACAAAAATCCCTTCCGGCTTCGGAACCGATATCGGTCTTGCTCTGTATCCACTTCAGGGATGAGGATGGGGTCGGTGCCGACCGGGGGTACGGTCGACGCCAGGAGCGTCGTCGTCGCGATTTAAGTCGGGGAAGACAGAGTGAGATCGACCGGCGTCAATCCAGATCTAGGTCTGGATTCACGGGAACCCTCTGGGGCTGGAGCCACAGTCATTGAAGTTCCAGGGCCCCCGACCGACTCCGCAGGGCCCGATGGCGCGCCGGCAGAGCCGGGCTGCCCAAAGATGAGGTACAGGGCCTCATAAAATTTCTGAATTTGGGCAGGAGAAGCTCCGGCTCCCGGAAAGGCAGGAAGGTGCAGAGCAGCCTCAGAGTTAGGCGCCGGAGACGGAGCCTTCGAGCGTCAACGCTAGGTATCACGCATCGCATCGGCCAATCGACGGAGAGAAGTCGAAGAATGCCTGTGCTGCTTTGACTTCTTGTGCTTTCCCAACTTACCCGCAGATCTCCCCGATGCCTTGGAGTGCGAGGAGTGTGGACCCGCGACCGTTCAAGACCTTCCCTTCAAAACGAGAGCGACAGGGAGCCGAGCGACAGTCCATCCAGCAGCTTTCGGGACCGCTCCCGCAAAGACTTCGGGTTTATGTCCCAGCACTCAGAGCATGACTTCGGGTCGTGGCCAAGCTCCAGACACCAAAGGAACACGAGGTGCAGATCCGTCATGGACATCGCCTGATGACAGGAGTAAGCCAGTCCGACGTTGGGACAATCCAGGAGTTCGAGACCTCCAAAAAGAAGTCGACAAAAGTCGAAAGAGACTAGCCCAAAAACGGCTAAGGGGTAGCCCTCTCCAGATCAGCGCTTAGGCTGGCTCGGAAAAAAAGAAAACCGCCGTCAGATCGCATGGGGGGGGGGGGTGTCTATGTAGGTCTCGCGACGTCATCCTGCTGCCAGCTACGCTGATGACGGACGTGGAGCCGACCGACGCCAACTAACGACGTGCAGGGGTACTGCTGAAGAAAAATCTCTGGATTTAGACTGACGCCTGGGGGAAATTCTAAGGTAAGGAATCTACAACTAACAGTCTCTTTCAGATAAAACACATTTGCGTCTACAATTTTCCACGCTTTTCAATTTTGGGATACATGTATTCATTCAATCAAGCAAAAGCTGCTTGGTGGCACATGGGAGAGCTATCTACAGGTAGCTGGAGAGCTACCAGTAGCTTCTCGTTGGGTAAGCATAATCCAGACAATCATGAGACTCAAGGGAGTTAATATCTGGTTAGATAACATTATCTTCTAGATTGAATTTATAGACAAAGTACAGTTATTCCATCTCATGCCCAGCTAATTATGTGCAACAATACATTTATTTAGGAATTAAGGAACAGAAAATATATGATTGATATGTTTGGTCACTCTTCAAAGAATCAGAGTGGGAAGAGCTACAAATTATCAGCAGAATACATAGGGAAGGCTTAATTTATGTGCTGGAGGAGGGCAGAGCAACCTTGCACAACTCTGAATGGTAGGTTTTCACACACACAAACCAATATCTTAAGGATTCAATGAAACGCCACAAAGGAACCTCAAATTCAAAGCCAGGCAGTAAGGCTTGAGACACAAATTCAGAAAGATGTGCCAATACGGACAATTTAGCAATATTTGGTCTTCCTGAAGTTCTAGGTTCAGGATGACGTTTGTGCCCTTAACTGACTTTCTTCCTACTAGATTGCACTACATGCGGTAAGTCGCAGTGGGACCTCAATCTCAATGAAAACACACACGGCTACAATCATCACATTTAGAGGACTCATCTGAATATCAATATGGGACACTTTCCCACCTAACGCACAAGTTACTAACTTGTGTAACGATATATCTGTAAGAGACAGTAGTTAGTGACAGATTCCTTACCATAGAATATCCCCAGGCGTCAGGCTGGATCCGGAAAGTTTTTGCCTAGCAGTACCCTTGCGCGTCGGTAGGCGGCGTCGTGCGGCTCCGCGTCCGTCGTCGGCGTCGTGATCGCCGGGATGATGTCGCGGGCAGTACTGAGACGCCGCCCCTGCGCGCTGAGCGTCCAGTTCTGTACACGACTTTCCGCGCCAGGAACGCAGAGCCATGCAAGAAGCTGACATAGGTGTCTGAAAAAATACTAGGGCCCTGAAAGGGATGTCCTTAACCCTAGAAATCAGTTACGCAGAACGGGGAGGATGGGTGGAGCGGTAAGGAATCTGTCACTAACTACTGTCTCTTACAGATATATCGTTACACAAGTTAGTAACTTGTGCATCTGAAGGACGTCAGTGACAGATTCCTTACCTTAGAATAGATACCCCAGCAATACCAACCCCGGTGGTGGGTCTGCGAACAAAGATCAGACAAGGAAGTCGCGGAGGACAGAACGGCCAAAGAAACCGTCCCTCCGGACCTGACTGTCAAGGCAGTAATGCTTGGTAAACGTGTGCAGCGAGGCCCACGTAGCTGCCTGACATATATCCTGCAGCGGAACACCGCGGCCTAAAGCCGTGGTAGCAGCCGTTGCCCTGGTGGAATGGGCACGCAGCCCAACAGGAGGCTCCTTCTTAGCCAAAGAATAGCAGGCTTTGATACACAAGGTGACCCAGCGGGAGATGGTTCTCTTGTGCACCGCCCGACCTTTTTTGGCGCCCATGTAGCCAACAAAGAGCTGGTCATCCACCCGGAAGTGTTGTGTGCGGTTGATATAAAAAGAAAGCGCACGTTTTGGGTCCAGACGATGGAGCCTCTCTTCCTCTCTGGAAGGATGCGGAGGCGGAAAGAAGGTGGGCAAAGTGATGGTCTGCCCAATGTGGAAGGCAGTAACCACCTTTGGCAAGAAGGACGGACGCGTCCTAAGAACAACCTTGTCTGGATGGACAGACAGAAAGGGAGGTTTGCATGATAGAGCCTGGAGCTCACTCACCCGCCGAGCGGAGGTGATGGCCACCAGAAAGGCTGTCTTCAAAGTAAGAAGACGAAGAGGACAGTTATGTAGAGGCTCTAAGGGAGCGCACATTAAAAAGGTAAGAACCAAGTTCAAGTTCAAGTCCCACTGAGGCATCACAAACGGAACAGGAGGGAAGAGGTGTGTAATGCCTTTTAGAAACCTGTTAACAGGGGACTTAAAAAGAGAGGGCTGATCAGGGAGCCTGAGGAAGGCCGAGATCGCACAAAGATAGCCCTTGATGGTACCCAGGGCAGAACCCTGTTGGGCCAGAGAAAGAAGGAACAGAAGAACCTCAGAAAGAGGGGCAGAGAGGGGATTCACAGCCTTTGCTGTGCACCATGCCACAAACTTGTTCCACCTGCAGGCGTATACCACCTTAGTGGAGGGACGCCTGGCTGCCAGAATCACATCACAAACTTCGGGAGGCAACTCGAATGGAATCAACTGCCGTCGCTCAATCTCCACGCAAGCAGGTGGAGACTGGACAGGTTCGGGTGGAGGATCGTCCCCTGCTGCTGCGACAGAAGATCCTCCCGAAGAGGCAGACGGATCGGGGGATCGACGCTCATACTGAGTAGCTCAGGATACCAAACTCTTCGAGCCCAGTCCGGAGCCACAAGGATGACTTGGGCCCGGTCGCGCCGAATCTTCTTCAACACTCTGGGTAGAAGTGGTATAGGCGGAAAAGCGTACAACAGACCGCAACTCCACTCGCGACGAAACGTCGCCGAGCGAGTGCTGCCTTGGAAATTCCAACGCGCAGAACTGATGACATTGCGCGTTCTCTTCGGTGGCGAATAGATCTAACCAAGGCTCTCCACACTGTAGAAAGAGTCCTTGCGCCACTTCCGAGTGAAGACGCCATTCGTGATCCATCATGCACCTGCGGCTGGAGGTTCGTCCCGCCCTGGCGTTCAGGGAACCTGCCAGGTGTTGAACCATCAGGAACATGCCCTGATGTTCCAGCCATGTCCAGAGGCGCAGAGCCTCCTGACAAAGGGTCCAAGACCCCACCCCGCCCTGTTTGTTGCAGTACCACATGGCGGTGGTGTTGTCTGTGAACACCTGCACTACCTTCCCTTTGACAGAGGAAGGAATGCCTTGAGTGCAAGTCGGATCGCCCGGAGCTCCAGAAGGTTGATATGGAGCCGGGACTCCGCCGGAGACCAGAGGCCTCTGATCTCCGCCTCTCCCATGTGACCGCCCCATCCCAGAAGGGACGCGTCCGTCACGACTGTGTGCTCTGGCTGGGGAAGGGAGAGGGATCTGCCCATGACCCATTGCCGGTTCGAGAGCCACCACTGCAACTGTTTTGCAGTCCCCTCCGAGATCTGGACGTGATCGGACAGGTTGCCCTGGTGCTGCGCCCACTGGAACTTCAGGTCCCACTGCAGAGCCCGCATATGCCATCTGGCATGATCGACCAGCAGGATGCAGAAGGCCATGAGGCCCAGCAGCCTTAGGGTCATCCGTACCGAAACCCAGGATAGAGGCTGAAAGATCGGAATCATAGATTGAATATCCCGGACTCGCCGTTCGGGAGGATAGGCCCGAAACTGCGTCATGTCCAGAACTGCTCCGATGAAAAGGAGCTGTGGAGAAGGAATCAGGTGCGACTTCGGCACATTGATGGAGAACCCCAGAGAGTGCAGGAGTTCGGCCGTAGTCTGGAGGTGGGAGACGACTGCCTGGGACGAGCCCGCCTTCAGCAGCCAGTCGTCGAGGTAGGGGAAGACTGGAACCCCTGCCCGGCGCAGATGAGCTGTGACCACCGCCATCACTTTCGTGAACACCCGAGGGGCACTTGTAAGGCCAAAGGGAGCACGGTGAACTGAAAATGCTCGAGGCCTACCGTGAACCGTAGAGTAACGCCGGTGGGCCGGCAGGACGAGGATGTGGAAATAAGCGTCCTGCAAGTCCACACGCTACCAACCAGTCTCCAGGGTCGAGGGCAGTCAAGACCTGAGCTAGGGTGAGCATCTTGAACTTCTCCTTCCGGAGGAAGCGATTGACGTTCCGGAGGTCCAAGATAGGACGCATGTCCTCCTTGTCCTTTTTGGGCACCAGAAAGTAGTGGGAGTAGCAACCACGTCCTACTCTCTGGGGTCGGAACATGCTCGATGGCCCTCTTGGCCAAGAGGGCCGTGACTTCCTTCTGCAGAAGCACCAAGTGATCCCCTGACATGCGGTGGAATTGAGGTGGCATGGCTGGGGGTGGTCTCGAAGGGGAGGGAGTAGCCCCTTCGGACAATGTCCAAGACCCACCTGTCCGAGGTGATGGGACGCCAGTGGTGAAGGTGATGGCGGACCCTGCCCCCTACTGGCGTGCTGTGCACCGGAAAGGAGGGGACTAGGAGGGCTTGGAGGCCGCGGACGGGTTGGAGGTGGTGGCCTGACCCGCATGCTGGTTGCCCGAACCGCCACGGCGGTATCCACGTCCTCGGCCACGCGAAGACGCTTGCTGCGCGGGCCGGTGGCTGGGCAGCTGGCGTGACTGGGCGCCCCTTCCGTGGCCACGAAGAGGCGAAAAGCAGAGGTTAGCGGAGGGCGTACAACAGAAAGGCCCAGGGACTTGGCAGTAGCCCGTGAGTCCTTAAAACGCTCCAGCGCATGGTCTGCTTTGGAACCAAAAGACCGACTCCATCAAAGGGCATGTCCAGGAGTGTATTCTGGACATCACCCGAGAAACCAGTTGTTCTCAGCCAGGCGTGGCGACGTAGCGCCACCGTCGTTGCAAGCGATCTGCCCAGCGAGTCGGCGGTATCAAGGCCACAACGTATGGTGTATTTAGCCGCATCTCTTCCTTCCGCAATGGCGCGGGTAAGCAGTGTCTGGACCTCCTCAGAAGACTCTGGCAAAACAGCCGCCACCGAATCCCACAGGGAGTGGGTATATCGGCCCAAAGGCAAGCTGTGTTGACGGACCGCAAGCCAGCACTGGAGGAAGAAAAGCCTTCTTCCCAAATTGGTCCAGGCGTTTGGATTCCCTATCTGGAGGGGCGGTAGGGAAGGCGGTTTGGGAGGCAGAGGCTTGGACAACCAAGCTCTCGGGGGTGGAATGTTGGGAGAGAAACAAGGGGTCGCCCGGAGCAGGGCGATGGCGTCGGGCCACGTTCCTATCCACAGGAGCACCTGTGGTGGGCTTGGACCAGGCGCCCAAAAGAACGTCAGTCAGTGCATCATTAAACGGCAGCACAGTCTCCGTGGAGGAAGCTGCCGGCTGAAGCACTTCCGTCAGGAGATTAGTCCTGACAGCCACAGTAGGCAATTGGAGGTGCAAGGCTCCAGCTGCTCTACGCAACACTGTTGCGAAATTTGCTCCCTCCTCCTTAGCCACGGGAGGAGACAGCATGCCAGTGTCAGGGGAAGTGTCTAGACCACCGGCATCCCCAAGTTCCTCAGCCCAGTCCTGATCATACTCACACTTTTGTGTGAGAGGGTCTTCCGACCCCTCCCAGCTCTCCTGGTCCTCCTCTTGTTCAAAATATGGAGGAGGAGGGACATTTGGGACCCAAGGTCTCATCGGCGCGGAGCCGGCGTCGGCGGCGTCGGTCCGGCTCCATGTCCGGAGCCGGAGACAACCGAGGAACGACGCCGTCCGGAGCCCCGGACGGGCGTCAGGAACGGCACCGGGGACGTCGGCGGAGGCGTGGTTAGGTCAACCGGCGTCGATGGGGGTTGCGGTACCACCGGAGCCGGGATCGAGGCCGGGGCCGGAGCCGAGGCCGGGATGAAGGCTGGCGGGACAGGCGATGCCGGGACCGGAGTCGGCGGCGACGCCGGAGCAACCCCATCAGGGCCCGCGGGGCCCGAATGCGCACCGGAGGGACCTTGAGGCCCGAAGAGGCGGGCCATGGCCGACAGGAATTCCTGTATTTCGGCCGGAGTCGCCCCCGAACCCGGAAAGGACGGGTAATGCGGGGGCGGCTCCACAGGCACGTCTGGGGCCGCGGGGGCGGGGACGGTGCCGACAGGGGCCTCAGCCGAGTCGCGAGACCGGCGAGGCGAAGTCTTAGAGCGATGATGCTTCTTAGACTTTTTGTGCTTCGACTTACCCGAGGAGCGCGAAGACTTGGACTCAGACGACCGGCGGGGACTCCGCGACCGGCCCCTCGACCTCTCCCGGGACCGGGGCTTGGTGCGGCGCGGAGCCGACTGCCGGACCTCGAGGAGCTTTCGAGACCGCTCTCGCAAAGCCTTCGGGTGAAGTTTCCGGCAGTCAGGACACGACTTCGTGTCGTGGTCTCGGCCGAGACAGTAGAGACACTCCAGATGCGGGTCTGTGATCGACATCATTCGACCACAGGAGTCGCATGGCTTGAAGCCGGGCATCCCTACGACACCTAGGAGTCGATGAAGACTCAAAAAGAAACAGTGAAAAAATTCACAAAAAATTTAGTCAAAAATTGACTAGGGCACTGCTCTTCTTGGATCTGCGCTTACTGGCGCGGAAAAAGAAGAACTGACGTCAGCGCGCAGGGGCGGCGTCTAAGTACTGCCCGCGACGTCATCCCGGCGATCACGACGCCGACGATGGACGCGGAGCCGCACAACGCCGCCTACCGACGCGCAAGGGTACTGCTACGCAAAAACTTTCCGGATCCAGCCTGACGCCTGGGGATTTTCTAAGGTAAGGAATCTGTCACTAACGTGTCTCTTTCAGATTGTGCTAGCAACTAGGTAATGATGGGATTAACAAACCGAAATAGTAAAAAAAAAAAAAAAACCTTGTTAATGTTGAATCGTTTCAGAACCATGCAACAAATGCACAAAATAAAATAACAGCAATCAAATTTACAAAATTTGTACAAAGTTTTTTTCATTGTAAATTGCAGCATCTACAGATTTACATTTAAAAAAATCAATAGTATTTTAGCTTGCTGAAAGTGGGAGGGATCAAATTCTTTACTAGCTTTATTTTTTTCAAACTATTAAAGTATACACAGGAGAATAATCACTAACAAGGGTTATATGGAACAAAGATCTTTCACAGTCTGTTAATTAATCCTCATGTTTAATGGCTACTTGATTTATAGGTACTGATGCACTTTACAGGATGTATTGTATATGATGCGATTCTGCTTATTACTAAGCAGTTTCTTTTAGATCTTTTTACTACAGTTTTTAACTTACATAATCAACAGTTTTTATATAGTCAGTAATACACAGCAAATGTAAATTCAATCTATTGTGCTATTCCAAGTATACTTTACATGTATAATACTTAATCTTATTTCTTTGATATCGTGTTAGAACTAACCCTGGGCGTAGTTTGCGTAGTAGCACTACACGTAGCTACGCGAAGTACACTTTGAACTACGCGTAGCTACGCAAAATGCGTAGTGCGTAGCTGTGTGCTTGTCTGCACTGTGCAATAATTGCCAACGGCATCTTGCACAGTGCAAGTTAAGATAAAATAAGTATCTCTGTCTTTATATGCTAAAATGCATATAGTCATTTCACAAAAGTGAAAACGATAAATTAACAATCAGTGAGAGAGGTGATGATTTTGGGATCCTCCCTAACCTAGGGAGAGAACCAAGCAGATGCCTTGAAAACAAAAAGCACATTTTGTTGAACGATTCGGTGGTGGTCCCATCCTCTTAGGACCACCCCAAGCACAGTTATTGGCAAAAATACAATCCCAACCAAAGGCCCTGCAAAGCATTATGGGACGAGATTAGCAGTGGGCAGTGAATTACAATAAGACTGAGGAAGACAAGATATTTTTAGCGGGGTAAGCCCAGAAAATGGAAGATTCATTTTAATATTTTTAAATGGAAGCATGCAATCTAAACTAAAGTAACCATTCTTTTGAAAACCATTTAAGTGAACAGTTAATAAAATCCAGGTGCAGTAACAAAGAATTAAGCAGGACGCCACAGGTGAGAAAGCAGGGTTATAAAATTGATGGAACAGTGACAGAATTAGAATATCCTACAAAAGTATATTAACAATTTTTGAACCAACATACGTTTTATGGTATGAAGTGGATGCGACTGGTGACAAAACAGAAATCAGTGACTTCTGCTACTAATGACACATGGACTCCTCCATTTATTTCCCCTTAATCTTGGGCTAACATTCAAGCGTGAATCTATTAGTCTTGCGCAGATTTACATAGGATAAAGCTTAATCAAAAACATGATAGTTTGGTACAAGCTCACTGAAATCACACATTTTTACTCAGAATTTGACTGAAACATGTGCAAGTCTGTACATCACCCTGGTCTGTGATCAATGGGAGTTTGGTAGAAGTGAAGAGGTCACTTGTCAAGAGTTTAAATTTAACTCTAATTTCCATGCTTCTGAATTTGCACATTTCTTGCAATTGTTTAATGTATTTTTACAGCGGCAATCAAATACAATCAAAGAAAAATTTTCAGTAAAAAGAGAATGTCTACCTTTTCTCCTCCATTAACTGTAACACTTATATTCCGGAGCGCTAAATCCAAATCTGCTCTATAACGCAGTCCAAAGTTTCTAAACTCTATTTTT
This sequence comes from Calotriton arnoldi, assembly GCA_963921515.1. Lineage (NCBI taxonomy): Eukaryota > Metazoa > Chordata > Amphibia > Caudata > Salamandridae > Calotriton > Calotriton arnoldi. Next base: position 674,808 of record CAWUFW010002461.1, on the reverse strand, counting down.
CCTTCATGAGGCCAATTCGCAGGTGGTGCTGCTTCCTCGTTGATCCACTCAGCCTGAAATCAAAATAAACCTTTGATCAGATATAACCTTCACTCTCTAGGTAATGGCTTTTAACGTGGGTCCCCTTAAAGGACTTAGCCAGTTTCCTCAAACCTAAGCAAATCTGGCATTCCACACTTTAGGGCATCTTTTGTTCGAGAGTGATATGAAAGATAAACACTTATTAATCACATACTAACATTTAAAGAAATACATTTATTTTTACCAATTTACACACAAGATTATATGCAAACATTTTTGGAGGAAGCAATAACGTTTGAAAGTAACACCAGGGGCATAGGAAACAACAAATGTCTGGGTGTGAGCTGCAGACTCTGATAAATGTATACAGTTTCATAGCTTTGAAGAGAAATAGAAAGGAAGGCAGGCATGTAGCCACAGTTTGCAAGTATGATTTATTGTTATTCACATTCTGCAAAGTAGTTACATTAAATGTATTTCGAGATCAAAGGTGGGTAAAGGGACGCAAGGGTTTTTATGGTTCTAGGGTGGGTCAAAGTAAAGGTACTTAAGGGTTGTTAGGATTCAGGATAGGTGAATAAGGTAAATAAAGGGTCCAAAATGTGGATGAGGGGGTACTACCCTAAAACAGAACAGGCATTTGCAATGCAATAGGTCTCGCCTCTGAGACCTACTAAGTTTCTAGCTATGAAGCACATTAGCCTGGATAAAGCGATTCTGGTATATTACTGACCTCTGCTGGTCGTTTTCTATCAAAACAGTTAAATAGAGGAAGTTGCCTGAAAAAAAGCAGTCCCTAAGCAAAAGCGGAAGCAGACAAGTTTTGGGGCAATGCTCCAAAGCCCACACAAAATACATGCAACAGATCTTCCAGACAGCGCAAGCGCTGTCTAGGCTCGACCTTAAAGGAAAAATATTTAAGACTGAGGGGTTTTAAGTTTGTGTTTATGTCCCGAAAACTTGACTATGAAAAACGTTTCACACTGGTTATTAGGAAAATCACCTAAAGTTATTTACACCCAGCCACCCCACCACATCCTTTAAATTGTAAATATAAGAAAGCACTTCACAATATGCCCTAGAGCCAACTTAATGAACCCTCACCACGAATTAAGGTAAAGAAGATAGAAAGGTCATGGTAAAAATGATTACAAAACTCTAGTTGAGTACCATGTCTTCACAGAATCATTAAAACTTGAACAAATGACCAGTATTCAACTAGGATTGCCATCTGGTGGTTTGTTGCCAACATGACCGGCCTTTTAATATCCCAGCTGGAACAAAAAATAGGAAAATCATCTTACCAATGCATACTTAAAACAATAATTATAAGAATAAATCACTTTAAACTGTGTTCTAGATCTACCTTACTGACACCCGATTGATAATTAAAGTAGACAAAAACAGAAAGGCCATGTTAAAAATTAAAACAGATGATTTTATTTAAAGTTCCATTTAGGTATCATGCCCAGGCCTTTACAGAAACTTCAAACTTAAACAAAAGACCGCATCAAAGCACTGTAGGCATAAAACGTGCCCCCCCTCCAACAAAATAACCCTCTCCCTCCTCCTCAGGCTACTGGGAAAACGCCTTGTGCTTGTTAAGCTCAAAATAAACTCCTCTCCTTCCACTTTTCTTTTTACTTGGCTCTCTGAACGGGAGGCAGTCAGATGACGGTGAATGAGGACTGGGCCGAAGCAAGATAACGGACTCTCAGCTGGTGTTGGTCAGGGGAACAGGCAGGATTAAGCCAAGCAGGCCAGGCAGCGAGGCTAATAGGAACAAGGCTGGCTTCATGGATAGGCTGTGCGGTCCAAAGTAATCCTTCCGAGTCGAGGGAGGTCTGCGCGGTATTCTAAAAGGAAAGGACAAAGGAGCCAAAATTAAAGGGCAGAGGGCATAGGTTGGGGGGTGGGCTTCTTGACATCAGCTTCATTTTATGACCATCATATTGGTCACAAATACTGAAGGCAGGTCAATAGCATGGCAATTCTAGGTAGCGCTAATGGCCCTGACAACAGTGGAGGTGAGCGGGAAAATGTCCTCTCGTCACCTCCGCCCTTGTGGCTGGATTTAAAGGGCGCAGTGAGTGTTGCTCCACCAACAATAATTAGAAAGAGAAGCCCACCAAGCTGCTTTTACAGGCTCAGTGGTGCTTGGTCTCAAGTAGTAACCTGAAACTAATTTTTTAAGATAAGGTAAAGTGACTGCAATTGCGCCTGTGCCTTTACTCGCCCTGGAAGCAAAAGGCAGTGTTGTGATATCAGGGTGGTCGGTGTGGCATTTTTTGAGGACTATGATTTTGGGCGTTAAGTTCTGCAACCCTGGGCGGGGTATAAACAGAGCTATGGGAATGAGAGGCAGGGCTCCGTGTATTTGGGACACACGAGGGGAGAAGCGAATAGAGCACTCCAATTTGTTCTGGGAACAGTGGACAGTGCAACTTAAACTAAAACGTGGAAGTTTTGCTCCTGGCTCTATCCTTCCCTCGGAGCAGAAGGACTACACATTTGCCAGTGCTGGCCACACATTTACAGCTGCACAATTAATTTTTGGTTTGTACCCTGTCTGCACCCCCAGCCCGCCTGTCTCCATTGATCTGCTGGCTGAAAGTCTCCATCAGGTAAAATATGAGACATTTCATTTGTTCATGTTTCACGTTAGGACTCTGCAAATGCATGGACATTATATTTAACGAGAACTTAATATAAATGAAGTGTATTCATTTGTAACCTTATCAGTCTGTTTTTATTTACTCTACTAGTCTGGGATCATTATGACCGCCTAGAGCACGTTTTATAGTGCTTTCTTCTTACAATTGCTGTTTGAAGTATCTATACTGATAAGGTAGAAAGACACCGGCTTTTATTGATTTAGATTTTTTTTTGTACTAGTGGGGTGTAGGAGGCTTGTTTAGTATATGGTGCACACTTGTTTAAGTGAAGCACCTTGCACTAATCCAGGCGACCCTTATGATGATTTCAGTGGTCTTAGACAACCATAGAAAGCTATCTAAGTGGTAGCTGTGGAAAGCAGCCTTCAGGCTTAGTCCAGAAGGAGTGTTAAGCAGCTTGTTTTACCAGAAGTAATCATAGTGTAGGTTAAACGAAAAAGAAACAGTGAAGTTATAAAAATAGGTATATTTATTATACACACTCACAAACACATTGGTATATCTCCTACCCTGAGATATCAACACAATACACACAATACTTCAAAGGTAAAACAGTATACACAAATACACAGTGGACTCCAGGGGAGACCAAACCATATACTAAAAAAGAGGAATGCGAACTGCGACCGAAGTTGGACTTGGACCATAAGACTCAGAAGAGCTGGTGACACAAAGAACCACCCAAGGTAAGTACCCAGGAACCCCACGGAGGCTGTGGGAAGAGTGGAAAAACAGCCGCGTAGTCCATGCAAGTCAACTGGAAAGTCTCGGTTGCAGTTTTCAAGAAGGACCCTTACCAGTGGACTTCGAAGAAACCCCGTGGAAGACCGAAGGCAGGAGAGTTACCCCACCCGTGGATACCCCAGGAACCAGGATACTACACCAGCGAAGCAGGGTGCATAGGTGCAAAGTGATGTCGGAAACCGACGTCGACCACAATGTAGGACTTCAGTAAAGATGCCGCTGGCGAAGAAGGTGAAAGTGTCCGGTGGAATACAAGGGTGGATCCTTGACTAGGAGTACCTGCAAGCAGAGGGGACAGAGTTTATGCCACTCAGAAGTGACCAGAGGCATGGAAGACCAATGACCACCGATGACAGAGGATGCAGGAGTGTTGACGGTGCCCTTGTCGCGGAAGCTGTGAGGACCAGGCGATGCTGTGGAAGACAAGGAGCCGTTCATGAGCTGCCCCAAGTCGGAAGTCGAGAGCCAGGGGGTCGGTGTCCGGCGGGAGCACCAACAAGCCTTGGCAGCAGCAACAGACGAGGAAAGCGAAGAAGGTGCAGTCGGGACAAGCAAGGTCCAAGGGACTCACCAAATGCAGGTGGGTCAGAGCAGGCCTGAGCAAGCAGGGAGCCCACTGGAGCCAAAGAAGACCCTCAAGAGGACCCACAGGCCGAAGGCACAGGAGTCGCAAGAGGACCTCAAGCAGCTTACAAAGAATGCAGGCCTACGGTGCAGAGGATGCGGTGAGGACGAAGATTTTGGCAGGAAGAGATGCTGGAGGCTGTAGCTTCTTGTAGCCTGAAGATCTCTGAAGGAATGAGTCAACAAGCCTTGGAAACAGCCAGTCAATGTGGAGCACAGGGGTGCTGTTCCAGCGGGTCAGACTAGGGATACTGGCCTCAAACTTGTTGAAAAGAAAGGCAGTCCTCGAGGGAGTTGCAGAACCACCGCCTGTTTTGCTGAGCCTTTTGGAGTCCGTAGGACGTCAGGAGCAGAAGACCGTTCAGCTTGGTTGCGGTGCCTGCAGATGGAGGGGAGTTACTCTTTCACTCCAAGGGAGATTCCTTCGGGTGTCTTTGATGCCTACAGGCCTGGAGAAGAACCTGGATGAGGCACAGACGCAGAATACTGGCAGGACGACAAGACCCGGAGCAGCAGGAGTCTTCCTTGGTGCAGTCTCAGTTCCTAGGCGAAGTCCAACGAAGCACAAAGTACCCAGACGGCTAAAGTTGAAGTGGTTTCGGGTTTGAATCTTGTCCCACGACTAATCTGAAGAGCCCCCCACAGGTAAGCCCTTAAGTACCCTAGGGAAAGGGTTGGGACGATTCAAGGATCCCTCCCAGAGGAGGGGCTGGACAGGGGAGGATACTCCCATGTCCTTTGTCCAGTTTCGCGCCAGAGCGGGAGCCAACGGCTCCCTGAACTGGTTCCAACTGGAGTATGCAAGGAGGGCACCAAATGTGCCCTTCAAAGCAGTCTGGTGGCGCTGGCAAGTGTCCCCACCCCAGCCCAACACACTAAGTCCTGTCTGGGAGGTGGTTACACCTCCCTGTGACAGGAAACCTACTGTTCTACCTTCCCCTACTCGAGCTCAGCTCAGCAGCAGGAGGGCAGAATTGTGCCTGTGGTCGGCTGCAGCACTAGCTTGCCGTTATACCCTGAAAGGCTCATACTGGGAATACAGGGTGCCTCCCTAGGGGAGCCCCCAGTACATGGGATCCTACATCCAACACTGGAATCGGTGTTGGGGTAGGATTCCAACATGTTTGATACCAACCATGACCGGTTTCGGTGCAGCCAATATATAGTTAGACATCTCATAATTGACGTGATGTCCACTTTATGTATTAAATGGTTGTCCGCACTTACAAAGACAGGAGAATCAACTCCGGGGTTTGTAGGGGGTGTCCGTCTCATGCAGGGCACCCTCACAGTTATAACCTAGCAGCCTGCCTTCAGGATTGAAAGGCCTGCCTTAGGGGTGACTTATAGGTTTTAAGTGCAGTGAAGGAAAACTTATATCTGTTGTGAGTGGTGCTTGCAAGTAAGTCCATAGTATATGGTACTAAGTTACCAAGGGGGGGTACCTTAGTACCATATACTATGGACTTACATGGGTACACCAATAGCCAATTTGGATGGTACCAAAGTACTTACAATAGCCAAATTTACGGAGAGAGCACAGTGACTGGGGTCCTGATTAGCAGGATCCCAGTCAGACTAGTCAGAAAATAGTATAACAGGAAAGAGAGAGAGTAAGCATGAAAGCAGATCTTACTCTCCTACATGGGGCATTAAAATACTGATTCCGCCGGTTAAAACTGGGCAGCTAGGTGACAGGGCTTTGGTGGCTAAAAGCCCCACTTTTTCAACCCCCCATTATATTTTTTTTAAAAAGCAGCATCGGAAGTGGAGGCAGGCAGAGGACCGAACAATCCTGCTCTGCCCCCTCCCGCAGCCTTGTTGTTCCTCTGTTTGACCTCTGCAACAACACCTCCTCCCCGACACTGCAGGACTCTGCATGAGTGGGTCGGGCAGGGAGGGTTTAGTGCTGCTGTGCAGGGTGAAGGTGCGAGTGCAGGGTGAACCATGAACCTGTGTGAGAGCAGAGTGAGTTGTGACTGGTCGAGTACACTGGATGAAGCCTTATAGCTTCATGAGTGCGGGATGAGTGGTGTGAATGCCCTGAATTAGCTTGTCAGAGGGTGAGTTGTGTGACTGTACGAGTACACTGGATGAAGCCTTATAGCTTCATGAGTGCGGGATGAGTGGTGTGAATGCCCTGAATTAGCTTGTCAGAGGGTGAGTGGTATGCTTGTCTAAGTGTAGAGCGAGTGCAGCAGTGTGCGCCTGTGAGTGTAGGGAGAGTGACGCAATGTGTCTGTGAGAGAAAGGGAGAGTGGTGAGTATTTTTGTGAAAATGTTCAACTTATTTTCAAAAATATTGTAGTTTGCTTTCCTGAAAGATATGCTGAAAATGCAACATTTGCAACCATTTTTCCTCAAATATTCTTGCAAAGTGGAAAAACACCTCTACGCCCCCCACCCAAATGTATGCTTCAAGGTCGATTGAATTTTATATTCCTCTCAACGCTTTCTGCCCCATCACTTTTAAAAGGCAACAGCCGTCACTGCTTGTCCCATGTACCTCGACAACTCAAAACTTATTACTTCCACCACTGCCTGGACACCGATTGTAAGGCGCAAAAGCCCCTAGTTTGTCTCTGTATGAAATTGTAAATCTAAGGTTAATAGACTAAAAAGGGAAATGTTACTTACCCTGTAAGCATTTGTTTGTGGCATGCAGTGCTGTAGATTCACATGCTGTGCATACTTCAACCATCTAGGGTTGGATCCGGATGTGTGCACGTTGTTTTTCTTCAAAGAAGTCTTTTGAGTCACAAGGTACTGTGATTCCTCCTCTTGGTGACAATGCACATGGTCGACAACTCCATTGTTAGATTGTTTTCCTGCACAGCGGATGAGGATAGTATGTATAGTGAAGCAATATACAGAGAGATGTCCATGCATAAGAGGAAAAAGATAGTAAGAGATACTGTTACAACCACAGGCATCCGGGAAGGAGGGTGGGTGCATATGAATCTACAGCACTACATGCCATGAACAGATGCTTACAGCGTAAGCAACATTTTCCGTTCAAGGCATGTGTGGCTGTAGATACACATGCTGTGCATAGACTGTAAAGCAATCCTCCCAAAAAGCGGTGGCTAGCCTGTGGGGGTTGCAGCAGACTCAATGAGTGTATGGAGAACTGCCTGACCAACATTAGTTCCTGGCGGGCTAGGACATCCTCACAGTAATATTTTGTGAAGGTGTGTGGTGTGGACTAAGTAGTTGATTTACATCTATCAGCTATGGGAATGTTCCCCAGGAAGGCCATAGAGCCTCCTTTCTTAATAGTAGAGTGTGCTCTAGGAAGAGTGTGGAGAGCCCTTTTAACTTTAGTATATCATGTCAGGATGCATTTAACTATCCATCTGGCAATGCCTGACTTGGATAGAGCCTTCCCTTTGTGGGGGTTGGAGAAAGCAACAAAAAGTTGTGTTTTCCTAAATGTTGACAGGAAGGTCAATGGAATGATTAAGGTGGAAGTGAGAGACTGCCTCAGGATGGAATTTGGGGTTAGTGCGGAGGACAACCCTATCCCTATGTACTTGGAAGAAAAAGTCTTCCAGTGTTAATGCCTGAAGCTTATTGACACGCCTGAGTAATGTGATGGCAACCAGAAAAGGCACCTTCAAAGAGAGAAACAGGAGGGTGCAGGAATGTAGGGGCTCAAGTGGAGGGCCCATGAGATGTGTAAGTACAATGTTGAGATTCCATGAGGGTGCCGGTGGAACCCAGAGGAATGACCCTCTTGAGACCCTACATGAAAGCTTTAATGACCGTAATCCTGAAGAGAGATGTGCTGTCTATTCTAGGCAGCCGGCGGCCAGGTGTAGTCATATAGAGGTGAAGGCTAGACCTGAAACCTGCAAATGGAGTAAGCAGCAGACTATATCCTGCAGTGCGGCTTCAAAAGGATCAATATTTTTTTAGTGGCAGTAGTGCACAAAGCTCTTCCACTTGGCCACATAGCAGGCCCGAGGAGTATGCCTGTGTCCTTGCTTGAGAATGCTCATGCATTCAGGTGAAAGATTAAGGTATAAACATAAATGGGGGGAGATGGAGGTAGACGTTGGGTTCATCCTCCAGACTGTGTATAGTTATTAACGAATCTGTAAAGACAGATCTAAGAACCTAACCAAAGGGAAGGGCTTCTGCTTAATGTGCGAAACAACACCCTGAATCTAAGAGGAGAAAACTCTCTTCTTGAGTCCCTTCACTTACCAAGGGTTGCCCCTAGGCGACATGCTTCATCATTGGGGCCATCCCAGACATCTACTGTCTGGGGCGTGCTGCAACTTGCGGAACTACGTAGGAGCACTTTTTGTGAAAAAATGTGTAGTGCAGTGTTAGGGGGAGTAGTGATGGTGATGCTAAAAATACTTAGCTAGTGAGTGATTAGTTTATTCCTGCTCCTAGTTGGTATGGATAAAAAGGGGTTAATAATAGGGAGGAAGTGTAACTGTTGCACAAGTTACTAACTTGTGTAACGATATATCTGTAAGAGACAGTAGTTAGTGACAGATTCCTTACCTTAGAATATCCCCAGGCGTCAGGCTGGATCCGGAAAGTTTTTTGCGTAGCAGTACCCTTGCGCGTCGGTAGGCGGCGTCGTGCGGCTCCGCGTCCGTCGTCGGCGTCGTGATCGCCGGGATGATGTCGCGGGCACTACTTAGGCGCCGCCCCTGCGCGCTGACGTCAGTTCTGTACACGACTTTCCGCGCCAGGAACGCAGAGCCATGCAAGAAGCTGACACAGGTGTCTGAAAAATACTAGGGCCCTGAAAGGGATGTCCTTAACCCTAGAAATCAGTTCGCAGAACGGGGAGGATGGGTGGGGCGGTAGGAATCTGTCACTAACTACTGTCTCTTACAGATATATCGTTACACAAGTTAGTAACTTGTGCATCTGAAAGAGACACGTTAGTGACAGATTCCTTACCTTAGAATAGATACCCCAGCAATACCAACCCCGGTGGTGGGTCTGCGAACAAAGATCAGACAAGGAAGTCCTGGAGGACAGAACGGCCAAAGAAGCCGTCCCTCCGGACCTGACTGTCAAGGCAGTAATGCTTTGTAAACGTGTGCAGCGAGGCCCACGTAGCTGCCTGACAAATAACCGGCAGCGGAACACCGCGGCCCAAAGCCGTGGTAGCAGCCGTTGCCCTGGTGGAATGGGCCCGCAGCCCAACAGGAGGCTCCTTCTTAGCCAAAGAATAGCAGGTCTTGATGCACAAGGTAACCCAGCGGGAGATGGTCCTCTTGTGCACCGCCCGACCTTTTTGGCGCCCACGTAGCCAACAAAGAGCTGGTCATCCACCCGGAAGTGTTTTGTGCGGTCAATATAGAAGGAGAGCGCACGTTTCGGGTCCAGACGGTGGAGCCTCTCTTCCTCTCTGGAAGGATGCGGAGGCGGAAAGAAGGTGGGTAAAGTGATGGTCTGCCCAATATGGAAAGCAGTAACCACCTTTGGCAAGAAGGACGGACGCGTCCGAAGAACAACCTTGTCCGGATGAACAGACAGAAAGGGAGGTTTGCAAGATAGAGCCTGGAGCTCACTCACCCGCCGAGCGGAGGTGATGGCCACCAGAAAGGCTGTCTTCAGAGTCAGAAGACGAAGAGGACAGTTATGTAGAGGCTCAAAGGGAGCGCACATTAAAAAGGTAAGAACCAAGTTCAAGTCCCACTGAGTCATCACAAACGGAACAGGAGGGAAGAGGTGAGTAATGCCTTTTAAGAACCTGTTAACAACAGGGGACTTGAAAAGGGAGGGCTGATCAGGAAGCCTGAGGAAGGCCGAGATAGCACAAAGATAACCCTTGATGGTACCCAGGGCAGAACCCTGCCGGGCCAGAGAAAGAAGGAACAGAAGGACCTCAGAAAGAGGGGCAGAGAGGGGATTCACAGCCTCTGCCGTGCACCATGCTACAAATTTGTTCCACCTGCAGGCGTATACCACCTTAGTGGAGGGACGCCTGGCTGCCAGAATCACATCACAAACTTCGGGAGGCAAGTCGAAAGGAATCAACTGCCGCCGCTCAATCTCCACGCAAGCAGGTGTAGACTGGACAGGTTCGGGTGGAGGACCGTCCCCTGCTGCTGCGACAGAAGATCCTCCCGAAGAGGCAGACGGATCGGGGGATCCACGCTCATATTGAGTAGCTCGGGATACCAAACTCTTCGAGCCCAGTCCGGAGCCACAAGAATGACTTGGGCCCGGTCGTGCCGAATCTTCTTCAACACTCTGGGTAGAAGTGGTATAGGCGGAAAGGCGTACAATAGACCGCAACTCCACTCATGACGAAAGCGTCGCCGAGCGAGTGCCGCCTTGGAAATTCCAACGCGCAGAACTGATGACATTGCGCGTTCTCTTCGGTGGCGAATAGATCTAACCAAGGCTCTCCCCATTGTAGAAAGAGTCCTTGCGCCACTTCCGAGTGAAGACGCCATTCGTGATCCATCATGAACCTGCGGCTGAGTTCGTCCGCCCTGGCGTTCAGGGAACCTGCCAGGTGTTGAACCATCAGGAACATGCCCTGATGTTCCAGCCATGTCCAGAGGCGCAGAGCCTCCTGACAAAGGGTCCAAGACCCCACCCCGCCCTGTTTGTTGCAGTACCACATGGCGGTGGTGTTGTCTGTGAACACCTGCACTACCTTCCCTTTGACAGAGGGAAGGAATGCCTTGAGTGAAAGTCGGATCGCCCGGAGCTCCAGAAGGTTGATATGGAGCCGGGACTCCGCCTGGAGACCAGAGGACTCTGATCTCCGCCTCTCCCATGTGACCGCCCCATCCCAGAAGGGACGCGTCCGTCACAACTGTGTGCTCTGGCTGGGGAAGGGAGAGGGATCTGCCCATGACCCATTGCCGGTTCGAGAGCCACCACTGCAACTGTCTTGCAGTCCCCTCCGAGATCTGGACGTGATCGGACAGGTTGCCCTGGTGCTGCGCCCACTGGAACTTCAGGTCCCACTGCAGAGCCCGCATATGCCATCTGGCATGATTGACCAGCAGGATGCAGGAGGCCATGAGGCCCAGCAGCCTCAGGGTCATCCGTACCGAAACCCAGGATAAAGGCTGAAAGATCGGAATCATAGCCTGAATATCCCGGACTCGACGTTCGGGAGGATAGGCCCGAAACTGCGTCGTGTCCAGAACTGCTCCGATGAAAAGGAGCTGTGGAGAAGGAATCAGATGCGACTTCGGCACATTGATGGAGAACCCCAGCGAGTGCAGGAGTTCGGCCGTAGTCTGGAGGTGGGAGACGACTGCCTGGGACGAGCCCGCCTTCAGCAGCCAGTCGTCGAGGTAGGGGAAGACTGAAACCCCTGCCCGGCGCAGATGAGCTGCGACCACCGCCAACACTTTCGTGAACACCCGAGGGGCACTGGTAAGGCCAAAGGGGAGCACGGTGAACTGAAAATGCTCGGGGCCTACCGTGAACCGAAGGTAACGCCGGTGGGCCGGCAGGACGGGGATGTGGAAATATGCGTCCTGCAAGTCCAACGCTACCAACCAGTCTCCAGGGTCGAGGGCAGTTAAGACCTGAGCTAGGGTGAGCATCTTGAACTTCTCCTTCCGGAGGAAAGCAATTGACGTTCCGGAGGTCCAAGATAGGACGCATGTCCTCCTTGTCCTTTTTGGGCACCAGGAAGTAGTGGGAGTAGCAACCACGCCCTACTTCTGGGGTCGGAACACGCTCGATGGCCCTCTTGGCCAAGAGGGCCGTGACTTCCTTCTGCAGAAGTACCAAGTGATCCCCTGACATGCGGTGGAATTGAGGTGGCATGGCTGGGGGGTGGACTCGAAGGGGAGGGAGTAGCCCCTTCGGACAATGTCCAAGACCCACCTGTCCGAGGTGATGGTACGCCAGTGGGGAAGGTGATGGCGGACCCTGCCCCCTACCGGCGTGCTGTGCACCTGAAAGGAGGGACTAGGAGGGTTTGGAGGCCGCGGACGGGTTGGAGGTGGTGGCCTGACCCGCACGCTGGTTGCCCGATCCGCCACGGCGTAATCCACGTCCTCGGCCACGCGAAGACGCCTGCTGCGCGGGCCGGTGGCTGGGCTGCTGACGTGAAGGGCGCCCTACCGTGGCCACGATAGGGGCGAAAAGCAGAAGTCAGCGGAGGGCGTGTAGCAGAAAGGCCCAGGGACTTTGCAGTAGCCCGTGAGTCCTTAAAGCGCTCCAACGCCTGGTCTGCTTTGGACCCAAAAAGACCGACTCCATCAAAGGGCAAGTCCATGAGAGTATTCTGGACATCCCCTGAAAAACCAGTGGTTCTCAGCCAGGCGTGGCGTCTGAACGCCACCGTCGTTGCAATAGACCTTCCCAGCGAGTCGGTGGTGTCAAGGCCACAACGTATTGTGTATTTAGCCGCATCCCTTCCTTCCGCAATGGCGCGGGAAAGCAGTGTCTGGACCTCCTCAGGACACTGGGGCAAAACATCCGCCACCGAATCCCACAGGGAGTGGGTATATCGGCCCAAAAGACAAGCGGTGTTAACGGACCGCAAGCCAGCACTGGAGGAAGAAAAACCCTTCTTCCCAAATTGATCCAGGCGTTTGGATTCCCTATCCGGAGGAGCGGTAGGGAAGGCGGTTTGGGAAGCGGAGGCTTGGACAACCAAGCTCTCAGGAGTGGGGTGAACAGAGAGAAACAGGGGGTCGCCCGGAGCTGGGCGATGGCGTCGTGACACGTTCCTATCCACAGGAGCCCCTGTGTTGGGCTTGGACCAGGCGCCCAAAGAACGTCAGTGAGGGCGTCGTTAAACGGCAGCACAGTCTCCGCAGAGGAGGCCGCCGGCTGAAGCACCTCTGTCAAGATGTTATGCTTGACCGTCAAAGTAGGGAGTTGGAGATGTAAGGCCCCAGCTGCCCTACGCAACACCGTAGCAAAATTGGCTCCCTCCTCCGTAGCCACGGGAGGAGACAGCATGCCAGTGTCAGGGGAAGTATCCAGACCACTGGCCTCCCCTAGACCCTCTGTCCAGTCCTCATCGTACTGACACTGTCGTGCCAGAGGGTCATCAGACCCCTCCCAGTCCTCCTGGTCCTCCTCCGGTTCAAAATAAGGAGGAGGAGGGACATTTGGGACCCAAGGTCCCATCGGCGCCGGAACCGGCGTCGAGCGACGTCGGTCCGGGTCCATGTCCGGAGCCGGAAGGAACTGGGGGACGACGCCGCCCGGAGCCCAGGGCGGCGTCGAGAACGGCACCGGAGACATCGGCGCCGGCGGAGGTGTCGTTAGGTCGACCGGCGTCGATGGGGGTTGTGGAGCCGGGATCGAAGCCGGAGCCGGGATCGAGGCTGGAGGCACGGGCGACGCCGGAGCAACCCCATCCGGGCCCGCGGGGCCCGAAGGCGCACCGGAGGGGCCTGGAGGCCCGAAGAGGCGGGCCATGGCCGACAGGAATTCCTGCACTTTGGCCGGATCCGCCCCCGAACCCGGGAAGGGCGGGTATGGCGGGGGCGACTCCACAGGCATGTCCGGGGCCGCGGGGACGGTCCCGGGAGGGGCCTCAGCCGAGTCGCGAGACCGGCGAGGCGAAGTCCTAGAGCGATGATGCTTTTTGGACTTCTTGTGTTTCGACTTACCGGACGAAGAAGACTTCGACGCCGACGACCGGTGTGGACTCCGCGATCGACCCCTGGACCTCTCACGCGACCGGGGCTTCCGCGGAGCCGAATGCCAGGCCTTTTTGGAGCTTTCGAGACCGCTCTCGCAAAGCTTTCGGGTTGAGGGCCTGGCAGTCGGTACAAGACTCCGTGTCGTGGCCTCGGCCGAGGCAGAAGAGACACTCCCAATGCGGGTCGGTGACGGACATCATCCGAGCACAGGCGCCGCAACGTTTGAAACCGGGCATCCCTACGACACCTTGAGAGAGAAAAACAGTGAAAAAATTCACCAAAAGTATGGTCAAAAAATGACCAGGGCACTGCTCTTCCCGGATCTGCGCTTGCTGGCGCGGAAAAAGAAGAACTGACGTCAGCGCGCAGGGCGGCGCCTAAGTACTGCCCGCGACGTCATCCCGGCGATCACGACGCCGACGACGGACGCGGAGCCGCACGACGCCGCCTACCGACGCGCAAGGGTACTGCTACGCAAAAAACTTTCCGGATCCAGCCTGACGCCTGGGGATATTCTAAGGTAAGGAATCTGTCACTAACGTGTCTCTTTCAGATATGTGTATACTATCCCTAGTAATTGGTAGACATGTTTTGAGGTGTCCCCTAAACCTCTTCTTCAGGACCACATGGGGACCAGCCCCATGCGTACCACTCCGTGAGAAAAACAATCCTATACTAAAGAAATAATATAATAAAGAACAGGTGCACACCTAGACTCGTAGTATCTGTTCAAGGAGATAAAGTGACAAAGAGATTAGTACATATTGCCTGCCCACCTCTCACGTGGGCAGGTCCAAACTATATGCAGTGCTTAAATCAATGCGTTCCTCTATAGTTTGTATCGGTGCCCTTAGTAGTAAAAATTATTGAATTAGTGCTTGTATCCAATGTGACACCTTGGAACACATCGGACTACTCTATTGTGAGAAAGCATGGTTATTCATTAAAAACATTGGTAAAAGGGAAAGAAACACTTGTGAGCAAACATTACAAGACAAAACAAACATATAAACATACTGTTCACAATTTGTAAGAACATACTTCTGTTTTGGCAACGCTGTGCCTCATGGACTGCCAGGGTGGAGGGGCTTGTAGTAACCCTAGAAGAATGTATATAAAGTATTTGAGTCAAGGGGAGGGCCATGGGTAAAAGCGAAATACTGGTTAGTTATTCCCCATAGCGTGGCCTGGAGGAAAAAACGAGCGTTTTTCAGGGATCCTGGGTTCCTGTTAGGGAAGAAAAGATCTTACTTGGCTCAGCACTCCTCAGTCAATGACACCTACTCGTACCCGGGCGGACCGGATATTAGCGCGTCTTCAGCTCGATGTTGTTTAAATACTGGCAGGAAAAGCCCAGTCATGCTCATATGCGAGTAAAGACTAGACCGCGGTTGTAAGAAAATGGCCGCCTAGTTTCGGAACTTTGTCCGCGCCATTTTGGGAGGATTATTTTCAGAGTTGGATTTTTTTTTAAATTAAATTAGTGGCATTGTGAAACTGGGGGATGAGTAAATAATAATTTATCAGTATTTTTTTAGGTTATTATCGCAACTGAAAAAAGACTACGACAAAAAGAGAAAATGAAAAAAGACTATGAACCAAGGTTAATGACCATTTCATTATTGGCAAAGTTCGAGCGCCATATTGGAAGTAGAGACCTGAATTGGTCCACCTCCAATATTTAGTTGAAAGATTATCAAATGAGGTGTAGTTAGTATGGTGTCAACCTGAGAGGAGAAACTACTCTAAAGCCTATGTTTGATAGCGAGGCAGTAGGATTTTGACTGTTGCTTTTGTGTGAATGTGGATGCGGTCGTTCAGTAATTACAAGTTCCTTGCATCATGCCAGTGGAGTTACAAAGGCAATGTGAGGTCTCTCATGGGAGTCTGTTCATGGGACCTTTACTTGGAGGTGATTTGAGTACCGTCCGGTCCTCTCATCTGTGATGTAAACAAAACAGTCCAGGAGTGGTATTGGGATTATTATATCTGTATCTCCAATGTACCCAAGGTGTAGTTCATCTTGCGAACTGTCCCATGGGATATTATCATTCAGACCTGTCGTATCTGTGTGCAATTTGAACACCCATCTTTGTTCTTTTTCCAGCAGCTTCTGTTCTAAATTGTCAGTGTCGTGTTCTAACACTACCCATCGCATGTCATTTGGGGTGTGTTTCTTTTCATTAAAGTGGGCCGTCATCCTCGTGCTTGCCCTGTGGCAATTGATGTTGCTACGGTTCTCACATATTCTCGTGCTGACCTTTCTAGTAGTTATGCCTACATAGTGTAGGTTACAGCTACATGTGATCATGTATATCACCCCTGAGCTGTTGCATGTGGTGAACTTTCTTAATTCCCAAGTTGTTCCTGTGTTGAAAGTCACCTTCTTCGTGGTAGCAGTTAGGTGCCACATGGGTGATGGCCTGTGGGTAACGTACTGATTACCTGTTGGTTGTTCTTGAGTTGGGATTTTGGACGAGTGTGTACTAGGATGTCCCTGAGGTTCTTGCCTCTTCTATGTGAGAACATGGGTAGTGGCAGGGCTTTAAGTGGGCCGGGTCTCACCGGTGCTGAGCACCGGCAGTTTTTTAAAGGAGGCCTCGAAACGGGTCTCTATCGGGCTCTGTTTTGTGCCCTGGCACAGGCGGTCCGTTTTTTTTCGGACCGCAATGACAGCAGGCACATCGATGTGCGTGTGCTCACACTGCTCACTTCTCACTAGTGTAGAAGTTACGGCATGACGTCATGCCAGGTGAGCGTTGTAGGGGGAAGGGAAATCCTTTAAAGAGAATCATTTTCTCTCTGGATTTCCCTTCTCTTTTTGAAACTCGGGAGCAGCAACATTGTGGTGGTGTCACCAAGGCTTTAAGTGGAAGCTTTTTCAATATTATATACACGCCATAGTTGCTGCTTATTTATCTTATGCAACTAACAACCATTGACAAAGCCAATATGTCCTGCCTTGTTGTAGGTATGATGTTACTTGTTGTATCATATCTAGATGCAACGACAAACAGCAAAAAACAAGTCGGGGGCACACTATGCTAAGCACAGATTTTAGCTTACGTGTTTTTAAGCCACGCTCTTAATTACATTGGCCACGCCCCTTTGAGAGACCCCCCCCCCCCCCAGTTTTTTCATCCCACTTAAAGCCCTGGGTAGTGGGATATTTAGTTTCCCACTGTTGAGGATGCTCCAGTGCTTTCTTACTATCTTAGAGACTTTGTCCGATGCTATGTTAAATGTGGTTATACAGATGGGTCTTTTGTCTTTTTCTCTGTCCTCTTTTTCATATGTTTCCAGAAGAGCGTCCGTGATTATTGGCTGCTCTTTTCTTTCCTTTATGGATTCTCTTAGCAGGGTATTTTCTCTTCTGGAGTTTTTCGGATAGGTCTTTTGCCTGTATTTCATAATCCCTTATTTCTGAGCAATTCCTCCTGAGCCGGAGAAATTGGCCAAAAGGGAGGTTTTCTTTCAGGTGGCGAGGGTGAAAACTGTCATAAAGTAGTAGGCAGTTCTTGGCAGTGGGTTAAAAGTGAGTGGTAGTCTTAAGAGTCCCTTCTGCCGCATAGATGTTGAGATCTAGAAACACCAATTCTGATCTGCTCATGGTGTGTGAATTTTAGGAATGGGTCCTGTAGATTGAGCCATTGGAGGAACTCGTTTGCTTCAGATTCGTCGCCTTTCCATACCATAAGGACTTCGTCAATGTACCTCTTCCATTCCAGTATCTTTTCTCGGTGTGGGTTGTATGACAAAATCTTGTGTTCTTCTAAGTGGTAAACATACAATCCCGCCACACTTGGAGCAAAGGTACTCCCCATGCTGGTCCCATGTCGTTGTCGGAACAGGATGTCCTCAAAACGGAATAAATTCTCAGTCAAAGCCCATTTACAGCAATCAAGGACTATATGTTGTGGTGTGTGGTAGGGCCATTCTGCTCCATATAGGGTTTCCTCTAGGATATCTAGGGTTTTTTGTGTGGTAAGCTCGTGTATAGGCTCTCTACATCTAAGCCAACGAGGACGCTGTGTGCAGGGTCAAAGTTGAGATCCTTGAGTAGGCAAAGTACTGCTTTCGTAACCTTTAAATATGTATTGGTTTTTTGTATCAGGGGGCGTAGAAAGGCATCTGCAAATTTTGAAAGTGGTTCTAGTATGGATCCGATACCAGAGACAATGGGACGTCCTGGAGCGTTTTCCAGTGACTTATGAATTTTGGGATAGTGTAGAAATAGGGCACGACTGGTTGGGTATTGGTCATGAATTCTCCTTCTTTCTTAGTAACCCAATCATGTGTTAATGCTTCTTCAATCATGCTGGTAATCCCAATTCGTAATCGTTCTGTGGGGTCTTTTTTGATGCGTTCATCATTTCTTTCGTCTGACAGGCGCCTCAGGCATTCACTTCGGTATGCCTCTGTGCTTTGTAGGACGATGCCACCGCCTTTATCAGCAGGTTTTATTGTGATGTCCCTGTTGGCCAATTCCTTGATGGCTTCTTGTTCCTTCTTGGTGGTATTATGAAATGTTTTATAGTTCTTGGATCCATCTCTCCTACTTCTTTTATAACCGCCTTTTCAAAGGCTAATAGTTCTACCAGTAGTGTGACTGATGGCGGTGTAAATGTAGATTTTGGATATAAGCCAGTGTCACCTCTTTGAATTTCCATAATTGGTTTGTTTTCAAAAAACACCTGTAGCTTAATTTTCCTTATGAATTCATTCAGCTCACAGCTGAGCAAGAACTTATCTAAAGTTGGTGTAGGTACAAAACCGAGTCCTTTTTCTAGGACCATCAGTTGTGTTGTTGACAGGGTAGTTCCCGATAGATTTACTACTAGACTGGGTTGTTGCTGGTTGTTGGATAGTTCGGTGGGCCCATACTCCTCGTGTTCATCCTCATTTGTTCCAGGGGTTGTGACCATTGCACCTGTTGTCCTCTCTTGGTTTTTCCTCTTTGTATGCCTTTGCCTCTTCCTAAAAAAGGAACCGATGATCCCGCGTGATCTTGCTGTGGGCCTGTTTTTCCCAATAAGGGTATGGTTGTGGTTGGTATTGTGGGGGGCCGTAGTAAAATGGTGGCGCAGGGAATGGTGGTGGTTGGTAAGGTGGCCATCCAAAGCCTTGACCTACTCTATTCCTCATTCTTCCACTGTAATTACGGCGGCCTCGTGTGTTATTCCTGCGGCCAAAGCTATTGTCTGAACTGTCGGAACCTGTGTCAGATCCATCTGTATCTGTGTTGTACCCTGGGTTTTTGCCGGTCTGGTGATCGTCCTCCCTGATATAAAGGTATACCTTGTCGTGGCTAAAATTCTTAGCATCTTTTTTAAATTTCTGATATTTAGTGTCTTTTAGTGTTGTTTCGAAATCTGTCATTGTTTTGTTCAGTTCCTCAAATCTTTTTTCAGCTCTGTTGTTGTTTGGAAAGTTTTGAGTTTGACCTCCAAAGTGTGTATTTCCTCTTTCATCTCTTGTGACAGGCGTACTGCTGTTTTTATTATGAGCACTAACCAATCTCTTGTACAATGCCAAGAGATTAGTGACCAATCTTTTTGAAGGCCTTATCTTGTTGGAAGATAAAAGGTTTGTTGCGCGCTATTAGCTTTTCCTGCCAGTATTTAAACAACATCGAGCTGAAGACACGCTAATATGCGGTCCGCCCGGGTACGAGTAGGTGTCATTGACGGAGGAGTGCTGAGCCAAGTAAGATCTTTTCTTCCCTAACAGGAACCCAGGATCCCCGAAAAATGCTCGTTTTTTCCTCCAGGCCACGCTATGGGGAATAACTAACCAGTATTTCGCTTTTACCCATGGCCCTCCCCTTGACTCAAATACTTTATATGCATTCTTCTAGGGTTACTACAAGCCCCTCCACCCTGGCAGTCCATGAGGCACAGCGTTGCCAAAACAGAAGTATGTTCTTACAAATTGTGAACAGTATGTTTATATGTTTGTTTTGTCTTGTAATGTTTGCTCACAAGTGTTTCTTTCCCTTTTTACCAATGTTTTGAATGAATAACCATGCTTTCTCACAATAGAGTAGTACGATGTGTTCTAAGGTGTCACATTGGATACAAGCACTAATTCAATCATTTTTACTACTAAGGGCACCGATACAAACTATAGAGGAACGCATTGATTTAAGCACTGCATATAGTTTGGACCTGCCCACGTGAGAGGTGGGCAGGCAATATGTACTAATCTCTTTGTCACTTTATCTCCTTGAACAGATACTACGAGTCTGATTTCAACCGTATGTATTTAATTTTTGGTGCTCACACATTAGGTGTGCACCTGTTCTTTATTATATTATTTCTTTAGTATATGATTGTTTTTCTCACAGAGTGGTACGCATGGGGCTGGTCCCCATGTGGTCCTGAAGAAGAGGTTTAGGGGACACCTCGAAACATGTCGACCAAATGCACAAGTTACTAACTTGTGTAACGATATATCTGTAAGAGACAGTAGTTAGTGACAGATTCCTTACCTTAGAATATCCCCAGGCGTCAGGCTGGATCCGGAAAGTTTTTGCGTAGCAGTACCCTTGCGCGTCGGTAGGCGGCGTCGTGCGGCTCCGCGTCCGTCGTCGGCATCGCCGGGATGACGTCGCGGGCAGTACTTAGGCGCCGCCCCTGCGCGCTGACGTCAGTTCTGTACACGACTTTCCGCGCCAGGAACGCAGAGCCATGCAAGAAGCTGACATAGGTGTCTGAAAAATACTAGGGCCCTGAAAGGGATGTCCTTAACCCTAGAAATCAGTTCGCAGAACGGGGAGGATGGGCGGGCGGTAAGGAATCTGTCACTAACTACTGTCTCTTACAGATATATCGTTACACAAGTTAGTAACTTGTGCATCTGAAAGAGACACGTTAGTGACAGATTCCTTACCTTAGAATAGATACCCCAGCAATACCAACCCCGGTGGTGGGTCTGCGAACAAAGATCAGACAAGGAAGTCCTGGAGGACAGAACGGCCAAAGAAGCCGTCCCTCCGGACCTGACTGTCAAGGCAGTAATGCTTTGTAAACGTGTGCAGCGAGGCCCACGTAGCTGCCTGACAGATAACCGGCAGCGGAACACCGCGGCCCAAGGCCGTGGTAGCAGCCGTTGCCCTGGTGGAATGGGCACGCAGCCCAACAGGAGGCTCCTTCTTAGCCAAAGAATAGCAGGTCTTGATGCACAAGGTAACCCAGCGGGAGATGGTCCTCTTGTGCACCGCCCGACCTTTTTGGCGCCCACGTAGCCAACAAAGAGCTGGTCATCCACCCGGAAATGGCGTGTGCGGTCGATGTAAAAGGAAAGCGCACGTTTTGGGTCCAGACGGTGGAGCCTCTCTTCCTCTCTGGAAGGATGCGGAGGCGGAAAGAAGGTGGGCAAAGTGATGGTCTGCCCAATGTGGAAGGCAGTAACCACCTTTGGCAAGAAGGACGGACGCGTCCTAAGAACAACCTTGTCTGGATGGACAGACAGAAAGGGAGGTTTACATGATAGAGCCTGGAGCTCACTCACCCGCCGAGCGGAGGTGACGGCCACCAGAAAGGCAGTCTTCAGAGTCAGAAGACGAAGAGGACAGTTATGTAGAGGCTCAAAGGGAGCGCACATAAGAAAGGTAAGAACCAAGTTCAAGTCCCACTGAGGCATCACAAACGGAACAGGAGGGAAGAGGTGTGCAATGCCTTTTAGAAACCTGTTAACAGGGGACTTGAAAAGGGAGGGCTGATCAGGAAGCCTGAGGAAGGCCGAGATGGCACAAAGATAGCCCTTGATGGTACCCAGGGCAGAACCCTGTTGGGCCAGGGAAAGAAGGAACAGGAGAACCTCAGAGAGAGGGGCAGAAAGGGGATTCACAGCCTTTGCTGTGCACCATGCCACAAACTTGTTCCACCTGCAGGCGTATACCACCTTAGTGGAGGGACGCCAGAATCACATCACAAACTTCGGGAGGCAAGTCGAAAGGAATCAACTGCCGCCGCTCAATCTCCACGCAAGCAGGTGGAGGCTGGACAGGTTCGGGTGGAGGACCGTCCCCTGCTGCTGCGACAGAAGATCCTCCCGAAGAGGCAGACGGATCGGGGGAATCTACGCTCATACGGAGTAGCTCGGGATACCAAACTCTTCGAGCCCAGTCCGGAGCCACAAGAATGACTTGGGCCCGGTCGTGCCGAATCTTCTTCAACACTCTGGGTAGGAGTGGTATAGGCGGAAAGGCGTACAATAGACCGCAACTCCACTCGTGACGAAAAGCGGCGCCGAGCGAGTGCCGCCTTGGAAATTCCAACGCGCAGAACTGATGACATTGCGCGTTCTCTTCGGTGGCGAATACATCTAACCAAGGCTCTCCCCACTGTAGAAAGAGTCCTTGCGCCACTTCCGAGTGAAGACGCCATTCGTGATCCATCATGCACCTGCGGCTGAGTTCGTCCGCCCTGGCGTTCAGGGAACCTGCCAGGTGTTGAACCATCAGGAACATGCCCTGATGTTCCAGCCATGTCCAGAGGCGCAGAGCCTCCTGACAAAGGGTCCACGACCCCACCCCGCCTTCTTTGTTGAAGTACCACATGGCGGTGGTGTTGTCTGTGAACACCTGCACTACCTTCCCTTTGACAGAGGGAAGGAATGCCTTGAGTGCAAGTCGGATCGCCCGGAGCTCCAGAAGGTTGATATGGAGCCGGGACTCCGCCGGAGACCAGAGGCCTCTGATCTCCGCCTCTCCCATGTGACCGCCCCATCCCAGAAGGGACGCGTCCGTCACAACTGTGTGGTCTGGCTGGTGAAGGGAGAGGGTTCTGCCCATGACCCATTGCCGGTTCGAGAGCCACCACTGCAATTGTTTTGCAGTCGCCTCCGAGATCTGGACGTGATCGGACAGGTTGCCCGGGTGCTGCAGCCACTGGAACTTCAGGTCCCACTGCAGAGCCCGCATATGCCATCTGGCATGATTGACCAGCAGGATGCAGGAGGCCATGAGGCCCAGCAGCCTCAGGGTCATCCGTACCGAAACCCAGGATAAAGGCTGAAAGATCGGAATCATAGCCCGAATATCCCGGACTCGCCGTTCGGGAGGATAGGCCCGAAACTGCGTCGTGTCCAGAACTGCTCCGATGAAAAGGAGCTGTGGAGAAGGAATCAGATGCGACTTCGGCACATTGATGGAGAACCCCAGCGAGTGCAGGAGTTCGGCCGTAGTCTGGAGGTGGGAGACGACTGCCTGGGATGAGCCCACCTTCAGCAACCAGTCGTCGAGGTAGGGGAAGACTGGAACCCCTGCCCGGCGCAGATGAGCTGCGACCACCGCCATCACTTTCGTGAACACCCGAGGGGCACTTGTAAGGCCAAAGGGGAGCACGGTGAACTGAAAATGCTCGAGGCCTACCGTGAACCGCAGGTAACGCCGGTGGGCCGGCAGGACGGGGATGTGAAAATAAGCATCCTGCAAGTCCAACGCTACCAACAAGTCTCCAGGGTCGAGGGCAGTCAAGACCTGAGCTAGGGTGAGCATCTTGAACTTCTTCTTCCGGAGTAAGCGATTGACGTTCCGGAGGTCCAAGATAGGACGCATGTCCTCCTTGTCCTTTTTGGGCACCAGGAAGTAGTGGGAGTAGCAACCACGACCTACTTCTGGGGTCGGAACATGCTCGATGGCCCTCTTGGCCAAGAGGGCCGTGACTTCCTTCTGCAGAAGTACCAAGTGATCCCCTGACATGCGGCGGAATTGAGGTGGCATGGCTGGGGGGGTGGTCTCGAAGGGGAGGGAGTAGCCCTTTCGGACAATGTCCAAGACCCACCGGTCCGAGGTGATGGGACGCCAGTGGTGAAGGTGATGGCGGACCCTGCCCCCTACTGGCGTGCCGTGCACCGGAAAGGAGGGACTAGGAGGGCTTGGAGGCTGCGGACGGGTTGGAGGTGGTGGCCTGACCCGCACGCTGGTTGCCCGAACCGCCACGGCGGTATCCACGTCCTCAGCCACGCGTAGACGCTTGCTGTGCGGGCCGGTGGCTGGGCAGCTGACGTGACTGGGCGCCCCTTCCGTGGCCACGAAAGGGGCGAAAAGCAGAGCTGAGCGGAGGGCGTACAACAGAAAGGCCCAGGGACTTGGCCGTAGCCCGTGAGTCCTTAAACCGCTCCAGCGCATGGTCTGCCTTTGAACCAAAAGACCGACTCCATCAAAGGGCATGTCCATGAGTGTATTCTGGACATCACCCGAGAAACCAGTTGTCCTCAGCCAGGCGTGGCGACGTAGCGCCACCGTCGTAGCAAGCGATCTGCCCAGCGAGTCGGCGGTATCAAGGCCACAACGGATGGTGTATTTAGCCGCATCTCGCCCTTCCGCAATGGCGCGGGTAAGCAGTGTCTGGACCTCCTCAGAACACTGCGGCAAAACAGCCGCCACCGAATCCCACAGGGAGTGGGTATATCGGCCCAAAAGGCAAGCGGTGTTGACGGACCGCAAGCCCGCACTGGAGGAAGAAAAAGCCTTCTTCCCAAATTGGTCCAGGCGTTTGGATTCCCTATCCGGAGGGGAGGTAGGGAAGGCGGTTTGGGAGGCAGAGGCTTGGACAACCAAGCTCTCAGGGGTGGGGTGTTGGGAGAGAAACAGGGGGTCGCCCGGAGCAGGGCGATGGCGTCGGGCCACGTTCCTATCCACAGGAGCCCCTGTGGTGGGTTTGGACCAGGTACCCAAAAGAACGTCAGTGAGTGCATCATTAAACGGCAGCACAGTCTCCGAAGAGGAAGCCGCCGGCTGAAGCACTTCTGTCAGGAGGTTAGTCCTGACGGCCACAGTAGGCAACTGGAGATGTAAGGCTCCAGCAGCTCTACGCAACACCGTTGCAAAATTAGCCCCCTCCTCCGTAGCCACGGGAGGAGACAGCATGCCAGTGTCAGGGAGGTGTCTAGACCACTGGCATCCCCAAGTTCCTCAACCCAGTCCGGGTCAAACTCACACTGTTGCGTGAGAGGGTCCTCAGACCCCTCCCAGCTCTCCTGGTCCTCCTCTTGTTCAAAATATGGAGGAGGAGGGACATTTGGGACCCAAGGTCTCATCGGCGCCGGAACCGGCGTCGGGCGACGTCGGTCCGGCTCCATGTCCGGAGCCGGAGAGAACCGGGGAACGACGTCGTCCGGAGCCCCGGACGGCGTCAGGAACGGCACCGGGGACATCGGCGTCGGCGGAGGCGTGGTTAGGTCAACCGGCGCCGATGTGGGTTGCGGCACCACCGGAGCCGGGATCGGGGCCGGAGCCGAGGCCGGGATGAAGGCTGGTGGGACAGGTGGCGCCGGGACCGGAGTCGACGGCGGCGCCGGGGCAACTCCAGCAGGGCCCGCGGGGCCCGAAGGCGCACCGGAGGGACCTGAAGGCCCAAAGAGGCGGGCCATGGCCGACAGGAATTCCTGTATTTCGGCCTGAGTCGCCCCCGACCCCGGAAAGAACGGGTAATTCGGGGGCGGCTCTACAGGCATGTCCGCGGGGACGGTGCCGACTGGGGCCTCAGCCGAGTCGCGAGACCGGCGAGGCTAAGTCTTAGAGCGATGACGCTGCTTAGACTTCTTGTGCTTCGACTTACCGGAGGAGCGCGAAGACTTGGATTCCGACGAACGGTGGGGACTCCGCGTCCGGCCCCTCGACCTCTCCCGGGACCGGGGCTTGGTGCGGCGCGGAGCCGACTGCCGGACCTCGAGCAGCTTTCGAGACCGCTCTTGCAAAGCCTTTGGATGAAGTTTCCGTCAGTCAGGGCACGACTTCGTGTCGTGGTCTCGGCCGAGACAGAAGAGACACTCTAGATGCGGGTCCGTGATCGACATCATGCGAGCACAGGCCTCGCAGGGCTTAAAGCCGGGCATCCCTACGACACCTTAGGAGTCGTGAAGACTCGTTTGGAGAAACAGTGAAAAATTCACAAAAAAGACAGTCAAAAAGTGACTAGGGCACTGCTCTTCCCGGATCTGTGCTTACTGGCGCGGAAAAAGAAGAACTGACGTCAGCGCGCTGGGGCGGCGTCTAAGTACTGCCCGCGACGTCATCCCGGCGACCACGACGCCGAACGCGGTGCCGCACGACGCCGCCTACCGACGCGCAAGGGTACTGCTACGCAAAAAACTTTCCGGATCCAGCCTGACACCTGGGGATATTCTAAGGTAAGGAATCTGTCACTAACGTGTCTCTTTCAGATACATGCTGCAGCCCCTGGGAGGCCTCTGGGGTACCTATGCCCTGGGTACATAGTATACCAAATACTAGGGACTTATAAGGGTACCCCAGAATCCAATCTGGAGTGTACCTAAAGTACATGCAATCAATTTAGAGGAGAAAGCAGATAGACTGGGGTCCTGAATAGCAGGATCCCAGTCAGACTTAGTCGAAAACAGTGAAACATCAGCAAAAAGTGGGGGTAACTATAAGAAGCAGATCCTACTCTCCTACACTCCCCACTGGACCACCAGGGATGAGGCAAAGATGGATGCCTGCAGGTGGAGGAGGGCCTTTAACACACAGACCTGCAAGGGTCAGGGGCAGCAGCTACCAGCCGGACCTGTGCGGGAAGAGAAGTAGTTCACTGACCAGGAGCAAAGGCATCCTGAGCAAGATGGGAGGGATTGTGTTGGACATGTACCCTTGCAGCAGGGTCCCCTTCAATTTTTTGTTACCTTATTTTTGTTGGCCCTACCTCAGGCCTACAATTGTAGCTTGGAAGAGCAGTTTTAAACTGACAATATGACTTGTAAAAATTGTGAAATTACCTATGGCTTAGCATTCCCAAATGTAACAATTTACCTTCAGAACTGTTTCTCCCACTCCTTAGATGTTGAAATTACAACACATTTTATTAACCGCAGCCTCAAACGCTCCACAATCATGGTTAAGTCCTTAATAATTTTCGAATAATACTCCGATAACCCAAAGAATAACTTACGTTCCACCTAGTTAGTTGATTTCAAAGCATATTTACCACTTCTACTAAGACGGCGTTTATCCCATCCCTTGATAAAACATGCCATAGGTACTTAACCAAATCTTCTGACATTTCTCTTTCTTTATTGTTAATACATTTCCTTTTAAGCTTTCTAAAACGTTTTTAATACTATCATCACGATTCTCCACATCTTTTCCAAACGCCAATAAGTAACTGGGAAAATAAAGAGCATGAGGTTTCCCTGTAAAAATCATAACTTCCTTTGAAAATCAGCTGGCCCTAAGGCAGGAGGCTGAAACGTTAGGCACATACAGATGCAAAAAAAAAAACAAGTAAAGTGATGAGAATCTTGGCACACACCTATGTGGTGGTATACGGATTATAAATCAATCACATGAAATAGTGCTGAGCTTTCCACAACACTTATCAGGGTGCTATAGGGAAAGGGTGGCATTCAACCCAGATGTCAGCATTCAGGTGGATGCTCATTCTCAAATCACCACTACTCTTGGTGACAAGAACTGGCACCAACCAAAGTGAGGATTCAATCACTTTTATGGTTCTTTCTTTCACCAATCAATTTTTTTTTTTTTTTTTTTTTTTAAAGATTCCCCTATAAAATTTGGACTAGATTTTACTTTGTGCGTTAATGGCACAGCATCTTCTTTCAATTCGATTGTGTGCTAGGGTCAACTGTCACAGTTGGAAAAACATGGAGTTCCATCCTCTGGAAATTACACATTCTAATATTATGCAAGTCCACAAGACCAAGTATCTACATAGATTTTAAAATAACCTTTTGAAACGGGTCCATACAGAAACTAATCATGCAGTTTAACTCAACAATGCACGATTTCTTAACATGCAAAGCACTATTTCATTAAAAGCAAGCACACAGCCATATTTCCTCATACCTCCTTTTCCATTTCTGAATATTCTTTGACTCTTTCAACTGCAACAATATTAGTTTCCAACTCGGAAGACATGCGTACCAACCAGTTAAGGTAAGCTGTCACCTGCATAAAACAAAGAAAGGAAAAACATGGTCATACATTTCATAACTCAAACGTCCATGAGTGAATGTATATTAATAAGTAGAACAGGGAACCTCCTAGCTGACGAGTCTGGAAATGAAAGTAGAGAGGCAGTTATGTATTGTAGCTGCAATCAACCCTGACAAAGCGCCCAAGTGCTTTTGTTGGAATGATAGCCTGACGCACAAGTTACTAACTTGTGTAACGATAGATCTGTAAGATACAGTAGTTAGTGACAGATTCCTTACCTTAGATTCCTTACCTTAGAATATCCCCAGGCGTCAGGCTGGATCCGGAAAGTTTTTGCGTAGCAGTACCTCTTGCGCGTCGGTAGGCGGCGTCGTGCGGCTCCGCGTCCGTCGTCGGGCGTCGTGATCGCCGGGATGACGTCGCGGGCAGTACTTAGACGCCGCCCCTGCGCGCTGACGTCAGTTCTGTACACCGACTTTCCACGCCAGGAAAGCAGAGCCATGCAAGAAGCTGACATAGGTGTCTGAAAAATACTAGGGCCCTGAAAGGGATGTCCTTAACCCTAGAAATCAGTTCGCAGAACGGGGAGGATGGTGGGCGGTAGGGAATCTGTCACTAACTACTGTCTCTTACAGATATATCGTTACACAAGTTAGTAACTTGTGCATCTGAAAGAGACACGTTAGTGACAGATTCCTTACCTTAGAATAGATACCCCAGCAATACCAACCCCGGTGGTGGGTCTGCGAACAAAGATCAGACAAGGAAGTCCCGGAGGACAGAACGGCCAAAGAAGCCGTCCCTCCGGACCCGACTGTCAAGGCAGTAATGCTTTGTAAATGTGTGCAGCGAGGCCCACGTAGCTGCCTGACAGATAACCTGCAGCGGAACACCGCGGCCTAAAGCCGTGGTAGCAGCCGTTGCCCTGGTGGAATGGGCACGCAGCCCAACAGGAGGCTCCTTCTTAGCCAAAGAATAGCAGGCTTTGATACACAAGGTTACCCAGCGGGAGATGGTTCTCTTGTGCACCGCCCGACCTTTTTTGGCGCCAACGTAGCCAACAAAGAGCTGGTCATCCACCCGTAAGTGTTGTGTGCGGTTGATATAAAAGGAAAGCGCACGTTTTGGGTCCAGACGGTGGAGCCTCTCTTCCTCTCTGGAAGGATGCGGAGGCAGAAAGAAGGTGGGCAAAGTGATGGTCTGCCCAATGTGGAAGGCAGTAACCACCTTTGGCAAGAAGGACGGACGCGTCCTAAGAACAACCTTGTCTGGATGGACAGACAGAAAGGGAGGTTTGCATGAAAGAGCCTGGAGCTCACTCACCCGCCGAGCGGAGGTGATGGCCACCAGAAAGGCTGTCTTCAGAGTCAGAAGACGAAGAGGACAGTTATGTAGAGGCTCAAAGGGAGCGCACATTAGAAAGGTAAGAACCAAGTTCAAGTCCCACTGAGGCATCACAAACGGAACAGGAGGGAAGAGGTGTGTAATGCCTTTTAGAAACCTGTTAACAACAGGGGACTTGAAAAGGGAGGGCTGATCAGGAAGCCTGAGGAAGGCCGAGATGGCACAAAGATAGCCCTTGATGGTACCCAGGGCAGAACCCTGTTGGGCCACGGAAAGAAGGAACAGAAGAACCTCAGAAAGAGGGGCAGAAAGGGGATTCACAGCCTTTGCTGTGCACCATGCCACAAACTTGTTCCACCTGCAGGCGTATACCACCTTAGTGGAGGGACGCCTGGCTGCCAGAATCACATCACAAACTTCGGGAGGCAAGTCGAAAGGAATCAACTGCCACCGCTCAATCTCCATGCAAGCAGGTGGAGGCTGGACAGGTTCAGGTGGAGGACCGTCCCCTGCTGCTGCGACAGAAGATCCTCCCGAAGAGGCAGACGGATCGGGGGATCGACGCTCATACTGAGTAGCTCGGGATACCAAACTCTTCGAGCCCAGTCCGGAGCCACAAGGATGACTTGGGCCCGGTCGCGCTGAATCTTCTTCAACACTCTGGGTAGAAGTGGTATAGGCGGAAAAGCGTACAACAGACCGCAACTCCACTCGCGACGAAAAGCGTCGCCGAGCGAGTGCTGCCTTGGAAATTCCAACGCGCAGAACTGATGACATTGCGCGTTCTCTTCGGTGGCGAATAGATCTAACCAAGGCTCTCCCCACTGTAGAAAGAGTCCTTGCGCCATTCCGAGTGAAAACGCCATTCGTGATCCATCATGCACCTGCGGCTGAGTTCGTCCGCCCTGGCGTTCAGGGAACCTGCCAGGTGTTGAACCATCAGGAAAATGCCCTGATGTTCCAGCCATGTCCAGAGGCGCAGAGCCTCCTGACATAGGGTCCACGACCCCACCCCGCCTTGCTTGTTGCAGTACCACATGGCAGTGGTGTTGTCTGTGAACACCTGCACTACTTTCCCTTTGACAGAGGGAAGGAATGCCTTGAGTGCAAGTCGGATCGCCCGGAGCTCCAGAAGGTTGATATGGAGCCGGGACTCCGCCGGAGACCAGAGGCCTCTGATCTCCGCCTCTCCCATGTGACCGCCCCATCCCAGAAGGGACGCGTCCGTCACAACTGTGTGCTCTGGCTGGGGAAGGGAGAGGGATCTGCCCATGACCCATTGCCGGTTCGAGAGCCACCACTGCAACTGTCTTGCAGTCCCCTCCGAGATCTGAACGTGATCGGACAGATTGCCCTGGTGCTGCGCCCACTGGAACTTCAGGTCCCACTGCAGAGCCCGCATATGCCATCTGGCATGATCGACCAGCAGGATGCAGGAGGCCATGAGGCCCAGCAGCCTCAGGGTCATCCGTACCGAAACCCAGGATAAAGGCTGAAAGATCGGAAATATAGCCTGAATATCCCGGACTCGCCGTTCGGGAGGATAGGCCCGAAATTGCGTCGTGTCCAGAACTGCTCCGATGAAAAGGAGCTGTGGAGAAGGAATCAGATGCGACTTCGGCACATTGATGGAGAACCCCAGCGAGTGCAGGAGTTCGGCCGTAGTCTGGAGGTGGGAGACGACTGCCTGGGACGAGCCCGCCTTCAGCAGCCAGTCGTCGAGGTAGGGGAAGACTGAAACCCCTGCCCGGCGCAGATGAGCTGCGACCACCGCCATCACTTTCGTGAACACCCGAGGGGCACTTGTAAGGCCAAAGGGGAGCACGGTGAACTGAAAATGCTCGAGGCCTACCGTGAACCGAAGGTAACGCCAGTGGGCCGGCAGGACGGGGATGTGGAAATAAGCGTCCTGCAAGTCCAACGCTACCAACCAGTCTCCAGGGTCGAGGGCAGTCAAGACCTGAGCTAGGGTGAGCATCTTGAACTTCTCCTTCCGGAGGAAGCGATTGACGTTCCGGAGGTCCAAGATAGGACGCATGTCCTCCTTGTCCTTTTTGGGCACCAGAAAGTAGTGGGAGTAGCAACCACGTCCTACTTCTGGGGTCGGAACATGCTCGATGGCCCTCTTGGCCAAGAGGGCCGTGACTTCCTTCTGCAGAAGCACCAAGTGATCCCCTGACATGCGGTGGAATTGAGGTGGCATGGCTGGGGGGTGGTCTCGAAGGGGAGGGAGTAGCCCCTTCGGACAATGTCCAAGACCCACCTGTCCGAGGTGATGGCACGCCAGTGGTGAAGGTGATGGCGGACCCTGCCCCCTACTGGCGTGCTGTGCACCTGAAAGGAGGGACTAGGAGGGCTTGGAGGCCGCGGACGGGGCGGGAGGTGGTGGCCTGACCCGCACGCTGGTTGCCCGAACCGCCACGGCGGTAGCCACGTCCCCGGCCACGTGAAGACGCTTGCTGCGCGGGCCGGTGGCTGGGCTGCGGACGTGACTGGGCGCCCCTTCCGTGGCCACGAAAAGGGCGAAAAGCAGAGGTTAGCGGAGGGCGCACAACAGAAAGGCCCAGGGACTTGGCAGTAGCCCGTG
Source organism: Calotriton arnoldi (assembly GCA_963921515.1). Taxonomy (NCBI): domain Eukaryota; kingdom Metazoa; phylum Chordata; class Amphibia; order Caudata; family Salamandridae; genus Calotriton; species Calotriton arnoldi. Next base: position 643,284 of record CAWUFW010002461.1, on the reverse strand, counting down.
AGTCCTTAAAACGCTCCAGCCCATGGTCTGCTTTGGAACCAAAAAGACCGACTCCATCAAAGGGCATGTCCATGAGTGTATTCTGGACATCACCCGAGAAACCAGTTGTTCTCAGCCAGGCGTGGCGACGCAGCGCCACCGTCGTTGCAAGCGATCTGCCCAGTCGGCGGTATCAAGGCCACAACGTATGGTGTATTTTAGCCGCATCTCTACCTTCCGCAATGGTGCGGGTAAGCAGTGTCTGGACCTCCTCAGAACACTGGGGCAAAACAGTCGCCACCGAATCCCACAGGGAGTGGGTATATCGGCCCAAAAGGCAAGCGGTGTTGACGGACCGCAAGCCAGCACTGGAGGAAGAAAAAGCCTTCTTCCCAAATTGGTCCAGGCGTTTGGATTCCCTATCCGGAGGGGCGGTAGGGAAGGCGGTTTGGGAGGCAGAGGCTTGGACAACCAAGCTCTCGGGGTGGGATGTTGAGAGAGAAACAAGGGGTCGCCCGGAGCAGGGCGATGGCGTCGGGCCACGTTCCTATCCACAGGAGCCCCTGTGGTGGGCTTGGACCAGGTGCCCAAAAGAACGTCAGATAGTGCCTCATTAAACAGCAGCACAGTCTCCGAAGAGGATGCTGCCGGCTGAAGCACTTCCGTCAGGAGATTAGTCCTGACAGCCACAGTAGGCAATTGGAGGTGCAAGGCTCCAGCTGCTCTACGCAACACCGTTGCGAAATTTGCTCCCTCCTCCGTAGCCACGGGAGGAGACAGCATGCCAGTGTCAGGGGAAGTGTCTAGACAACGGGCATCCCCAAGTTCCTCTGCCCAGTCCTGATCATACTCACACTGCCGTGTGAGAGGGTCTTCCAACCCCTCCCAGCTCTCCTGGTCCTCCTCTGGTTCAAAATATGGAGGAGGAGGGACATCTGGGACCCAAGGTCTCATCGGCGCCGGAGTCGAGCGACGTCGGTCCGGCTCCATGTCCGGAACCGGAGAGAACCGGGGAACGACGCCGCCCGGAGCCCCGGGCGGCGTCAGGAACGGCACCGGGGACATAGACGCCGGCGGAGGCGTGGTTAGGTCAACCGGCGTCGATGGGGGATGCGGCACCACCGGAGCCGGGATCGAGGCCGGGGCCGGAGCCGAGGCCGGGATCAAGGCTGGCGGGACAGGCGACGCCGGGACCGGAGTCGTCGGCGATGCCGGAGCAACCCAATCAGGGCCCGCGGGGCCCGAAGGCGCATCGGAGGGACCTTGAGGCCCGAAGAGGCGGGCGCATGGCCGACAGGAATTCCTGTATTTGGGCCGGAGTCGCCCCGAACCCGGAAAGGACGGGGTAATGCGGGGCGGCTCCACAGGCACGTCCGGGGCCGCAGGGGCGGGGACGGTGCCGACAGGGGCCTCAGCCGAGTCGCGAGACCGGCGAGGCGAAGTCTTAGAGCGATGATGCTTCTTAGACTTTTTGTGCTTCGACTTACCCGAGGAGCGCGAAGACTTGGACTCCGACGACCGGCGGGGGCTCCGCGACCGGCCCCTCGACCTCTCACGGGACCGGGGCAGGAGCTTTCGAGACCGCTCTCGCAAAGCCTTCGGGTGAAGTTTCCGGCAGTCAGGGCACGACTTCGTGTCGTGGTCTCGGCCGAGACAGTAGAGACACTAAGTGCGGGTCTGTGATCGACATCATTCGACCACAGGCACCGCATGGCTTGAAGCCGGGCATCCCTACCGACACCTAGGAGTCGAGAAGACTCTTAAAGAAACAATGAAAAAATTCACCAAAAATGTAGTCAAAAATTGACTAGGGCACTGCTCTTCCCGGATCTGCGCTTACTGGCGCGGAAAAAGAAGAACTGACGTCAGCGCGCAGGGGCAGCGTCTAAGTACTGCCCGCGACATCATCCCGGCGATCACGACGCCGCCGACGGACGCGGAGCCGCACGACGCCGCCTACCGACGCGCAAGGGTAATGCTACGCAAAAACTTTCCGGATACAGCCTGACGCCTGGGGATATTGTAAGGTAAGGAATCTAAGGTAAGGAATCTGTCACTAACGTGTCTCTTTCAGATATTCCACAGGTAGTGTTTGGTTTGTAGTTTGGCCACCTAACAAATGTTTTGGCGTTGTGTGTGATTGCCAGAGAGGTGCTTTATCACGCCATTTGGAGCTGTGGTAACGTGTAGTGGAATGAAGCAGAGAAAGATATTGTGTTCAAACTTACAAAGTAATGTTGTGAATAGTTGGCAGGGCATGTGTTGATAGCGTGGCTTAAATAGGAAGTGTTTGGTGTTTAGCATAATTAAACATTTGACATGGAATGCAAGGATACCACAAACATCCCCCTTCCCGAGACCTCTGTGACAACCTTGCCACCTTCTTCCACCGCAAGATCATAGATATCTAGAACAGCTTCACAATCCAGGACCCACCCATCCCAACCGCAACCACAGCACTCAAATGCTCCACATCCCAGCCGAACCTGCTCAACTGGACAACCCTCACCACAAACGACAGCCTAAGGATCATGAAAACCATCCACTCTGGAGCCCCCTCGGACCCTTGTCCTCACAACAATTTCAACCGAGCCGGCGCCACCATCGCCCCCGAACTCTGCTGCACCAACAACTGCTCCATTGAATCCGCCACCTTCCCTGAAGACTGTAAACTCGCAGAGATCAAATCCCTGCTGAAGAAACCCTCTGCCGACCCGACGGACCTCAAGAACTACAGACCCATCTCTCTGCTCTCCTTCCAAGCCAAAGTCATTGAGGTCATCAACGCCCAAGTCACAGAATTCATCGAAACTAACCCCACCCAGGAGTCGTTCCAAGTGGAGGGGGAGGCTCCCAGGATGAGGATTTCTCTCTTGTCCGAGTTGAGCTTCAGGCAGCTGTCCTTCATCCAGGCGGCAACGGCTTTCATTCCTTCATGGAAGTTGTTCCTGGAGACAGTGGGTTCTTTGGTGAGAGAGAATCAGCTGGGTGTCGTCGGCGTAGGAGAAGATGTTGAGCCTGTGGTTGCGAATGATGGCTGCGAGCGGGGCCATGTAGACGCTGAAAGGGGGGGCTGAGGGAGGAGCCCTGAGGTACTCCGCAGCTGATCTGTCTGTTTCGAGAGGTAAATGGGAATCTAACCCTTTGTGTTCTGCCGGTGAGGAAGGAACGGATCCAGTTGAGGGCCTTATCTTGGATACCAGCGCCGTGGAGTCTTGTGTCTAGGGTGCAGTGGGAGACTGTGTAGAAGGCCGCCAAGAGGTCCAGTAGGATGAGGGCCTCTGTTTCGCCCGGATCGAGGAGGGAGCGGATGTTGTCGGTGGCGGCGAGGAGGGTGGTCTTGGTGCTATGACTGCTTCTGAATCCGGACTGGGAGATGTCCAGGACATGGTCGGTTTCCATAAAGTCGGCGAGCTGGGCTTTCATGGCTTTTTCGATGACTTTGGCTGGGAAGGGGAACAGGGAAATGGGCCTGAAGTTCTTGAGGTCCATCGGGTCCGCGGAGGGTTTCTTCTGGAGGGGGTTGATCTCTGCTTGTTTCCAGTCATCGGGGAAGGTGGCAGTCTCGAGGGAGCAGTTGATGGTTCGGCATAGCTTGGGTGCAATGGCGGAGGCAGCTCTGTGGAAGATGCAGTGCGGGCAGGGGTCCGAAGGTGCTTCGGAGTGGATGCTTTTCATGGTCTTTATGGTGTCGTCCGTGGTGAGTGGGGACCAGCTGTGCAGAGTCGGTTGGGTGGGGAGATGGGGGGGGATTACAGCTGCAGAGTTCCCCAGGGCTCCTCTCTGAGCCCCTCTTCAACATCTACATGGCCCTGCTTGCAGCCATTGTCAGAAACCACAGACTCAATATAGTCTCCTATGCCGACGACACCCATCTGATTCTCACTGACGAACCAACTGCCGCTAAGAGCAACTTCCATGACGGGATGAAGGCAGTAGCCGCCTGGATGTCAACTCCGACAAAACCGAAGTCCTCATCCTGGGCTCCACTCCTCCGCATGGGACGACTCCCGGTGGTCAGCAGCGCTCGGAACCCACTCGGTCTCCCCGACTAGACACGTAACCTCGGATCATGCTCGACTCCTCGCTCTCAATGAACCGCCAAATAAACGCTGTATTGTCCTCATGCTTCCACATGCTGTGCCTGCTGCGGAAGATCTTCAAGTGGATCCCCCAACGGAAACCAGGAGAACGGTCACCCAGGTGCTCGTCAGCAGCAAGCTCGCCTATGGCAACGCACCCTATGCCAGAACCTCCCAAAAACTGCAAAAGAAATTGCAGCACATTCAGAATGCCTCCGCCAGACTTCTCCGGGACATCCCCTGTTGCAGGTCACCTAAGAGACCTCCAATGATTCGCGATCAACAAAAGAATCACATTCAAGCTCCTCACGCACGCCTACAAAGCCCTCCACAACACCGGACCCGAATACCTCAACCACTGCCTTTACTTCTACACACCCAACAGACATCTCTGACCGCCCAACTGGCCATGGCCACTATCCCACAGATCCGCAAGACCTTGGCTGGAGGAAGATCCTTCTCCTACCTTGCTGTGAAGACCTAGAACTCCCTGCCTCTCAGGCAATCACCGTCACTGCCACAATTCAGGAAGGACCTGAAGACCTGGCTCTTCGACTGAACTGCAGTCCCCACTCCAAGCGACTTGAGACCCTCACGGGTGATTAGCCACACTATACAAGAACCCTGATTGAATGACTGATTGACTGCTGCCAAGTAACCCTCTCCTGGCGATCTATGGAAAATAATAGTCAATAGAGCTACACCTAAGGTCTGTATGCTCTGCTTTGTACAATTCTAAGACCTGACCACTAGGACGATGGGCTCCCAAGAGGGAAATGCACCCATAAGTCATCATGATGACCACTAAGACATTTTGAAATAGTTAATGGGTATTGTTTCACATGTTAACTATAAAACCATCATAAAGTTACTTGTAAATTCAAATGAGGAATTCACTCTTATTTCATGGTTTTATTTTAGTTTCTGTTAAAACTAAACCAGGTTATACAGATGCCAGACATGGTACAGTAGCAAAAGGGGGAGACACACATCAATGAGAAGAGCATGATAAAGTAGAGGATAGACCAAAGAAACACCAAAGTAAAGTCACAGACTCAGCAACTAGAAAGTTTAATTCTGGTCAATAAAAAGCAAGGCAGCTAGTTAAGAGAAAAGGGAAGACAAAATGTCGAACATGTACGGCAAGAAAGACTCTACAAAGGGTCATGCAAACACTGACTTCAATGGGGGCCAATGTAGGAAGTGTCACCTCAAATAAACCTAAATGCGTATCGTCCAATGTCTTCCAAGAGTCCATGTTCAATCATTAACCATTGTAATTGCATTTACCAAGAGTTGAATCCAAAGTATGTGCTTATTCTTGCCATGGCAAAACATGTTTAGTCAACCAGGTCAGTTGCTCTATCACATACTACGAGCTAATAGCACCCTCATTTCATTACGCACCTCCATCAGATAGAAAACTACTGTATGGTAGTTTTAAAGAACAAGTTACTTACCTTCGGTAACAATGTATCTATAAAACATATGTTCATTGTAGATTCCTTACATTAGAATTTCCCCCAGGCGTCAGTCTGGATCCGGAGATTTTTCTTTACCAGTACCCCTGCATGTCGGTAGGTGGCGTCAGTCGACTCTGCATCTGTCGTCGTTGTCGCCGGGATGACGTGGTGGTGCCTTAGACGTCGCCCCTGCGCGCTGTCAGTTCTGATACGACTTTCCATGCAAGAAGCACAGAGCCATGCAAGACACTGACCACTGGTGCGCCACAACTAGGGCCCTGTATGGGAGTCCCTATCCCCAGAAATCAATTCGCAAAGTGGGGAGGATAGGTGGAGCGGTAAGGAATCTACAACTTACAGATACATCGTTATCAAAGGTAAGTAACTTGTTCATCTGAAAGAGACAGTTAGTTGTAGATTCCTTACCTTAGAATAGATACCCCAGCAATACCATCCCAGGCGACTCTATATATCGTAATGGCTGATGCACTTACAACCCGGGAGAATGGACTCCGAAGGTTGTAGGAGTGTCCCGCTCATGCAGGGGCACCCTCACACTTAGAACCGAGTACCCTGCCTTCAGTACTTAAAGGCCTGCCTTAGGGGTGACTTACAGGTTTTAAGTGCAGTGACCTCAGATATAAGAAAACTTATATCTGTCGTAAGTGGTGATAGCACCAGCTTACACAGGCTGCAATGGCAGGCCAGTGATCACAGTTTGAGTGGTCTCTCATGGGTGGCATACTACATGCTTCAGCCCATGGGAGACCCCTGGTGTACCTATGCCCTAGGTACCTTGGTACCATATACTAGGGACTTATGATAGTACATCAATAGCCAATCTGGGGTGTACCCAAGTACTTACCATAGCCAATTTAGGGGAGAAAGCACAGAGACTGGAGTCCTGGTTAGCAGGATCCCAGTCAGACTAGTAAGAAACAGCATAACACCAGGCAAAAAGTGGCGGTAACCATGAAAGCAGATCCTACTTTCCTACAACAACGCATCGAGAGATGGTAAATTTTTTCACAGCCCGATCTTTCTTAGCACCTACATACCCAATAAAGAGTTGATCATCCACCTGGAAACCTTTGGTGCGGTCAAGGTAAAATGAACGCGCGCGTTTAGGGTCCAGACTGTGGAGTCTCTCCTCCTCCTTGGAAGGGTGCGGAGGTGGAAAAAAGGTGGGCAAGGTGATAGATTGTCCTACATGAAATGGTGTAACCACTTTAGATAGAAACAAAGGCTTTGTTCTAAGCACCACTTTGTCCGGATGCACAGAGAAGAAAGGGGGCTTGGAAGACAGAGCTTGAAGCTCACTCACCCTGCGAGCAGAGGTGATGGCCACAAGGAAAGCAGTGTTCAGAGTGAAGAGCCTGAGAGGACAGTTATGAAGAGACTCTAAGGGCGAACACAAGGTATATGAGAACAAGAGTCAAGTCCAACCGGGGCATTATGAAAGGAGATGGAGGAAACAGATGAGTAATGCTCTTAAAGAACCTATTAACAATAGACTTGAACAAGGATGGCTGATCTGACAGCCGAAGAAAAGCAGAGATAGTTGCAAGATAACCTTTGTGAGTGCCCAGAGCAGAGCCCTGCTGGGCCAAAGAAAGTATATACAAAAGGACCTCTGAATGAGGGGCAGAAAGGGAATGCACAGCCTTTGCTGTGCACCATGCCACAAACTTATTCCATCTACAGGCATATACCAATTTAGTGGAGGGACGCCTGGCTGCCAAGATGACATTACAGACTTTGGGCGGAAGGTCGAAAGCTGTCAACTGTCGCCGCTCAATCTCCATGCAAGGAGCTGGAGACAGGACAGGTTTGGGTGGAGAACCATTCCCTAGCGCTGCAACAGAAGATCCTCCCGAAGGGGCAGTCTGATCAGGGGATCGATGGCCATGCTCAGAAGCTCGGGGCACCAGAATCTTCATGCCCAGTCCGGAGCCACAAGAATAACTTGAGCCCGGTAGCGCTTAATCTTCTTCAGCGTACAGGAGGCCGCAGTTCCACTCGCGACGAAAAGCGTTGCAGAGCGAGTGCTGCCTTGGAAACTTCAAAGCGCAATACTGCTGACATTGCGCGTTCTCTTCGGTGGCGAACAGATCTAACCAGGGCTCTCCCCACCGCTGAAAGAGACCCTGCACCCCCTCTGAGTGAAGATGCCATTCGCGATCGACCAAGCACAGACGGCTGAGTTTGTCTGCCCTGGCATTCAGAGAACCCGCCAGGTGTTGAACCACCAGGGTCATGCCCTTATGTTCCAGCCAAGTCCAGAGGCGAAGAGCCTCCTGAAAAGGGTCCTCAACCCTACCCTGCCCTGTTTGCTGCAGCACCACATGGCGGTGGTGTTGTCTTAACACCCGCACCACTTTCCCTTTGACAGAGGGAACGAATGCCTTCAGTGCCAGTTGGATCGCCCAGAGCTCCAGCAGGTTGATATGGAGCCCGGACTCTGCCGGAGACCAGACGCCTCTGATCTCCGCCTCTCCCAGATGGCCGCCACATTCCAGGAGTGACGCATCTGTCACCACCCTTCGATCTGGTTGGGGAAGGGAGAGGTATCTGCTTCAGACCCAAGCTTGGTTCGTTAGCCACCACTGCAATTGTTTTGCAGTTCCCTCTGAGATCTGAACGTAGTCGGAAAGATTCCCCTGATGCTGCGCCCACTGGAACTTCAGGTCCCACTGCTTGCAGACCCAACATATGCCATCTGGCATGATCCACTAGCAGGATGCAGGAGGACATGAGGCCCAGCAGCCTCATGGTCATTCTCACCAAAATCCGGGATAGAGGCTGAAACATCGGTATCATAGCCCGAATATCCCGGACTCGCTGCTCCGGAGGATAGGCCCAAAACTGCACTGTGTCCAGAACAGCTCTGATGAAAGGGAGTGTCTGAGATGAAGTCAGGTGTGACTTAGGCACGTTTATAGTGAACCCCAGCGAGTGCAGGAGGTCCGCCGTAGTGTGGAGGTGGGAGACGACAGCCTGGGGCGAACCCGCCTTCAACAGCCAGTCGTCGAGATAGAGGAAGACTGGAACCCCTGATCTACGCAGATGAGCTGCGACCACTGCCATCACCTTTGCGAACACCCGAGCGGCACTCGTAAAGCCAAAGGGGAGCACGGTGAACTGAAAGTTCTCCTGGCCCACCGTGAACTGTGGATAGAGTCTGTGGGCTGGCAAGACTGGAATATAGAAATAAGCATCCTGCAAGTCCAACGCCACCATCCAGTCTACAGGGTCGAGGGCAGACAGGACCTGATCCAACGCAAGCATCTTTAACTTCTCCTTCCAGAGGAAGCGGTTGAGGGCCCTGAGGTCTAGAATAGGACGCAGGCCTTTGTCCTTCTTGGGCACCAGAAAGTAGCGGGAATAGCAACCACGACCTACTTCTGGCGCAGGGACCCTCTCTATAGCTCCCTTGGCCAAGAGAGCTGAGACTTCCTGGCGGAGAAGTGCCAAATGATCCTACGATATGCGTTCGTAAGATGGTGGCATGGAGGGAGCAGTAGTCTCTAAGGGGAGGGATTAGCCCCTTCGGACGATTTGCAAAACCCACCTGTCCGACGTGATGATCTGCAAGTGGAGGAAGAGAAGGCGAATCCTGCCTCCAACTGGCCGTTGATGGGCCTGAAATGTCGGACTAGGAAGGTTTGGAGGCTGCGGCAGGGGGAAGAGGGTGGACTGGCCCGCCCGACGGCTCCCAGACCTGCGAGGTCGCTGGATCCCACGCCTGCGGCCACGCAGAGTCTGGGCAGCTTGCGTGAACCGGTGGGTTGACTGGGCCGGACGTGGTTGGGTGCCCCTTCCATAGCAACGAAAGAGACAAAAAGGAGACTGGAGTGGGCAAGAAGGCACAGTGAGACCCAAAGATCTGGCCGTAGCTCTAGAATATTTAAAGCGCTCCAGCGCCGAGTCTGCTTTGTCGCCAAAAAGACAACGCCCAACAAAGGGCATGTCCATCAAAGTTGACTGGACATCCCCCGAAAAGCTAGATGTCCTCAAACGGGCTACAGACAAGGCAATCGTTCTGCCCAGTGAGTCAGTGGTATCCAGTCCACATCTAATGGCGAATTTGGCTGCGTCTCTTTCATCCACCACTGCCTGGGAGAGAACGGCCCGGGCCTCCTCCGGGCACTGAGGCAACACCTGGGCGACCGTATCCCAGATGTTATGGGAGTAGCGGCCCAAGAGGCACGCGATATTCACTGCAGTGCCAAGTTGGAGGAAAAGAACATGCGCTTCCCAAGATGGTCCAGCTTCTTGGATTCCCTATCTGGAGGGGCAGAAGGTAATGCACCTTTAGAAGAGGAGGTTTGGACCACCAAGCTCTCAGGGGAAGGGTGTTGGGTCAAGAACACTGGGTCGCGGCGGGCAATTGTCCTCTCCATAGGAGCCCCTGTGCTAGGCTTGGACCAAGTACCCAGGAGGACATCAGTGAGGGCCTCATTGAACTGCAATAGGGGTTCAGAAGAGGACGCCGCAGGCTGAGGCACCTCTGTCAGGAGGTTAGTCTTGACTGCCACCGAAGGGTGCTCAAGGCCCAAGACTTCGGCTGCCCTTCTCACCTCCACAGCTTAGGACGCTCCCTCCTCCGTAGCCACGGTAGGGGGAGAAAGCAAACTAGTGTCTGGAGAGGTGTCCAGACCACTGGCATCACCCAGGTCCTCTCGCCAGTCTGGTTCTTCTAGCTGGTCAGTTAAAGGGTCCAGCGACCCCTCTCAGTCCTCTTCACCACCCTCTGGTCAGTAGGGAACACCAGGGATGAACAGGGGAACTAAAGTACCCTCTGGCGTAGTTTCTGACGTCTGCCTGGCTCCGGGCCCAATTAGGGGACGAGGATGACTATGGTGTCGGCTTGAGGCATGGTCGACGCTGGGGGCGTCGTCTGGATTGGCGCCGGGCAAAGTCGAGTAAGACCGACTGGCTTCGATCCGGATCCAGGCCGGGATCAGCGGGGGCCCTCCGGGGCTGCTGGCATCGAAGGCCCAGGACCCCCGAACCCCCTCCGTGGGGCCAGAAGGCGCGCCAGTGGAGTCGAGCTGCCCAAAGACTAGGTGTAAGGCCTCATAGAATTGCTTAAGTTGGGCAGGGGACGCTCCGGCTCCTGGAAAGGATGGGAGGCGCGCAGTCGTCCTTGAAACAGGCACCGGAGACTAAGCCTTTGAGCGACGATGCTCCGAGTCCCACGTCACGTCAGCTGACCGATGGGGAGAAGGTGAAGAGCGCTTGTGCTTCTTCGCCTTCTTCTTGTGTTTCGATTTATCCTAAGACCTCGACGACTTAGAGTGCAACAATGAGTGGGGGCTCCACGAACGATCTCAAGACCTTCCTCTCGAACGAGACCAGGAACGATGAAGAGCTGACCGCCGGGCCTCCAACAACTTCCGGGACCGCTCCCGCAAAGTCTTCAGGTGCATGGCCCGGCAGTCGGAGCACAACTTTGGGTCGCGATCGCGCTCCAGACACCACAAGCACATGAGGTGCGGGTCAGTCACAGACATCTTGTGGCAGGACCCACAGGGCTTGAAACCGGTCCGACGTTGGGACATACCTCGCGCACCAGGAGTTCAAGACTCGAAAAAGATGGTGACAAAAGTCGCAAAAAGGTTAGCCAAAAAACAGCTAAGGGGTAGCTCTCTCCAGATTTGCGCTAGGCTGGCGCGGAAAAAGAAAACTGACGTCAGCGTGAAGGTGCGGCGTCTAAGTAGGCACCACGACGATGGACGTGAAGTCGACCGATGCCACCTACAGACGCGCAGGGGTACTGCTAAAGAAAAATCTCTGGATCCAGACTGACGCCTGGGGAAATTCTAAGGTAAGAATCTACAACTGTCTCTTTCAGATGTGAAAGTTAATCCTGAGCAATCTATGGAGTAGGAAAAGGCCTAAACCTCTATTTAGTGGTTCACATTAATTCAGCGTTCAGTTTAAGTAGCTATATTGTGAAAGTTAAGCATGAGTATTGTAAGCATAATTAGTCTAGGGAGACAGATATGTACTAAAGATCTGTATTTAGTGCTAATCATGATGTTGGCGTGGCAAGAAGGAAAACCTACAAAATAGTGTATTCATGATGAATTTGGAGGAACCCACACTTGTGTGACGATTCTGGAGTCAGCACTTAATGATGGATAATGGAATCAATACAGATATGGTAGCATCAACTGTTTGAACGCAAATATGGAATAAAACATTTACGAGTCTTCATGGTGTGCTAGCATATGGTTTACATTTCATACAATGTCAGCAAGCCCCTCACTGAAGACTCCTTGGTAATGGTGTTTCCCTTGCATTACACTCAGAATAAATAATTATATAAAATACAGATGTTAGTCTTGATAGAGTTTAATTTTAGCCAAATATCTGATATACAAAAAATGTTAGAGGTGTGAAGTTCGTCCTCAGCTACACCATATTCTTCATGGTTGACTGGCCCTTGAAGGTTGCCGTAATTCAGAAGCAGCTCTACACAGTCCTAACCTGGATGGAGGAATTAAAGTGCATTAGTTTTGCAACTTCCTTCAAGGAGGTGGCACTTATTGATAGATCAAATTAGCCCCAAACCGTAAGAGTGGTCTGAAATGTAAAGGGTAGGCCAATATTAACTTCTTGAAGTGCCTCCCAAAATCTGGACTAGTATTCAGATAGTGTACGGTAATTTTATATAAAGTGTCTGACATGCTATTGGGGGAACAGAGGGTGGTAGTTTTTACAAAGCAGGTGGATTTAACCACAATGGGCAACACAAATACTTATCTTACTATCCTATACTGGAATTCCAGCCACCAATACTAGATCACTGCATCAGGGAACAACCGTCTAGGACAGCGCACTTGGGAGCAGCTCTTGGAGTTGCCACTGGTATCTCCACAAAGCAGCATTCCTGTGAATCCTAGGTCTAGTAGATCACTCAGCTGAGCGTTGCTTTGTAAGGCATTGGACTTGGGTTGGGCCCCCAAATCTGCTAGAAGGACAACCTAGAGACTATTAGTATACTATATTTGAAATGTCAAATAATACACTTCAGATAAAATAATTATGGGAGACAACACCCATTAAGTTCTTGAACAAGACTGAGCTTGCGCGAGACTGACGCGGTCAGTGCGAGGGGAGGAGCTAAACGGATCGCAGGAGAGGGTGTATGAAGCTCGCTATGGAGCCACGCCAGAGGACCCCTGGCATTTGCTTGATGTTTTTTGGCTGGTAGATGTTCATCTGCCAGCGGGCTGCCCAGATTAATGTTAAAGCTCCTCGCTTACCTCTCGGCTGCTCCTTCTTCCATTCCCTGCCTGCCTTCTAGTAACTACAGGCATGGGTCAAAGAGTGGCTGTGGTGGGGGCTGTGGAGCTCGAGGGACTAGAAGAACTGGAACAGCTGCGACGGCAGCGAATAGCATTTGGTGGCTGGTAAGTACATTAGGCGTGGGGGTGGTCCCCTTGGGGTGCAAAGGTGGTCAGTGTTAGGTTGGCGCCGCTTGTGCCCGGCGGGTGGTGTGCCTGGAGCTTGGAATTGTTACAGCCCTCCTATTACTATATATACCTACAAATCACTGCATCCTCTATTTTCTAAGCTAGTAGCTAAGCTCAATCTCCTCAAAACTTAACCTAAGTGTACACCAGCTGCTGTTCAACGTCGCTTGCCCCGTATGTTTGTCCTCTTTTGTATTGCTTTCTCTGGCTGCTTGAGGATTGGTTGGAGGCAGTTCAGCAACTGATATGCACAAGAAAATGCCTGGGAATGAAATGAATTAATGGCCGTCTTCACAGAACTGAAGGGAACATTTCTAAAGGTAGATGTGGGGACACTTGTAGAAAAGAAAAATAGGTATTTTTTGTATTCTTTATACCGCAATGCATTTTCTTTTCTTTCAGTGCTGGGTTATGTAATTCACCCTGGATTTCCCTTGTGAATGCCCATGAAAAGACAAATTCCTCAGCATCACTGCCCAACACCCTTGGCTGGGTTTTGAGAGCCTTCGGAGCATGGTGAGCTCATCACACCCCACTCTGTTTCTCTTTGGTTAACATGGCCTTGAGGGTAGGCCAGTCCAGACCCAGAAGCACAATGATGATGACAAAGGTTTATCACTCTTGAACATTAAGAAAGTACTGTAACTTCTCAGGTGGAGTTTTTGGACACCAAACTAAAGACCTCAGGCAGACCTAGTCCAGTGCTTCTGCTACTATCAAGCACTGGTGGCCTCAAGCGCGTGGGTGAAGAGGAGCCTGACTGCATGGTAACAATGACAACTCAAGAGCTGGTGAGTAAATGGATGCTTCCAATTACGAAGCTAGTGCTGAAAGGCTAGTTTAGCATTCTCAAGCTGTACCTCCAAGCAAGAGACAAGGTCTTCTCCGCTGATATCCCAGACTTTTTTCACTCAATTAACTCGGTCAACAGATTTCAAGAGTGGGAGCAGAGAATTAGGTCCAACATGTCTCATCTGTATATACGGGTACAGATATATAGAGACGGATCTAAACTGGGACATGCCACTGCACCAATGGAGAAGAGATGAACCCCCACCCCAACAATCGTGTAGTCACAGCCCGAGAATCCCGAAGCGATCCAAATGACACTCTCCCACAGAGTTAACAAACCTCTAGATGCCCATTCGCCTATACATTCTGCCCCGGGTGAAACAAAACTGAAGGATTTTTGTAGAGCTTCTGCCATCATTCTTAAAAAACTGCACAGGGATCCATGGTGGAGAAGTGCCTGAGAGTATACATCTCCTATCGAGGGTCCCTTAACAATTTTTGCAAAGAGGCCGCCCTTGATGGATAGACTACAGTAGAATGGAAAGAAGAGACTAGTGGTGAAAAGAGCCCTACTGTCAAGAACTTAGGATCAATAAAAATCAGGAAACCAGATTCGCAAGCAGTTGGGGAAAGGGTACAAACTCGATCACCATGCCAGAGACATTTTAGTGCTAATAGGTCCATTTGGAATCGGACATAAAGCTATATCGCAACAGCTGGGAAAAAAAGCTATGTGCCAGGAACATGACTGTCAATGTTCTTCTCAAGGCTGGGACCAAGCTGAATACCTGAGGAACAGACAAAGCTAGTGCAACCTTTCTAGAAGATGAATGGCCAGGAGCTCTGCCCGGGTAGGGTGAGTTGCCCCCAACTATGAGGATACAAAAAAACACCCTAGCAGAACTGCATTCTGTATGAAGGACCTACTGATAGCTGATCCAAGCCAGGAGCCCTGAGGGCCTACAGACCTTAACGGTAGTTAATTGAATGTTTAAAAAATATATATTTTTATTTCAGTTATAAAAATAACATTGGGCATATACAATGATATCAATTATCGTAGCACATCCAGCATTGAGGTCAATTAACAACTAACCAATAGAAAATGAATTAACCCCAAACGCACACACAGGTCAGGGTGTGTCTACATTTCTAACCCATTTATGCAGTACGGCTCAGAATATTAATACATCCACTTCTAGGTAAACGTAAGCGTTAAAATAAGGATTTATAAAGAAAACCAACAGGAGCTTGCATTTTCTCAGGATGAGCGAAAACCACAAATGTTTTTACAACTTCTAGATGCTAGATCTCCTTTAACATTTGTCCTATGGCCATTGTTCTCCTTTAGGGCTGAGATGACTCTGGAATGTTCACAACTCAGCAGGTTCTTTAACTGTACAATGGCTTTATCCCCCATAAATTATTCAGATCTGTGTGAAGGATATAGTTGTTTGGTCTCGGATCAAGTCTCTGTAATGATTGAACTTTGAACTGGACAAATGAACAGCTCAGTGGGTTGAAGCCTCAGACAGTTTCCCAAACCAAAAATAAATAAAACAAAATAACCCTAAGTCCCGAAACCCAACAACCTCACCCCAACTAATTAATGGCACTTTGTTTACCCGAATGCGCGGCTACAAGACAGTGCAAATCCCTGTATTCCAAGATGCAGGTTAGGTCTCAACTGGCTTTTGGAGTTTCGATGGGACAGGAACTGAATGAAATGTGCCCAAATCCATTATGGTATGCAAAAAGTACCCAATACTTCTTGTGCCGTGATCACCAAATCTCCCAGTCACAGCCAATATTTTCTAGTGGCAAGGGCACACACTAAGGCCACTGACTTCACCAGTTCAAAGTGGGAAATGGACTGCAAAAGCTACTTTAAATGTAATTATCTCTGGAACGCAAGGGCTCATAATATGGATCAAACTGCTCCAGAACAGGATAACCTATTTCAATCTACAGTTTAGGGCCCCACAAGGGAGGTGTTGAAGCTTGTTGCATTTTAGTCCTGTACTGGAGGTGGATATGCCAACACCCTATAGGTAAAGGATGAGCTGTGGACAACGTAATCTCACCAACTCGTTTTACACAGGTGACACAAGCTCATTTGTGGTTTCTTTTTTCCAGCTGGAGCTGCACATACTTTGGTGTTTCAAGTGACCTCAAATCATAGAAAAGTCCTGTACATAGATTCTCCAGTCAGCTCAGCCTTTTGTAGATCTCCTAGGATAGCTACAATTTTGTTAGTATCAGCATGGCTCCGTCTGGCAGGCAAATAAGCTCTCCATTTGTCCTCAGAGTACAGATGCCAGGTATTATACAGGATTTCCATATTCAGGCCCATTATGGCTGGAGAGTAGCAACTCAGCCGAGGTATCACATGTAGTGGCATAATTTTTCGGCATCCACTCAGGCCTCCTCAGTGTCCAGACAATCTCCCAAAACTGGCTTAAAGTGGCCAGAATTTATGTTCTTCTGGTGGCCATAACAGGAAGCTGGAGCTAACGCAATGTTAGCTTTATTTAAAATTTCAAACACTATATTTCTGTAAAAGTCTTTCTTTGTCCTACCACACCGTTCTCTGGGGTGCTGTAGCCAAACCTCTCAGAACAACGTGGACTGGTCAAGTCAGTTTATGGATTACAGCTCAAAGAAAGGTCTGTGTAGGGTCTCAATGACAGGGAGACTAGTGACAATCATGCCTTTCAGAGTTCCATCTATGTGAACTTGTTAACAGTCTTATACAGAGCACAGCAGTCTTACAGCCGTTTGGTATAAAACAGCCTTGATTTTCATTGCAGCAAGAACCATATGAATAACTGTCATACAAAAGATGGTCCTTGGTGCGGTTAGTACAGAAACTGAAGACCCAGCCAGAACGGAAAAGCTATTTCAGGCAGTCTAACTTTTTTTTTGCATAAATAATACTCTAAAATTAGTTTCATTGGATATGAAGGACTTCGGCATGCCACTATCCTGGCCAACAGGAATATGGTAGGGGAATGGTACACACAGAGACTGCCCTTCAGGTAGAGGTGAAAGTAACCAAAGATGTTTTCAACATATATTGCCTTAAATGGTAATGCATGGACTCAAGCGGTATCTCCATTAATAATGTCAGAACCCAACCAAGGTCCAAAATGTGAGAAACAAACACGGGGGGGAAAGAAGGGAAGTATTTTGCTGCCCATTTAAGATGCAGAATTTGAGGTAACTCAAGATCGAGCCTTGTGCTGGATGCTCTGAAAGGTTACGTAACCTTTCACTGTAACTGGACTGAGTCGCTTTTAGCCAAGGAAATGCAGAAACAACAAATGGGCCTCTACTATAGAAGAAATAAGCAGTCACAAGAGCAAAACCTTTTATTATGTCCTATATTTGTAAATCACTTGTACCCAAACCATAAACCATGGCAACCATATTCAATCAATCAATATATCTTTATTCAATTCACATGAAGTGTATCATAAAAGAGTACATCAAAGTTAAAATTTCATAAGAACAGATAGACATAAAATGCATTAAAAACATTAATTCATTTCACAATATAACCGAGAATTCATAAATCAACATATTGCTAAAATCGATTTTCTTCTTGCCTGGGTCGCCTTAAGAAACCTTACAAGTACCACACACGTATAAAGGTTTGGAAGCAGTTGCAAGTATAAAAAAGCCGGCCTACATTGTTTAAAATTTAGTGATTTCAATAAAGGTACAATAAAAGAACTTCTCAAATCCATGTAGAATTTACAAAAAGTGCAATGTGCATGGTTTATTGATTGGATACATTATCACATGGGCAGCGTTGTAAATCATTTGACCAGTCGTTGGGGTTTGGAAACTTATCAGGCGGTGGAAAATATTTAATCTAAAACGTGTTAAAACGAATCTGTGTTGGGCGTAAGAACATTAAAAAGATATGGTTGATTGGAGAAGGTGGTCAGGACCATTTGATTATGTTTCACAGTCGGTTTGGCCAGTTCCACGCAGAATAGCACTCCTTTTCCCGCTTTCCCTCACCTCGCATGTTATTACACGTGGTCGTTACAACGACCGCGTTGTAACAACGCAATACCATTACCCCGCAAGTCGTTACCACGACTTGCGGAGGGGGGCGCTGGATGTTGGAATAGTATGATTTACTATTCCAACTCCAGTCTGTGCGGACAGTAGGGAAGGTGTTGGATTTTAAATCCAACACCTTCTCTCTCCCCCCCCCCCGCAAGTCGTGGTTTCTACTAGCGGGGTAATGGTATTGCGTTGTTACAACGCGGTCGTTGTAACGACCGCGTTGTAATAGCATGCGGGGTCACGGATGCGGGGTGAGTGATGTTTACCGTTCCACGCATAATCGCAAGTCCTCCAGGTGATTTAGACACTCTGTTTTTAATCCTTTCCTTGAGATATTTAACAGGGATTCTGGTTGCTCATGAAATTCCGGACGGCCCATATCTATCAGAGAATGCTTGATAACACAGCAATCCTTAACTATGGCACGATTCAAATCCATGTGTTCTGAGGTCCATATTTTGTGCCATAACAAGAGTGGTTGGATCCTCACCAAGTCTGTTAAATAATTGGTCCCCAGTTCCGAGTGACATACATGATTTGAACAGCTGGAGGGAAGTGCAAATAGGTTTTTTAAAAAGGTATTTTCCACCGCCTGCAACGATTCAACATTCGCATGTCCCCAGATATCTGAACCGTACATTGCAATAGCTCTACATTTTGCATAATAGATAGATAACATTTCTTTTAATTGGATGTTCCCCAATTTCCTAGCAAAATTGCGAAGAGCCGAAATAGATCTTAAAAATTGCAATCTTCTGGAAGGAGTCCATCTGGGTTCTGAATATTCGGAGGAAAAAGGAAGATGGCGGATTGATTCCGCCGTGAGAGGCAGCGTTCAAAGAGCTCTCCCGACAATGCTGACTACCGAACGCTAAAACAAAAGAGACTTGCTAAAAAACGACACGTAAAAGAAAAAGCTTTCAGCGTTTTAAATGTTCCGGTTTGAATCCTGGCAATTAATCCTTTTTGGCGATACCCGGAGTTGTTTGCATCGGCGTCGGAGGGGTCAGAACGGTCAGTGCTGTCTGGTGACCTACAGCCCCGGTCTATCCGCTTCACTGTCTATGGCTCCATCTAAGCTGAATACTGTGCGGACTGGACGTGTAACGCGCACTTGTGCAGCGGCTGCTGCCGCAGGTAATGCGAGTGCTGAGAAAAACGAAAATATAATAAAAAAAGGAACCATCCATGTGGGAAGACCGATAATGAAGCTGCTTCATTCCGGAAAAGCCAAAGAGCTCGGTATGACTACACCGGGATCCGCTATGGCTGAGGCGGTGCTGGAGATGGTGCTGGAGATGGTGCATCGCGGATTACAGGGCTCACCTGAATCAAGGCGGGAATCACCGAAGGGAGCAGCGGCGATGGACGCTTTCGGAGAGGCAGCACAGGCGCTGGAGATGCGGTCTGAGGACGCCAGGGAGAATGGAACTCTGGCGCTTATACCGCAGAAAGTAACCGGTAATGAAAACGAATATCTGTCTTTGAATCCTAGCGATCATAGCGCTGTTATAGGGGGCTCCCTTAGCTCTATATCTATGGATGGCGTGGATGGTGTTAAGTCAGCTGTTTTAGCTGGTTTAATCTCGCCTGTGGCTATGCCGGCACTCGCACTGCTAATAGATCAATCGGCAGCAGTGGCGGAAATAACTGCAGAATCTACCTTTGATAATGGGCTAAATGCGTTAACTAGAAATAACGAAGCTATCCCTCGATATGAGAAAGACACTCCAGCTGTGGCAAGTTCAGATTTGGAATCAATGCAGGGAGAAGGAGGGACAAGAGAACTTTTTAAAGCACAAAGGGAAGGGGAAATTTCTGAGATGCTCACAGCTGATCTAATAACTCAACAGAGCAAGGAAAGTGCTGAATTGCCCACAGATGCTGCTATTGATGAGATATCCTTATCTCCAATCTCAATAACTAACAACGATATATCAATATATTCAGAAAATGAGACTAATGTCCTGCAACTAGCATTAACATTACAGCCAGCTCAGTCAGTGCAGTCGGTAAAAAAGAAATGCAATGTTAAAACAAATAAACAAGGCAAACTCAGTCGAAATCTTTCTGAATCAAACTGCAACAGCAATATGACCCAGAAACAAGCAAGCACAACATCTGCAATACATGTAAGAGCCAAAACTAGGAATCAACACAGCCCTCTGCGTAAATGGGTGACCTCAAAAGGGGAAGTAAAAGCAATTATATCGAGACTATCTGGCTCTGGCCCGGTTTTGGGGGAAAATCTGGCAACTACCGGTACTCAATACCTTCCACTTCCTCAGCAGATGGGGCATGATATATCAGGTGATACTATTGGGATTAGCAGCGCCAATGAGAACTCTGATATCACTGGATTATTTAATACTGGCACTATGCATCTTATGAGAGATGCCCCTGGCCCAACGACTTCTTTAGCCACCACAAATATATCAGGCTCATCAGAAGTACTAGAACCATCATTAGCATCAATTATGCAAGCATTATTAACTCAAAGAGCTGAAGCACAAGAACACTTTACTCAGCTTCGGGCAGACAATGTTAATATACAGCAGGCTATGGTGGCAGTAACTGATAAGATGGCAGCAATTACAATTGAGATGACTAACCTTCAGCAAAGGATATCGGATAATGAGGATGCAGTCTCACATTCAACTAAACTACTTCAAGAGCATGATACACAAGTTAACGCTCTTCAGTTAAAGGTCGAGGACCTTGAGAATCGGCAGCGCCGGAATAACCTGCGAATATTTGGGATTCCGGAGGGCAGCGAAGGGTCAGACTCACGTGAGCTCATAGTTCGAATCTTTCAGAAGGCTTTCCCTGACCTATCAGATTGGGACTGGGATTCTCAAATTCAACGAGCTCATAGATTACCTATATTCTTAAACCAAGGCGCACAGCTTAACCCACGACGTCCAAGACCAATACTTATCAACATAGGCAATTTTTTGTTACGTCAGGCAATCGCAATCAAAGCTCGACCCTCTACACCAATCATAGTTGAGTCATTCTCTATTGTCGCAAGGTCGGATTTATGTAAAATAACAATGGACAAAAGGTGGAGAATGAGACAACTTATTGACTCTTGGAAAGCTCTCGGAGCCTTGGTCTATCTGCAAGAGCCAGCTCGATTGAAGATTATTAAGGATGGTAGATCGCAGCTTTATTTCTCAGATCAGGAGGCAAAATTGGCACTCACCAAAGCTCAACAAGCTCAACAAGGCTCCAAATAATCACTTGGAATCTGAAATAAGGAAGCAGAATATAAATATCTTTTTCTTTGTACTCCCTCTCTGGGATTTGGGGTCTCAGACTATAAGTTCTAGATTTGGGAGTAATTATAATTAGGATGAATCGGAACAGTGACTATGGATATATGGACATATGGCTAAAATTGGTTCCTAATTCTTATTGTTTTTGTTTACAATTTATATTTTACTAAATATTGTTGGGAGAAACTCACAGTGGCGCTGCCTCCTTAGCTGTCTGTGAACGACAGCAAGATGGTGGGGGTGATTCCTTTTTCAGGATACGGGGTGGGGAGGGGGGCTACTCCTCATAGGTTGAGGAAAGGTTGGGGAGGGCGAAGGGTAGGGCAAGGATTACTGATGATTAAGGGACTTTGTGTCGGCAAACAATGGAGCTGGGGGTGTAAATTAAGGGGTGTACAGACTAAATTAAAATATATGATTAACATTGATATAAACTGCAAAATCCGTAAAGATAAGAATAATTTATTTAAATTGGCTATTCAATCATTTGAAAAGATGCTCTCTTTAAAACTAAATTTAAAAACTTTTTTTTAGGGAAACTTAATGTGTGCCCGAAATTCTTCAAATACATGCAATGGGGTTAATCAGGTGCATAAGCTGGAATGTGGCTGGGCTAAACTCATTTAGTAAACGGTGCTTGGTGAGGGAGGAGCTAAGGATACATAAACCACATCTGGTGGTCTTAGTAGAGACACATTTAGCATACAAAGATAGGGGTTTGTTTAAACAGCTTGGATTAGAAATGCTTGAGTGTACCTCACAGGGTGCAACAATCAGAGGCGTAGCCATCCTTAAAGACAAACATTTTATATGCAAAAAACTTGAAAAAGCCTCTGACCCAGGTGGTAGATGGGTAATTCTACAATTGGAGATTAACAACAAGAAGCTAGTCCTATGTGCACTATACGGTCCAAACCAAGATGATCCTACTATCTTCGAGAAGCTAATGATGGAGCTTTTGGGTTGGCAGGGGGAAATCATAATCTTAGGGGATTTTAACTGTACCTTAAATTACTCTATGGATTCATCTAATCGGTATGCTTCTCCAAGAATGAATAGAGTTAGAAGATCAATTTTGGAAATGGCCCGACTTCATGGGATGGCTGATGTATGGCGTACATTATACCCAACTAAACCTGGCTTCACGTATTATTCTAGACCTCATCAACATTACTCTAGAATTGATCTAATCCTGGTGAATTGCTCCCTTTTAGGGAGAATAGATATCGAAGTATGCCCGCGAATAACATCTGATCACAACCCTCTATTAATATACTTGCAATTTTCCTTAGAGGACAAGTGTTCTCGCTCTTTTTCATTTCCTAGGCATTTGCTATGCGATCCCGAATATATCTCTCGTACTACAGGGGTTCTTACTGATTATTTACAACACAACATAGGCACTGCTTCTTCTTTTATAATATGGGATACAATGAAAGCTGTGATTCGAGGATCTACACAGCAATATATTTATCAATTGAATAAAGCTATTCAAGGGAGGGAGAAGGAGCTATGCAATAATCTAACAAAATTGGAGCTGCTACATGCTCAAGAGATTATGGCGAATGGGTTAAATAAAGAAGCTATATATTCTGAATTAATAAGTACAAGGGCACTTATGACCCGGCGATTTAAAGAGAAAGTGGCTGCTGCTTATAATAAAAGTCGAATGAATAGATATGAATACGGGGATCAAGTCGGTCGCTTATTGGCTTATCAGGTAGCAGATAAGAAAGCTAAAACCAGGATAGACTCAATTAAAGGCAAAGATGGTATTATATACAACTCGACTAATCTAATTTTGGAGCAATTTTATCAATTCTACTTGGAATTATATGCTCTGTCAGAAAATTATGATTCAGCGGTGGCTGAAGAATATTTACAATCATTGAGGCCCTCTGTTCTTGATCCAGAGGCTATAGAACACCTACAACTTGATATATTAGAAGATGAAATCGCAACTGCTATAGCTGCGCTGCCTTTAGGCAAAGCAGCCGGAGACGACGCCCTACCACTGGAGTTTTATAAAACGTTTAAAACTTTAATTCTCCCACTGTTCCAAGAAGTGATGCACCAGATAGCTGAGTGCAAGCAAGTTCCTGATTCTTGGGATATGATTAATATTGTTTTTTTTCTTAAAAAGGGAAGAGTGCAGATGAATGTGGGTCTTATCGACCAATATCCCTTATAAATACTGATGCTAAAATATTCTCTAAAGTATTGGCAAATCGTCTGGCATCATATATGCCAGATCTGGTATCTGAACACCAACACGGATTTATTTCAGGCAGGGATACTACCGCACATGTTAACACGGCTATAACTGCATTTGATATCGCTCATAAAACATCAAGTACCATGGGGATGATTTTATTAGATGCTGAGAAAGCATTCGACCGGGTGGTATGGGATGCATTGTGGCAGATACTACGTAATAATGCAATACCAGATCGGTTTATGAACTGGATTAAGGCACTATATACTAACCCGCAGGCTAAGCTAATATATGCTAATCTGAATTCCAAGATATTCTGCATACAACGTGGTACGAGACAAGGGTGTCCACTTTCTCCTTTACTTTTTGCTCTTTATATCGAGCCTTTCATCGAAACATTGAATCAAAATGTAGATATCACCCCATTCAATAACGGTGCGTATCAACTTAAAGTAGCCGCATATGCGGATGACATCGCGATATTTACATCAGACCCAGCAACTACTGCTGATATAATAAAGGAAGAAGCAAAACATTTTGGGCTTTTCTCGGGCTATAAGCTTAATATAAGTAAAACACAAATAATACATAATCTGCCACCTGATACATCTATTCGTGGAACTTGTACAGAGGCCACATATTTAGGTATTAGGATCACTAAAAATGTGGACCAAATCTGGAAATTAAATTATGGAGCATTGTTACAGACAGTAATTAAACAGTTTAAGAATTGGAATAAGCTACCCATAACTATTATTGGCCGGATTAATATAATTAAAATGATCATTCTACCTAAATTTTTATATCTGTTTCGGGCGATTCCTTTACGGGTTCCCAATTATTTTTTTCATAAATTAGAGGGTGCAATCAGTAGTTTTATTTGGGGCTATAAAAAAGCTCGTCGATCGATAAAACTTCTTAAGTTTCCTTATAAATTTGGGGGTTTGCAACTTCCTGACTTTAAATTGTACTTCTGGGCAGCATTTACAGGACGTATACAAAGCCTTTTAACTGATAAGCTTTCATATTATGGGCTTACTTTAGCTTTAGGTAATGACAATCGTATGTTCTTGTATAGGATTAACGACCCTAATTACTATAAAAGAGCTCGATTTAAGACTAAGGGATATTGTATGTATTTGGAAGGAAATTCTTTGTTATCTATCGCTTACTTTTGATGACCTTGTTAGACATGAATATTTTCAACTATGGAACAATCCATTTCTTCCAAATATATTTCATGACGGATCTGCTTCCAATTGGGCTAAACATGGTATTGATAGATTGGGACAGCTATATGATCATTCTGGCTTCTCCACCTACTTATCATTACAACAATCTTTTGGTCTCCCACATCAGTCATTTTTTAAGTATCTGCAACTCAGAGACTATTTCTTCAAACAAAAACTAATGCATCTGCCGCACTCTCATATAGTCCTTACTTGTTTTTAAATCCTGCTCACAAAATTAGAATTAGTACAATGTACGGACATTTGTGGAGTGTTAAAAGTGCTGATCTTAGCGAATTAGCAAATAAATGGAATCAGACTCTGAATATGGATATAGAAACATCTGAAATTACAATGGCTCTAGACAAATTAAATAACTCAGTACATTCTGTAAGTCTAAAGTTACAACAGTTTCGAACTATCTGCATGTTATATTATACTCCAGACAAAATAACAAAATGGCAACTAGTAACACAAGTACCAGGCAGTAGGAGTATGGATAGAACAATTTGTCCTAAATGCGGTCAAAAGGCGGCTGATATCCTTCATATGTTTTATCTATGCCCTAAATTATCAGAGTTCTGGGAAAGAGTCACACAATATATTGGTCAACAGCTGAATCTTGATTTAACTATATCGATCAAAGAAATAATGCTGGGGTATAAGATATGTGATGATCCTTATATGGGAAACTTAATGTCTATTCTATTAGTGGCAGCCCGTCTATGTATAGCTAGAGAGTGGATTAATTCTAATCCACCTTCATTTTTTGATTGGCTGATTCTTATGAAGGATATCTATGAAAAGGAACGAGCATTAGCCAAAACTCGATCTATTCGTTCAATGATAAGATTTAATCGTATTTGGAATTTCCTCGAATGTTAATATGATATGTTTTCTAATTGACTATGGATGGTCTCGGATTGTTTTTGCCTAAGTATTAATTTTTTTTTTTTTTGTCTTATTTGAATGTATAATATTTGTCTGCTTTCCAATTTATATGTGTACACCTCGCTAAAAAAAAAAATAATAAAAAAAAAAAAAAAATTGCAATCTTCTAGATTCAATTGCACTTTTCCATGTACCTTCACTGTCAAATAAAATCCCCAGATAGGAGAATGTTCTAGTTTGGGGAAGAATTTCTTTCCCTAAGTAGATGTTGCGACACTTGGCTCCCCCCTGCCCACTTTCATAACAAATGTCTTGCTTGTATTGATTCGAAGTCCTAAATTTCCCATAAATGAGGTAAAGCTATCAAGGAGGCGTTGCAGAGCTAAAGGAGTGCGTGCCATAAGCACAGCGTCGTCCGCGTAGAGTAAAACAGGAACTGCCCGTTTTTTTACTTGTGGTAGATCCGCACAGAAACTAGCCAAAGTGTTACCCAGGTTGTTTATATAAAGATTGAATAAAAAGGGGGCGAGCACGCACCCCTGGTGGACCCCTTTTTCTATTCTAAACGGGCGACTACACTCTCCTTTGATACCAAACGGTACCCTTGCATAGCTATTTGCATACAGATGTTTTAAGAGTTCAATAATGGTACTGTCGATACCCATTGAACTCATCACTGTCCACGGTTTCTCATGAATAACACAATCAAATGCTGACGATAAGTCAACGAATACCGTGTATAAATTGCTCTTTTTAAGATGTGCATACTTGGCCAGAAGCAAGTTCAAATTAATAGCTTGCTCCGTAGTGCCAAGTCCCTGGCGGAATCCATATTGTAGGTCGGAGATCTTATTGTTAGTGTCCGCCCAACTTTGTAACCTGGCTAAAAGTATACGACCCACTACCTTGACTAATGAGTTGAGTAGGGAAATCGGTCTGTAGTGCGATGGACAATTTCGGTCACTTGTTTAAATATGGGCACAATTTGAGACTCTGCCCACGTCAAAGGGAACCCCATATATTGATAAGATCTGAAAACATTGGTAAGAAGGGGAGCCCAGAGATCAATATTCGCTTTAAATAGATCAACTGGAACGCCGTCTGGCCCCGGAGCTTTGTTTCCCCTACTTGAGCTAACAGCAAGGGAAACTTCTTCCAAAGTAAGATTTAAGGTGGACCAATCCGGTATGGGAGCAAGCATCTGTGGGGCAGCCTCGGGACTTAGTGCTGGGTGATAAATTGCACTATTTGCAGTAGTCGAATAAAGGGCAGAAAAATGTGCTACCCAATCTTCCTCGGTCACTGCAACCTCGATTTGTGGTGTATCAGAATTACTGAGGAATGGGGGAATTAACCACGCGCCAAAATGCAGTGGTATCACTACTTCGGCTAGCCTCATGCAATTTCTCCCACATCTCGTCTTTTAGTGTTTTTTGCGCTTCTTTAAGGTGAGCCTATATCACCGCCTCCAATGCTGAATCTCCTCAGTATTTCTATTTTTTTTTCTTCAATGCTCCTATAAGTTTTTTGAGAGGGTCAAACCATCCCTTCCTGTTTTCTGTACCTGCCTTCTGCCGTGATGATAGCCCCGCTTTAATGGCGCTGGTTATAAGCCTCCTTTGAAGTATCCAAACATACATTAAAAGCACTTTTATACTTCTGTATTAATTTCTCTAAAAAAACAATTGGATTGACCATCGACCAACGTAATGTAAACTCATCAATTCGGGAAAGCTCTAAGTTCTCCACGGCAAAGGTATGAAAGGGGTTCCTCTGATCTTTTACAGACCCAATGTTTATCACTAGGCTCTGGGGGTAGTGATCACTTAAGGCGTAATCGTGTAGGGTAAAATTGCTAATATAAGTCGAATAGCGAATTGGAAAAGGTAAAAAGTCAATAGCACTTTTACCCATGGTGCCGTCAAATGTACAAGGTACCTCGATTGGGATATTGCCAAACTCATTGCAGAAGCCTAGATCATATTTGGAGATGAGCTCATTGAGCTTCCTACAGTCCTCCGAGTGTAAAAAATGGGTGGTATCCCCGTTTGTTGGTGAAATCAAACCACAAATAGATTTAGAGGGCAGTTTACATAATTGGATGTTAAAGTCCCCCACCCAGAGTATTATTTTCTCCCCAGTCCCCATCAGGAGGGTAGTGTCCAGGTCATTTTCAAGAGCGGACAGTATGGCCAGTATATCAGTACCACAAGCATTATTATAAAAATTAACTAACAGCACCATAAGCGATCCAGAAAGATCGATGCTGACATTTTGATAAAAAGAACTAGTGGTCCTAAGTTTTACAGAAGAGGAAGCTTGTTTATTCGATACATAAGTGCAGAGACCGCCCCTATTTCTACCATGGCTTGATGGAATTGCCGGCAGGTTGTAAGTTTTAAAGCCATTGAGATGATAAGCATCGGTAACCCAGGTTTCTTGTAAACAGACAATAGTAAAATTTGTTTATAAAGTTTAGCCACTCTGGGAAATTGAGCTTGCTGCGCAACCCTGCTACATTCCAGGAGATTACTGTGATACTAGTAGGGTCTCGGGCGTGGAGTCACTCAGTAGCTCTTTATCTTGCGCTGATGGTGCCGAAGACTTTAGATCTTCGGAGCTCGTATCTAACGGCGTGTTCTCATCAGGAGACAGGGTGCCAGATCTTAGCTTTTGCGTTGGAGTGGCCTTTAGTAAATTATCCTTTAGTCAGTCTACCCCAGCAAGGTTAGAGAGAGTGTCAAAACTATTTGAGGTGGGGATAGAGAATAGAGGGGTATTAGCATAGTGTGCACCAACAGTTTGGAGTGAATGTTGCAGTGTGCCCTGTGTTGGGGGGCAGAGGTGGGGTCAATACATTCAGCTGACTAGGACATTGTATGGGGGGTTTGTAGAAGAAACCGAGCGGGAGAACCTTAATTTGCTCTTCATTTAGACGCAAGGACTTGAACCTGCCCAGTATGTCGTTAACTAATCCTGGTGATTTAAAAGAGAGGACTATGCAATCACCCATAAACACTTTGGGATCACTACCAACCCAACCCACCCGTCTGGCCATCTTAAAATCTGCAAAAGGTGAGCCCCCCCAACCCCACTTTAGAATTTAGCCAGTTGAGAGATTTATTTCTTAATGACTCCCATGTTTCATATTGGGGGTGCTCTGTTGGTGGAACGTCAGCCAAAATGACCACATAAGGAGTAACATCTGGTGGCAGATATAATCTATCCCTAGCGAAGTGAGAATATTTTGGAATTCTACCCCCCGCATGCATGTTGGATTTGGGGATTGTTGAAATCCCCTTATTGGAAACCCCCCTCAGATCTGTATCCGGGGTAGATTTTGGTTGGGTTACTGGGGTTGACATATCATAATGTTGCTTGGAAGGTTGCTGGGTCACCCCCCCCGAGACTCCTTCTCAGTTTGCTGTATTAAGATTGTACGAGCTATGCCAGCAGTGTTAACAGTAGGTTCTTCCCTCCCAGTCCCAGTACATGTATTTACTGAACCCAATCTTTCCGCACAAGATAATACGGCACATTCAACAGCCTTTAAACGATTGGTAAGGCTAGTTACGGAGGTTTTTAATAAGATCTAAAAGTTTGTGAACGAATGCCACTAATGAAGAACAGGCCAGAGAATCTAATGGTGCAGCAGACAGACCCTTATTTAAATCTCTCTGAGATTTTGAACATTGTCCCGTTTTCAAGGCAGTTCCCTTCTTTGATGGCTTCACTTTCCCATTACTCATAATCGTATTAGACTTTGCCAAAGTAGGTTTAATGGTTTTGGAGCGCTTAGATGGAGGACTAGAGCTTGAGGTAACGGGAATAGCTTTAGCAGAGGTTTGACCTGACATCTTTATTCATGGGACCTTGGCTAGTGGGATGTAACTCCGGGATTATTTCCAAGTCCAAAGGTGTCGGAATACATTTACTTAATGATTCAGCCCCACTCATTACATATGGTTATTGTTTCCTCCACGCTTTGGATTTGCTTTTCAATTGCTCCCATTGCTCCAGTTATAAACTTCATAATGGATTGCCGTGATTTGGGAGGTGATTTGGTTAAAGCGGAGCTCGGTTGTTTCCTTTTCCCCATGACCAGATAGTGTGTTAAAAATATACTGCAATTTAAAGAGACCCCGCAATATATTCGGCAGTGAACACGTTACCAAGCGGGGGTACAGGCACAATTTTAAGATTATTGATTACAGTACCTTTTTTGACGTTTCCTCACATGCACCGGGGACAGATGAACCTGGATCGTAGCCGTATCTCACAGCAAAGAGGGGGGCCCAGCCATGCCTCCTCCTGGCGCAGACGGGCCTGCCCTTGGCCCGGGCTTTGCCCGCGCACAACCCGCGCTGCGGGAGCCCTCAGATGTTTTTGTAGCGCCTCCCAGCGCTAGATGCTGGCGTTGACGGCGGCGTTCCCGCAAAGGAGCCTGGGTCCTGGAGTCCTTCTCCCGCTCCCCTTGCGGTGAGTATGCAGATGCTGTGGCTAGGAACACGGGCGTCCCATATTTTAAAAGCTCATTCTTGAGGACTCAAAAATATTGCATTGCTCTCAAAAGACTAAGCCTAAGTAAAACGAGCTATGAAGCAAACCAGTCTTGAGACACTTTCTGCAATTAGGAGAGGTATCCCTGCACAAAAACAGCATCAGGGAGTTTGAACATTGGGCTTTAACATGAACTAGACCAGACCCCAAATTCAGTCTTTAGACTTGCCATCTCTTTTAATAAGTCCAGATCTTCATGGACTGGCTCAGAGGATGGCTTTTTAATCAGTGATGTAATGGTATGATCAAGGTTGCCCTGTGTGACCTAGTAAAAACGGAAGGCACTGCCAAAGTCACGTGCAATTTGCTGACAGGTGCACTATTGTGAGGTATCAGATTTTGATGGCTAGGCGGCTAAAGTCACAGGAGGCGGAGCTGACAGCAGTCCATTGCTTAATGCAGATGGGTCTACGATGCCCAAAGAACTAAATACTGGTAAGGGAAGTCTGCCATGTAGACCAAAACACTGAATATGGCCTCCTGAAAGGGGGCTATTTGCTTAGGGTCAGAACTGAAGGAAAGATGATTCTATGTCCGGAGGCTCAGATTATGCTCAACTCTTCCTTTATTTTCCGCTCAGCAGCCTTATCAACTTAACAGATACAAAAGACTACAAATCCCATGAGTCTTTGTACTAGAAGCAACAGTAACCACCACAGAGGCAGTCCCATATAAACAGAGGTCGAAGTGGGCGGGATCGGCAGGGCACGGCGTGCCCCTACTTCTTCAATTTAATAGATTCCGATCCCCTATTTTTTTATTTTAAACACGTCCCAGGGTGGCAGAAATTGCCAAGGTGCATAGATAAGGACCGGCATTTGTAGCGGTTCGGGGATGGGCGGGGTGGGCAGAGAAGGAAAAGGACTGTCTCTTACTTCTTGCCAAGAGAAGACAAGGACAGTGTCCACTTCTCCTGCTCTGTGCTGGCAGTTGCCCCCGCCCCCCCCCCCCTTTTTTCCTCTTTTCCTCTTATTCCCTCTCTTTCTGTCTAGCTCTTACACACTTACTGAAAACCGTGACTCCTTTCGCTTATTTGTTCCTCCATGAAATGGATCCAAAAAAAAAAAAAAAACTTTTGCTGGAAATGTCTTTTTTCGACATTTTTCTATTCCAAAGTGCAGCCTTGGGACGGAGAGAGATTAAAGGTTAAAAATGTGAAAAATAACTAAATAAAGCAAGACCGAGTGATTGCAAAGTGGCCAGATTTATTTTATTCAAACACAAGCACATTAGCGCCACTTTAAAAAGTTTGCCAGTGAAGCGCTACTTTTGTTTTCTCGTCTTTCTTTAAACACGGGGGGGGGGGGGGATGCACCAATCCTGGAGGTACTTTGCAATACATGCTTGATGGTGGATTGGAAAACAAATTGTGTACAGCGGCCCTGTGTTCAGGGATGTGGTCTTTTTAAACCATATTGCTTACGTTTTGTAAGGATATAAGCAAAGGGCATTGAAACGGGTCCCGTCCGGGCCCTGTAGTCATGTCCTTAACTTTCCAGGCAAAACACTCACTGCTTTCTGAATATTAAGTGCAAATGCATTAAGGTAACCATGTTGTTCCTGCTTACATTTCACATGCTTTACTTTAATCTTCCATTCCCTTGAGTGTTTGCTTTTTCCAGGACGTTAAGCAGCTTTTTTTTTTAAGGCAGCATATTACTCTTGTCTAGTGCATTCGCATCGAGGTGTTTATAGCAGGGAACAATTGGGTTGTAGCTGAAGGCAGTGCGAGTTTTGTCTCAGTGGGGAGACGGAGCTGCACGATCCCCGCCCCCCTCCCCCCAGTGCCTTGAGACCCTCACGGGTGAGTAGTGCGCTTCACAAATCCCTGATTGAGTGGGGTAGTATGTTGTTCAGTGGGGGAGAGGATGTGGCACTATGGTCAGAGCTGCCGAATTTGGAACTGTGGAATCAGGTTCCGCCTCCATGACCAGTACACGAGACCACTTTCCTGAGGGAGCACATTCCGAGCTAGACCTTAGAAGGCCCCGCAAGACCTTAAAAGCCCAGGTGTCTTAGCACCAGCAGGTGGACCCTAGCGGTGGCAAGTGTGGGGTAACCTTGAAGGCCTGTCCACCACAATCCATGCTGAAGTTACCCTCCAGTCTTGCGGGCAGGCCTATGAAGCAGCACACCCTAGAACGACAGTGACTGTCACTGAGGTTACAGGACCATTGAGCAGGGCGGCTCTAGGGCGATGCGACCGGTGCGATCGCACCGGGCCCTGACTTTGGGTGGGGGCCTGTGTTTTCAAGTATATTATGGTTTTATAAGCACTTGATGCCTCAATCCCGGCCTCCAGCAATTTTCGGCAACAATAAAAATGTCATGATAACTCCAGTGATTAATGTGATTAATGTTCTTCCGACAGAGAGATGGAGTTTTGTCAAGTGGAAGTTTTGGCTCATGGAAAGGTAGTGCAGAGGGTTAATGTGCCTGCTGCAAAGAACATGTACCAAGCAGATCACAAAGTGCGCATAATGTAAATAGGTCAGTGGGTTACTGCTTTTGTCAGAGAGATCCTTTTATTACTTGCAGTTTATAAGTCAAAATCCTAACAGAGAACAGTGAGCTATTAACTGTCATCTAAGAGCTGCAGGCAAACTGTAAGGTATAAATTAGAGCGTTATGTTTTTTTCCCTAGTCTTTGATTATCCGAATGTTGCAAAAAGGGGTTCAATTAGATAGAAATCAATTCTGGTTATTAAAGAGAACCACCGACCATGGTATTACATTCTAAATTCAGAGTTTGTGTTTCTCCAGACTAATCACTATTAAACTATACTGCCTACTAGTATGGTTGTCATGTGACTTCTACACCTAGTAGTCCTTTGCCTTATGTAACATTTTCTATGCAGTGATTTACACATGTATGATTGATTGTCTCTGTGTAATGTGTGTGTTGTAAAGTGCCCTCACACCCTACACTGGTATCATTGGTGCTGTAAATCAAATTAAATGCATGTGAGTGCGAGTGTGGTTATGGAGACTTGAGGGGCACTGCTAAAGGGTGGTAGTGAGGGAATCCGTGGCAGAAGGAGTAATTGGGGGGGGCACCAACAAACATTGTTGCACAGAGCTCCAACAGCGCTCAAGCCGGCCCTGCCCTTGAGGCCAGTCCGCCTCACCCATTGGTACATCTATTGGCCTTGTTTCAGAAGTAGTAGCTGCAACTCACCAGGGATTGGCAATGCAGGATTTGCACGCAGAGCAAACTAAGTTCACAAACTTCACGGTTTCTCTGCTTCAGGCACAACCACGTTTAACATGTGCTGCCTGCTTTGGGGCCAATGGAATTATGCAGCAATGGAAGACAAAATTATGCCGCAGTGTTGACTAAATTATGCAGCAACAGAAAGGCTGCAGCGTAATGCAGTATATTTTCTGATACTTTATTATTTTGGCATTTTTACACATGCTAACAGTCTCTGCAAAGATTTCGGCCTATTATTACCAGTGAAACATACAAATGCTGCAGTGAGAAAGGTGATCAGTCAACCTTTGCAAAGGGCTGTCCACTTCGCAGAAACACAAGTCAAATTTTTTTAGTAACTTTTGATCCGTTTGAGCTACAAACAATTTATTAGTTAAAATCGTCAAATTATGCAGCAGATGACGCATGTGGCAAATATTGCAGAGCCACAATTATATAGAAAACATTTGCAAACTAGAATATTTTGCAATTCATGTTTGAACTGCTCTTGTGGAAAAAGGGAGGAGATGTGCTGATGACAAACTATGGATCGGAGACAAATGGCTTGTGCTTCCACTTTTAAGCGTATTTGGGACATTCTGTGATTGGAAACGAATCCCACTTTGTGAATGAATTATAATGTCAATAACTCATATTAAACCTTAGATAAACGTGTATCCATTGTTTGAATTAAATAACGTAATAAGATGTAACTGGGAAGTGAAATGGCAAACAAATACTAACAAGCATTGGCATAGCCAATAGGTCTAGCCTTTGGGACCTTATAAGTGTTTAGTTAGTGTTGATTAAGTGATTTGGGATGGGTGAAGCGTGCAGGTGAAAGGGGGAGAATAGTGTGCAAATTGAGAGCTTAACAGGCAAAGGGTGGGGATGAGATATGGCTTAAGGGCTACAGCTGCCGCTTTTGGAACCGGGTTGGAGTCCCGACGTTGGTTTAACACCCTGTGATCCTGGGCAAGTTACTTAATCTCCCCGCGCCTAAAGCAAAGTTAACGTGCCTTTGTATAATATAAGTGTTGATCTTGTAAAGCGCTCCAAATCCTTCCGGTTGAGTTGAGGCTATATAAAAACTGAAAGAAAGTAGTAAACATCACCAGAAAACAGACTGAAAACACAAAATAGTTTGATATACAGATGTCACTTGCCTTGAAACGCCGGCTCTCTAATTAGGTACTGATACCTGTATGTGACTTGGAATGAATGGGAAAGGAAAGACAGCAATAGAAATTGAAGAGAGAAAAGAGGAGAGCGAGGCAGGCATGGAGCAAGAGCGGGAATAAAAGGGGAGAGGACAGGGAATGGTTGAGCGAGGAAGAGAGGAGACAGACGGGGGAATGAGAAAAAAAGAGAGGGGAATGTGAGAATAAAAGAGAGAGTGAGACATAGCAACAATTGATTGAAAAACGAGAAGAGGCCTTAAAGGAAGAAACCGCACATTGTTTTAGTGACTTCTGAATCCGCCCACTGAACTACATTACACCTAAAGTGTGTTCTAGCAGGACACAGGAGGTGGTTGTTACTTAGTAGAGCATGAGAGTGACCTCGCCTGGAAATATGACCAAAACGAGAAGATTGCTTATCTGGCTTCTTCCTCTTCAGCTGATGCTGGGAGTCATCCGACAGCTACAGCAGAGGCTGAAGCCAGTCATGTTACGCGCCTCTGACATCACGATACACTTTAGTGCGAACGCTTCTTCCCTGGTATGTCTTGGTCTTATTTAACATCGCGCACTTCTGCGTCAGGAAGGACGGTGCTATGTGCGGTAAAAGGTTATCTGCATTTGTGCACGCAGTTTTGGACGTAACACGACATTTGTCACACGCAGGCTCGAAATTCGTGCCCTGTTAGGTTAAGAATTTCGCTGACATCAGGGGTTTGGAGTGGAGACAGGCTGCTGCAGGGCACTGTCTGCCCACAGAGCCTTTTCTAACTCCTGTTGGGATTGCAACAGGGCCTTTTTCACGACCCCCGTGTTTCAGGTACCATAAGAGGTTTGTAAACCTCGCTGAAAAGTTTCGTAATGAGGCAAGGAAACCGCTAACCCAGAGAAGAAGTTTAAAGCAGCAGTCCGTGAGCAGGGACGCTTAAACTTCAAAGAGAGAGTGCCGGACTGCATAGTGCCAATATCGGCAACACTCACCATCCCCCCATACAGCAATCTCCTAGAGAAATAACCAGACAAGACACCTTCTTTGTGGAGAAAACTGCTGCAGGTTTATTAGCATTACAAATATGCCAACATGGTGGGTTATCTTACGGGCGATCCCAAGGCAGGCAGCCCCTCGCCGCCTGCCACCTGATGAGCCAAATTACACCGTGGCCTTACCCAACGGTGTTTGCCATATTTTGGGGGAGGGAAGACCTCTCCCACCAGTGGACCAACAGCCCACACCCCTGCTCACGCTACCAAACCTGATCCGATCACTCCAGGACCGTAGACATGGAGACATCACGGGGTGCAGGGCATGGGCTTTGCGCACCCGGCCTACAGACCGCGTGATGTCCGGAGCGAAAAGGCCGTACCCCCAACCTCTTTGCCACAGCTCCACATCCCCGAAAGCCAGCGAGCCCTCCACTCGAGAATGCGGTGCCCATGGGACCGCACCCCGGGAAGGTAGAGAATCGACTCACCGCAAACCAAAGCCGATCCCGCGACCGGGGATGTCACCAGCACGCCCCCGACACCAGACCAGGCCTCTGGGAGAGGCGACCCGAAGGCACGCAAACGGCGTCAGGGTAGAGGGCAAAGAGGGCGCCCAGAGGGCGGGGAGAGGTATATGTACCTCACCCCCCTCCCCGGAAGTGACACGGCACACCGGACCCCTGAGGGTCCCAAACACTGGGAGGCTGCCTCCTGTGCCATCTTGTGGCACTAAGGCGGCCGCCCTCTTAGCGGGTCTCCTTCGTGGACCCCGGGCAGCCTGCAGTTCAGTCAGGGAAGGACGCCGTCTTACAACAGGCATTCAGGGTAACCGCCCAGACACAAGGCCAGTCCTGAAGAGCAGTGACGAACTCAAAAGTCAAAATAGCACAGGAAAATATTTTATAATCAGCCCCAAAATGCAGTGAGTGAATGTACATACCGATCGAGGCCGACGTCCTCCAGTGGAATTAGGGGGGATTGCACCACACGAGAGGATTTGGAACAAGCGCAGCCGCAAAAGCTTTGCACGAAAGTGAAAGCTTATAAGACAAGCGCGGCCGCGCGAAAGCTAAACGAACAAGCGCGGCCACGATAATTGGAAACAGATGGCGCCGCTGCTCGCTCACGCAAGGTAAACGCCGTACATGCACGAGTGCTCATTGGAAACAGTGCAGTACATGCACGAGTTTCCGAAAAAGTCCTGAGTGATTCCAAGAGGTCATCTCCTAAGCAGCGCTTGCGCGCGTTAGGCTCGACCTAAAAATTAGAATGATTTGATCTTTCTGGCCACAACTCTGACCCCGCCCACTGACCCAATCCTCTGGTTATTCCCGCCCTCCGATTCTCAGCCCACAGTTCCCCTACTTTCTTTCCCCCACTTCGACCACTGCATATAAACAATAGCAAAGAAAAGCACTTCTTTCTTCGCTGCTCAGCAGCCAGTTAAGTGCCTTTCCTTGCTATTGCTAATTTCTTCTGTCTGTATGCGTATATACTTTGCCTACCTTGTTGGGGGGTAATATTGGGGTTGGATTAGCACATTCATGCTCTCCGCCCTATTGCGGGATTCCGCTAGACTGTGGAGCTGGTTATCAAGCAGGCCGGCCCAGTCTTTACAGGAGAACTTTCGCCACAATACACTTTCGCCTGGGACTGCCGGCACGGAGCGAACCAGCCATTGTTTTTGCTCAGGAGACACGTTCCGGGCTATCTACCTTTCTCACGTCGGACGCTGCAGGAGTTCTGTGCACGGTGCACCACGGCCCAGATAGAGGGCGCGGCATTCTTGCGTAACCGGGAGGGAAAGAAGGGAGGGAGGAATACTCCTCAAATTCCTCACATTCAGCGCATTCCTTGGTTGGTGGCGCGTAGGGCGGCTTCCGTCTGACGCGCATTCTTCGGTGACCTCACGTCGGAGGTAGCTTTGTTTCTTCTCACTCTGGAGTTGTTTTAGTCCCTACCTGCTCCAGAGTGCGGTTAATCCAGAGCTTTTTTCTCTAGACACACGAGGTCCTCACAAGTAGCGAGTTCACATAAACCTCACCAACAAACAAGCATTGGCTAATTCAAGGGATTTTGGTGTGTTTTTTCCCCTTTCTGGTGCTCAATACCTCCCAACCATTACACAACCTGATCATGGCAGATGGATTTACCGACTGGGAGCCCGCAGATGAGGAGCATTCCCTGCTCCCTATTCACGTGGAACTTGTGGATGCGATTTATGCATCCCTAGAGAGGGCAGTCTCCTCGGCTCTTGAACCATTGAGTGCACGGATTATTGAGCTTACGGTCAGGAGAACCGTGGTACCCTCAGAGGAAGGCTGGAGGGAGCCCTCTTCTGGCGCAAGAGGCCCATCCAAGGGTAAAGGCAAGAACAAAGCACTTGCCAATGCCCCTGAAACCGCTACTTCCTATTATGCTTTTGAGAGGCTGCGGCAGGCCTTTTTAAAAAGGTGCCTAGATGACGCTCAAGAGGATTCCTGGTCGGGCGATACCCCAGACGAAGATTCCTGCCCCCAGAATGAGGCAGAGGACAATACTGGGGATGATACCGACCCAGATGGGGACTCAGATAATGAGCCATGCCAGAATAGACTCTGGCGCCCGGAAGGGGGAGTCAAGAAATCCCGTCTGGAACTCTGGATGCACCTCAAACCAACGACGCCCCAGATACATCAGGGATGCTGTATCCCGAAGACATCTATCACCCCGGCTCCACGTATTGGATACCGGTGCCCGCGGTGGCGTCTTACGTGGCCAGCCGCATTAGGAAGCCTATGGACCAAGAGGTCCGCGGCTGCCTAAAGACAGAATGTCCTCGACCCGCCCTAGCGGATAAAGTGGCACACAGCCCAGAGATTGACGCCAGAATGGCAACATTTATTACAAAGTTTATCAAAGACCCTAAAATGGATTTAGGCCGCCCTTGGCGGTCCTGCCAGGATAAGGTATTGGACATCCAGGGGATGCTCACTAAGATCCTGGACATGGTGGAAGACGCCAGAGAGACTGGCCACTTGATTTACCCTGTGATTCTATCAGGTTGGGCCCAAAGAGCTATCTGCTTCCTTGGGAATGCCAATTGTGCTTTATCAACGGAGCGTAGATGTTCCCATTGAATAAAAATTGAGCCAAGACTCGGGGAGTTAGCCACCATGGAAGCTGACCTGGTGGCAAACAGGGGCCTTTTTGGAGAGCTGTTCATAACAGAACTGTCCCAGTTCGTTAACACTTTCTCCTCTCTAGATAAGGCACACCAGTCTATCAAGAAAACTTTCAGCCAACACATTTTTGGAGGGGCGGGAAGAGGTAGGGGGCGCTCTTCTGGCTGTGCATTCAATTCCAACCCCCAGACAAAACGTTCCATGCAGTGGATGGACCAGAAGTAGTTAGGGGGATTCTACCCCTTGGGAGGTTGCGGCAAGGAACGTTGTGGAAAGGGCAGCTTCCGCTGAGCCAACAAAGCACCAGGTGGTGCCACCGGTAAGGAATACCCCTTCTTTCATACCAGAGGTAGAGGGAAGGCTGCAGTGGTTCAGACACAAGTGAGCAACTGTTACACAGGATGCTTGGGTACTGTAGACGGTCACCTGGTTGCACATAGAATTCCATGGAACACTGCATCAACTGTCCCGACCATGACCTCTAGTCTTGTCTCTGGAGGGAGCTCAGGAGGTATAAAGGGAGGTAGCAGACCTCCTCCAAAAAGGGGCCATTGTACCAACAACCCTTCACCCCAGAGGCTTCATCAGCAACCTCTTTCTGGTCGAAAAGCAGGACAAAGGGTTCAGGCCAGTGATCAACCTTCGATATTTCAATCGATGGGTGGTTTACTGCCACTTCAAAATGGAGGGTGTACACCTTCTCAGTGATGTCTTACTACCGGGCAACTGGATGGTACGGCTAGACCTAAAACACGCCTACCTGACTGTACCAATCCCCCCAGCCCCCGCCCAGATGCTTCCTTCAATTTCAGTGGAACGGTCTCATTTAAGAGCTCACTTGTCTACCGTTCGGTCTGTCCTCACCCATCCTGGTGCTTTACCAAGCTGTTGAGACCAGTCATGGAATGGCTCAGAGCACGGGGTGTACGCCTCAGTCTACCTTGACGACATCCTTCTGACGCACCAGGAAAAAGGAGGTGTTACTTACTCAACTTCAGATGGCTCAAACCCTGTTGCAAGACCTAGTGTTTATCTTGAACAACCTGAAATCGGTGTACACACCGGCGCAATGCATGTCGTTCCTAGGGTTCGAGGTGGAAACTGTGTAGCAATGCCTTCGATTACCCCAACAGGAAATACGCTTGCTTTGGGCTGTACATTGGCGAAGGAAACTTTTTCCCTACAACACTTGGCTTGGATTGTCTGCCTCTTGTCGTCCTAGATCAAGGCGATTTTCCCCGGTCCTCTAGATTACCTGGCTCTACAACGCCTGAAAACGCAACATCTACATCGGGGTCTGATGTATACCCAACAGATTGTCCTCTCTCTGGAGGCTCGCTCAGAACTGCTTTGGTGACTAGAACACATGCAAGCCTTGAACGGGAGAGCCACCTTCGGCTCGGCACCGGAACTAGTGATCAAGTCGGATGCCAGTCGTCTCGGCTGGGGCGCCCGTTGCAGGGACATTACCACGGGAGGACACTGCTTGGAGCATGAGGAGTCTCTCCATATCAATTGTTCAGAGTTTCTGGCCGGATCCTTCGCGATTTGGAGTCTGGTGGCCAACAAAGTGTCCTGCGCCATCTTGCTAAAGATGGACAACATCTCCGCAGTGAGATCTATCAATCGCTTGGGGGGCACAAGATCCAAGATTCTGACGGACTTGGTCAAAGATTTTTGGAACTATTGCCTGAGTCACAATCTGTCTGTTACAGCGGAATATCTTCCAGGGAGTCTCAGATAGTGGACTGGCACTTCAGTGCCTGCAAGTACGATCCCTTGATCTTTCCAAGCCTCATGGCGGATTAGGGCCTCGTATTTCAATTTCCAACTACCTCGATTTTTCAGCTGGAGACCGGATCCGTTCATGGGAGCGACGGATGCATTCCTGCAGGACTGGACACCGTTTCGGGGGTATACGTTTCCCCCGTTCTCCATGATACACAGGCTCATGGCATTAGTCAATGAGTGCTCCAACTGGTTCTGTTGGGTTTAACAATTGGTTTGTAACAATAGTCATTCGTATCCAATTTTATCAGAAAAAAATGAATCAATCTATATGCTTTGCCGCCAGTCCTGATGAAGACCCTCTGTGATGCTTTTACAATAACACATACATCCTGGGTCGAAACGTCGATGTACAGCTATTTCAGGTCTTGAGTCACCACCCCCCTATCTAATACAATTGTAAAACTAATATAGGACGGGAGTTGAACCACATTGAAAGCTAAAAAGACGGAACACCATGATTTTCGTGAAACCTTTTGTTGTTGTGAAATGGGATTCATGTTGCACATGTCTGTGACTATGTTTAAAAAAATGTTTTGTTTGATTTGTGTAAAAAGGTCTTCTCTATTGTTATAAATTTCATTGTATAGCAGCCATATTTATAACAAAAAGTTCACATTATATATATATATATATATATATATATATATATATATATATATATATATATATATATATTCACTGAAAAAACCATAGGTTTTAGGGACAGTTGTAGTTAGTTGGACATTGCACTCGTACAAAACCCGTGAAATTCCCCGTTATAGTTAGTTCAGCTAACTATAACTCGCGCCCCCGCAATGCACTGCTGATGACGTCACATATTACATCACTCATGACATGGTCAGTGACATCACTGATGACATCACTGATGACATCTCAAATGACATCACTGATGACCATGCAGTGACTGTTTCTGTAAAGTTTAAATATGTTTAATATATATAGGCAAAGGCGTATTGAAGAATGACTGGGTGTATAAGTGTCTCAATGGATGATTGAGTAGGTGCGTGACTGACTCTCCAAGTGAGTGATTAAACGTATCTTACTGAATGCATGGGTTACTGTCTAAACTGTGTGAATGTCTGTATCCATTTGTCTGTTGGTGTGTAAGTGGATGCATGGATTTGCGAATAGCTACATGAGTGTCTATATGGGTTATTGATTGGTTGTCTGAGTATTTGTATGGGTGCCTGAGTGTTTGTGTGGGTGGGGTGTGTGTGACTCTGTACATAGATGTGTGAGTGGATGATTCATTGGGTGCATGATTTGAAGAGTGCATCTGTGATGGACTGCTTGGGTGGGTGTGTGTATCGGTGTGTTAGTGAGTGAAGGTATATCTCAGTGGTACATGTGTGAGTAACTACATATGTAAAAGGCAGTATATATGTGTATTAGAGTATTTAAAAGGCTATAAGTGAGAGTGTGTGATTGTGAGAGTGGCTGTATGGATGCGTGTGTGCTTGTATCAGTGATTGTATAAGAGCGTAAGAATGTGCTAGTATTTGTATGAGTAAGTGAGCTGGTGTGTGTATCACTGTATAGGTGAGTAAATGGCAGTGTGATTAATTATTTGCATGACTGACTAGGTGTGCGAGTAACTCTATGGATGAGTGGCGGTGTGTGAGTGTCTATATAGGTGTATGAGTGCATATGATAGTCCTGTACTGAGTGACCGTAAGTATGAGTGACTGTACGGGTGAGTGAGTGGATGTGTGTGTGTAGACCTAAGAATCAGTGAGTGGGTATGTAGTTATTGGTGTTGGAGTGTGTATGGTTTTGAGAATGGCAGTCTGTAATTTAGAGTGGGTGTATCAAAGGTTATATTAAGGTGTGAGAAGATGAATGAAATTATCACATGGATGGTGTCATCAGTGATGTCATCAGTGATGTCATCAGTGATGTCACTGACCATGTCATGAGTGATGTAATATGTGACGTCATCAGCAGTGCATTGCGGGGGCGCGAGTTATAGTTAGCTGAACTAACTATAACGGGGGAATTTCACGGGTTTTGTACGAGTGCAATGTCCAACTAACTAGAACTGTCCCTAAAACCTATGGTTTTTTCAGTGAATTTCTAAGGTTTTTTTAAATGCTCATTTCTAACTAGAACGTGCCTGAAACCTATGGTTTTTTCAGTGAATTTCAAAGGTTTTTTAAATGCTCATTTCTAACTATAACGTGCCTGAAACCTATGGTTTTTTCAGTGAATTTCAAAGATTTTTCAAATGCAAGTTTCTAACTATGCCTACAGAGGTAGGACGTGAAGAAAGAAGAAACAACGCACAGAAAGAAGCAAAAGAAATGCAGAAAGAAGCAACAGAACTCCACAAAGACGAAGAAAAGTGCAGGAAGAAGCAAAAGATGTGCAGAAAGAACCAACAGAGGAGCAGAAAGAGGCCTTGTTCCAAAATCATCCTGTGCCCACAACTTTTTCCGACGTGTACTGGTGGTAACTGACTGACTAACCAGAGCCAGTGCTATGCTAAAACACACTTAGAATACAGTGAAAACACCTACATACACTAGGGAACACTAGGCGTTGGGGTACCCCTGTGATTAGCATGACCTCCTCTGTAAGTCCCTAGTACATAATAGGGCAGGGGGCTTAAAACTACCTCTTAAAACGCGCTACAGGGCGCGTTTGCACAGTGGTGAAGGGAGGGGTTGCCTGAGGTGATGTGTGCAAACGCGACCCGTGGCGCCTTTTAAGTTGCGGGATTAAGTCCCCTTGAATCCTGAGTGTCCCTGGGGCCCAACTAGCCCCTCAGGTACCTACAGTTAGGACCACAGAGCTGAGTTGCAGAGAGGCGCTCCGAGGCCACGCACCTTTTTTCACCTCTCTGCAACGCAACTCTGTTGTGCTTACTGAAGGTACCTGGTGGGCTAGTTGGACTCCAGGGACCCTCGGGATTGAAGGGGACTTAATCCCCCAACTTAAAACGCACCACAGGGCCTGTTTGCACACATGTCACCTCAAGCACCGCCCCCTCCCTTCACCACTGTGCAAACGCGCCCCGTGGCGCGTTTTAAGTTGGGGGATTAAGTCCCCTTGAATCATGAGGGTCGCTGGGGTCCAACTAGCCCACCCTGTACCTCCAGTATGCGCCTGGGAGCTGCGTTGCAGAGAGGTGTTGAGGCCACGCCCCTTTTTACACTTCTCTGCAACGCAGCTCTGTGGCGCTTTCTGGACGTACCTGGTGGGCTAGTTGGCCCCCAGGGACCCTCAGGATTGAAGGGGATTTAATTCCCCATCTTAAAACGCGCCACGGGGCCTGTTTGCACACATGTCATCTGAAGCCCCGCCCCTCCCTTCACCACTGTGCAAACGCGCCCCGTGGCGCGTTTTAAGTTGGGGATTAAGTCCCCTTGAATCCTGAGGGTCCCTGAGTCCAACTAGCCCACCATGTACCTCCAAAAAGCGCCACAGAGCTGCGTTGCAGAGAGCTGTAAAAAGGGGCGTGGCCTCTGTACACCTCTCTGCAACGCAGCCCCCTGGCGCATACTAGAGATTCCTGGTGGGCTAGTTGGCTCCCAGGGACCCCCAGAATTCAAGGGGAATTCTCTGCAGAGTGCTGCAAGGAGGGGGCATGGCCTCCGGCGCGATGCCGGTCTTTTTTTTTTTTTTTTTAAGAAGGGGGCTGTGTGGCCCCCCTTCTTTTTATAAATTATTGGCCCTGGGGACCCCATCCCCCAGGGCCTGCCCCCTAATTTTTTTTTTTAAATTTGGAAGGGGGCCGCGTGGCCCCCCCCTCCCGAGGCCTTAATCGGCCCCGGGGACCCCATCCCCCGGGACATCCTTTATTTTTTTTAAATAACTTATGGAGGGGGGCTGCGTTGCCCCCCTCAGGCCACTTATGGCCCCGGGGACCCCATTCCCCGGGGCCGGCCTTTGTTTTATTTATTTTTTTTAAAAATTTAATTTTGGGGAGGGGGCCGCGTGGCCCCCCTCCCGGGCCACTGTAGCCCCGGGACCCCATCCCCCGGGGCTGGCCTCGCCGTTGGGGACCGTGGGGGGTCCCCAATCCCCCACGGTCCCGCCGGCTCCCGCGTCCCTCGGGAGCCGGCATTGCTTTCCACATGTGGAGCTGCTAAGATGCAGCTCCCCGTGTGGAAAGCAATTGTCTTTGGTTTTGGAAGAGAGAGCAGGTTTCCTGCTCTCTCTTCCAAAACCAAAGCAGTTTAGCTATGGCAGGGCGGGAGCCGCGAGGCTCCCGCCCTGCCATAGCAAACTACAGTGTCGCGGGGGTAGGCACCCCGGGACACTGCAGGAGCCGGCCCTGGGATGTGGCAGTCCCCAGGGCCATCAAGGGCTCCAGGAGGGGGGCCGCGCGGCCCCCCTCCCAACCAATGCCCAGCCCCGGGGAGGTGGTGGTCCCCGGGGCTCGGGGGGGGCCTTAGAGGCCCCCCCACAATCTTTTAA
Organism: Calotriton arnoldi; assembly: GCA_963921515.1. Classification (NCBI taxonomy): domain Eukaryota; kingdom Metazoa; phylum Chordata; class Amphibia; order Caudata; family Salamandridae; genus Calotriton; species Calotriton arnoldi. Next base: position 598,499 of record CAWUFW010002461.1, on the reverse strand, counting down.
TAAACCCCCGCATGCCCCCGGGACTTTGCCCACCTTCGTTTTTTTTTTTTTCACAGCGGGATCCGCGCATCCTAAGCGCATCTTGCCGATTTTTAAAAAAAATTTTTTTTTTTTTTGGGCCCTGGGGTTCCTTGTGGGACCCCCTGAGCAGGCCTAGGGGGTCAGGGTGTTTCTACCCTGCCCCCTTTTTGCGTTTTGCGCGTTAGTTTCTCTGATTTCTTGTGCCTCAGTTCTACCGAGGCACAAGATGGCTGCCAACACTTCCTGGTTTGGAGTGTTGACAGCCAATTAGCATACAGTTCGTGATCGGGAGGGTACGCGGACCCTACTCGGCCATAGATATATATGTGATTTTAATTTTGATTTTCTCAGGAACTACTGAACGGATTTTCACCATTTAAGCAAAAGGCACGACTCTGAACCAAGGGCTACCTTTTGCCAAATTTGGTGTAATTCCGTTCAGCAGTTCGGGCTGTAGCTGCGATGAAAGGTTCCTATGGAAAATTGCATGGGGAAAACACGCTTTGGGACCCCCTTTTTCTCGGCCCTCGCTTGACGAATCACCCCGAAACTTTCAGGATAGGAGCGGACCGGAGCGGGCCATAAGTTTTGAGATTTTCGCGAAGATTCGTCAACCGGCGCCAAAGTTATTTCAACTAGAACGTTGCGGATTTCCTATGGAAAATAGGTCCTAACTATAACTATCTACTGGCGACCGCCAGTAGATAATATATATATATATATATATATTGGTACAAGTATATTGTGTGGTGTATCTTTGATTCATTTTTTCTGATAAAATTGGATACGAATGACTATTGTTACAAAGCAATTGTTAAACCCAACAGAACCAGTTGTAGCACGCATCTACTATACCCAGGTTCTGAGGGACACAGGGTTGCCCCATTACATGTAATGGGCATGGCATTAGTCAGGCGTCAGAAAGCAGAACTGATCTTGGTAATGCTGCTCTGGAAATCTCAAGTCTGGTTTCCAGTTCTGCTGGAACTTTCTACGGATTTTCCAACCCAACTACCCCAGACTACTCATCTGTTGACGAACTCTAGCGGTAACTTGCAGCCTCTGGTTCAAGAAGGGACACTCACGGCTTTGAGTATTACAGGGGACGTTGGGAAATCCCAGGCCTTTCGGCGTGGGCTTCCTCTTGTATCAGGAAAGCATGTGCAGACTCTACAGTCAAACGTTACAAATCTGTGTGGCGAAAGTGGTCACGTTGGTGTTTGCGATGGGGATGGATCCCGTGGGGTCAGATATAGTTCACATAGTGAATTACTTATCTGAATTGGTCGACAAGGGCCTGGCCTACTGGTCAATTAACGCCAATCAGTCTGCAATCTCGGCAGGGCATGTTCCCCTTCATGAAGTCCCAGTGGTGGAACATCCACTGGTTTGTAGATTAATGAGTGGTATTCGGTTGTCTTTTCCCCAGCGTTCAAAGTATTCTTCTCTATGGAACATTAACATTGTCCTCAGACTACTTCAATCCTGGCAGGATAATCGCTATCTTTTGCGAAAGGAGCTAACGGGAAAACTAGCCATGCTTCTGTGCCTGATCTCTTGTAAACGAGTGTCAGATGTACGAGCGTTGGAAATCTCTTCTCGTATCTTTTCTCCGGAAGGGGTGTTTTTTACGATTGCCCAGCCGACGAAGACCAATACCAGAGTGGTTCATTATCCGGGGTTTCCAGATCACCCAAAGTTGTGTATGGTACGTTGTCTCAGGGCGCATGAGTCAATGAATGAAGAGTATCGCCCTCCTGGGACCTCGCAACTTTTTCTGTCATTAAAGAAACTTTTCAAACCGGTCTCGACCACTACGATCGCCCAATGGGCGAGATGGATACTGCAGGAAGCAGGGGTAGATACGTCGACCTTTGGAGCACACTCCACCAGGGGTGCAATGGCTACGAAAGCTTTCTCATTAGGGAGACATCTAGAGACATCCTTAGAGCAGCGGATGGGTCCTCGGACTCCACTTTTAAGAGCTTCTATTTCAAGCTTATCTCGAGCATGGCCTCGCTAGTGGTCGATCACCTTTGAACTAGCATAATCTGAGCCTCCGGTCCTGACATAGAATATAAAATTTCCTAGCTATCGTGAAGGTAAGTTTCAATTCTATTAAGGACACGGAGGCGAGCATTATCCCCTCAAGTGGTCATACATGTTTATTTGTACCCTCCCAGGATGTACACGACTTCGGCTGTTGGATAAGTATAATTGCCTTACAAAAGTTAATCATGTCTTCTTTCTGACACTTACCAGTATACGTTGATGCTTCTATGAGTTGTTTGATATGTTTATTAGAAGCCTTTCACTAAAGTGTATTCTTGTCTTATATGAATTATTTGATGTCCGTTTTACCTGATGCTGGTTAACCTTTGTTCTTCACAGGGTCAGATCAGACGCAAGATTATGGAAAGGAAAGCGGGATAACATCTGCTTCGCCCGAAGAAATAGGAAGTGCTGTTCCTTGCTATTGTTTATATGGGACTGCCTCTATGGTTGTTGCTGTTGCTTCTAGTACAAAGACTCATGGGATTTGCAGTGTTTTGTGTGCGTTATGTTGATAAGGCTGCTGAGCAGAAAATTAAGGAAGAGTTCAGCATAATCCTCACCTCGGCGTCCTTAATAGAATTGAAACTTTTCTTCACAATAGCTAGTAAATTCTATATTCTAACCAATTTCAGCAATGTCTTAAAAGTTGAAAACTTAGATGCTGGGTTATCTTCTCTACTGTAACACTTCTCTCTGTGCAACACAGATGAGTAACATTTTTTCTTTTTCTTCTTGCGACTCTGTAGAGGGATTCCTTTTTTGGTTCTCTTTGGGGATATTTTCATGTACTGTACATTAAAATTCATACCACAATGGATTACCTTGTTATGTGCAACCAGCAGTCATGGCAATATATCGACACTAGCCTGCCTTGAAATACAAATGCCAGAATGAGTTGAACAAAGTGTGAAGCCTTCTCTTACGGTCATTAGGCGGTTATTAACCAGTAGTGGCACCAGAACTATTGCACACATTATGACAGCTACTTGGAGCACAAAGGGCCAAAAAGCAATGTTTCAGCATCTGGCAATGTGTCTACCCATCCTGATGGTAATGGTATCTTTGAAATTCAGCCATTGTACACGCTGCTTATTTAGCCTGCTTGCAATGAATTTATTTAGAGGAAATAAAGGAAATTATGTGACCTACATACAAGTGAAATCTTACAAAATGAGAATGCTAAAGTCTGGATTTCAGTACAGTGGAACTGGAAGCTGGTTTAAGGAGACTGCTTCCTCCTTTGGTGATTTGAAAAAAATCTAAATGGAGAAGCAGTTCTACTACCTAGTAATGAAGGCCAGTGATCAGGTAATCATGGCACATTTGGATTGCTTGAATAGTCAAATTCAAATGATTCACAAGGAATCAGATGACAGATGGTCTACAGATCATGGGCATGGTTCCTGCAATCTTGAAAGGCAGCTCCTAAATGCTACAGTGAAAGCTTTCAAGACTACAACCAAGCAAATCTGCTGCTGATTGTAAAAGAATGGAAGAAACACCTTCAAAGCCAAAATAGCTGCCACCTTTATATGTTTCAAAGCATATGTTTATTAGATGAATTTGACATTGAGATCACAGATACAATTAGGTCTGCTTCAGAATACTTCCTCATTTCAGCTACATTTAAATCCGAAACCAGTGGCAGAACTGGGCACTCCAGAAAGTTAGGGAACTCTTTTCTGTCTAGGTTTACAAACTCTGTAAATATCTGTGCTTTTCTTGTGTAGTCTGGCATGCTACAGAGGACAGTAGGCAAAGCCAGATTAGGCATGCAACATCTGATGTATCGTCAAACCAAAAAGCCAAGAAATGCATTCCACACAACTAATGCAAAACTGTTAATAGCAAGTGTTGAAAATGTTATTTCTAAGTTAGCTTAATTAAAAACACACACACACACAACTGCCTCAGGCTATGCTTCAGCGTTGTTTAGGTGGAAAAAGAAAATGTGCACAGTAGTTTAAAAGTCCAGATCACCAAGAACAGAGTTTCATCAGTGACATAAGACATTTCTCAAACCTGCGGTATATGAATTTTATTGCAAATTCAGACCATTTTACAATATTTCTTTATTGGAGATTAATGTGCATGTTAGAATTGGGGTCATTAGTTGGCAGCGGTTTGCACCCTGTCCAAGTAGGGACCCTCACTTTAGTCAGGGTAAGGTAGTCACACAGCTAAGATTACCCCTGCTCTCCCCATTGGTAGCTTGGCATGAGCAGTAAGGTTTATCTCAGAGGCAATGTGTATTTGTGTACACACACACACACACACACACACACACACACACACACACACACACACACACACACACACACACACACACACACACACACACACACACACACACACACACACACACACACACACACACACACACACACACACACACACACACACACACACACACACACACACACACACACACACTGAAAACACCACAAACTGAGCTCACACCAGTTTAGAAAAAGCCAATATTTATCTGAGTAAAACAAGACCAAAACGACAAAAATCCAACAAGTAAAAGTCACAATACCACTTTTAAACGATTAAGCAAGTTTAGTTCATCAAAATCAATGAACGTGTTTGTTTAAGATAAAGTACCTTAGATGTGTCAAAAATCAATGACTAGGGGAGCTGAAGAGCCGGAAAAGCAAATAATGCATTGGTTCCTTACTACGCAGGGTAGGTGATGTGTCAGCTCCTTACTGCTATAGAGGAGGTGATGCGTTGGTTCCTTACTGGCAGGGGAGGCGATGAGTCGGTTCCTCACTGGCAGGGGAGGCGATGCGTCGGTTTCTGGACACGCGGCCTCAGTTCCTTACAGCGGTGCAGTGTCGATGTAGAATCAGCAACTAGAGATGATGCGTCGAAAATCCAGACGTGATGCATCGAGTCAAAAGCAGCGATGCTGGCGCTGCGTTGGAGTTGGAGCGGGCGTCACGGATGTCGGTTATGCAGTGCTCGGGACTCGCACAACGGCGATTCTTCTGACGCACTGCACGGCAAGCGGGGGACTGCGGTGAAGGCTGTGGTTGATGCTTCAAGCAGGAACCACGCATTGGTGCAGGCAGATCTTTACAGCACAGCATAGATTCGAACAGACGATGGGAGTCGATGCGTGGATGTTTTTCCTTAAGATCACCAGATTTCACTTCCAAGGGCCCAGTAACTGGTTTTGGTACCACTTGGCAAGTCAGGACTCTCAGCAGAAGTGAAGTCTTTGATGGACCTGACACTTCTTAACAGGAGGCAAGCTCAGCTCAAGCCATTGGAGAACCTTGGAAGCAGGATACAGAACGCAAAGTCCAGTCCTTTCACTCCCACGACAGAAGCAGCAGGGCAGCAACACAGCAAAGCAAACAGCAGAGTGGTAGTCCCTCCTGACAGCTTCCCCAGCTCTTCTTCCTGGCAGAATGTCCTCACCCCAGAAGTGTTCTTAGTATATGGTGTTAGAGGCCCAGTACTTCTACCCATTTCAGCCCTTGAAGTAGGCAAACTTCAAGGAAAGTCTTTGTAGTAAACAAGAACCTGCCTTGGCTCCAGACACTCCGGGAGAGGGTGGGGGGGCAAGTGGACTTTCTGTGAGGACGGGTGCAGCCCTATTCAGGTCCGTGTCAACTCCTACCACCACTTTAGCTCAGGAATACCCATCAGTCTGGTAATGGGCCATAAGAATATGCAGGGCACACCTCAGCTCCCTTTGTATGACTGTCTAGAGTGAATGCACAAAAAGCCCAACTGTCATCCTAACCCAGACGTGTATTCAGCAGACAGGCAGAGGCACAGAACAGTTAAGCAAGAACATGCCCACTCTCTAAAAGTTTGAGAACAGAAGTGCCTGGCCACCAGTTTTCAAGGCTGCTATTTATTTCAGCAGGCTATGTAACAATGCTATTCGTCATTGTACCATGCTTAACATTTAGCAAAGATTAACTCATTTTTTGCACTCATTTAAATTTTCAATAAGGCATTCAAAGATACACAACTCATTATTAAATAGAATAACTGTGACATCAAAAATATACACTTAAAAGTGAAAAACACATGAGTTGTGAAACAAATACAATACATTACAAACAATTACACCAGTACATATTGGGTGTCTAAGTCATAGATTGAGCTCTCTCTAACACACCCTTTGCTTGGCTTTGTTTCTAAAGAGAGAAAGCATCCACGGGTGGAACACTGGGTTTCTGTGGGGATATATATGTTAACTGGACCCTCTCCAGAGACAAAAATTGATTAACACACCCTCATGGATTTAGCGGAAATGCCGACGCATTTCCAATCCCCAGATTGCTTAAGGGATTTTCATCAGGGCTGATACACAGTGTACTCTGTGAAAAGCAATGAAAAAGAAAATGTGCTTTACTGTATTATACCCTTTTCCTCTGTTTGAATTAACCTTAGTGACCAAAGTTTGATCTACCTGTGGTCTCTAACGCTTTCTTTGCGCCTGCAGAAGTGTTGATTGGAACTTGAGTCTGCAAAAATGGACATTGTATTGCTTTAGTTTATTGTCCGCTGTTGGACATTCTATATTTACGGGCATTCAATTGTTTCTACAGTGACCGCTTACTTGTTTAGGAGCTCCGACTGTGATTAAAATTTCCAACAGAAGGGCAGAGGCGGGACGCCATCAGTAACCATTCCGATTGAGCTGGGGCACCAGCGTGCATAGATTGTGGGCTTTTTCGAAGGATTTGCGTCTAAAGACAAACCGGAGAAGGTGCAACATTGTATCAATTTCATTTAGTTAGTCAGGTGCGATCTTTGCCTGTTCCGTTCTTTTTATGAGCATTCAATCATTTCAACAGTTACCGCTTACTTTTTAGGGACTCCGACCAAGGTTTGAGTTTCACGACTGACGTGCAGGGGCAGAACGCCGTAGGTAACAATTCAGTGTTTGCTTTAGCAACAGCGAGAACTTTTCCGTGTTTCTTAGAGTGATTCGCGTCTATAAATCAACCGGAGAAGGGGGCAACATTGCATCACTTGCATTTCAAAAGTCGTGCGTGTTTAAACTGTTCCACATTTATCGCGCATTTGACTTACTTGCTAGTCTTGCTGCTATCTGCTTGTGGCATTCTGTTATCTCTGCTCAAGCGTGTGATCTATAACAAGATAGACAAGCAGTTTAACATCTTGTCTCTTCGAGTAACTGCAACGTTCACTGTGGCCGGTTGCTCCTACACTTACTTTCTTCTTCTTCGATCATCTGCTTATTCCGATGACGCGCTCTTCACTTTCGGATCCGCGGTGGTTTGCATTTTGAAAGTTCACGGGCAGGAAGTGGCTCTTGTGACATGTTTGCGGTCTTATGGGAAATGTAGTGTTGCCTACTTTTAGAGAATTCCCACTAGTTCAGTTATTTTAAGAAGGTGGCTCATTTCGTGGTATTTGCTGATTTCTACCTACAAAGTGTGGTGTAGGCTGGATCGATATGGATATTAATTGATAGCTTGATTCAATTCAGACATTTCATTGAGACCTTTCTGTAAACAGTTAAATTTCAAAATTAAATAAGCCTCTTTTTTCAGAAGTAGATTCTCCACATTGCCACCGTGCGGTGGTTGTTTAAGTCCTGCTAGTACTGTCCATTGAAACTCTTTCTCAGAATGTTTCTGTTCCACGAAGTGGGACACCATTGGTGCAGTCATCACTTGTTTTTTGATTCTGGACCAATGTTGCACGATTCTCTGGTTGATTTGCTGATTTGTTTTCCCGATATACAGTTTGGGATACGGACATTGGATGGCATAGACTGTATTCTTGGTTTTACAATTGGTAAATTCTTTGTGGGTCCACTTGATTGAATCATATGTAAACTCTTGACCTTCAATAGTGGTGCTGCAGGCTGAACAATTGCCACATTTATGATGTCCTTCAATGGGCTGCAGATTCCATTGGGCCCTTAAGTCATTTTTCTTGGGGGGGGCGGCTGGTCAAGTCGGCTCAGATGATTCTCTGACCAATACTTCTGTTCAGTTTCATTGCGAATAGTGGACGTTCCATGGGGAAATCTAACTGCGTGACCAGATGGCAATTTTTTTAGAATTATCTGGCGAAATTTGTTGGTGTGTGGGCCAAATGTCGACACACACACACACACAAGTTTCTCAAGAGGTTTCTTTTATTTTTTTGACAGCAAGACTTCTCGCGGTGTGTACCAGGCTCTCTTAGTTGCAATGTTTTAACATCTTTTTTGGGTACCCTCTCTGTGAGTTGGTCGCAAAACACCTGGGCATGTATGAAAAAGTCTTCTTTTCGTACACAATTTCTCCGAATCCTTAATAATTGGCCGTAAGGAAGATTATCCTTAAGACTCCTTGGGTGGAAACTTTGATAGTGGAGTATTGCGTTTCTGTCCGTCTGTTTTCGGTGTAGAGTCGTCGTTAGTTGGTCGTCATATCTTAACTTCCCCATCTAAGAATGTTAGTTGAGTCCTACTCTTCGTCATGGTGAATTTAATGTCCTGATGTCTCTGATTCAGCCAATCATGAAAAAGCAGCAGATGTTCTACAGTACCGCTCCAGAGGCACCAAACATCGTCGATGTATCGGTACCATTGTGAAATATATTCACTGTACGGGTTATGATGGAAGATAAACGTGTCCTCGAATAGGGCCATGAACAATCCGGCCATTTCCGGGGCGAAGGGACAACCCATCGCTGTCCCTTTAGTCTGTACAAAAAAAAGTGTCCTCGAATTTAAAGTAATTCTTTTTAAGGGCAATTCCTGCCAGGTCTGTTATGAAGTTGGTAGGGACTCAATGAGGTTTTGTCCGTGTCTCCAAGAAGTATTCCATGGTTTCCAGTGCTTCATCTTGCGGGATCTGAGTATATAGTGAGACTACATCGAATGAAACTAGCCATTGATTGCCTCTGTCAAATGGATGTCCTTCAATCTTGTTGCTAAAATCAGTTGTATCCCTTAAATAAGAGGGTACATGATCCATAAATGGTTTGAGGAAGACATCAACGTACTTCGCGATGGGCTTCAGTACGGAATCGCAACCAGAGACGATTGGTGTTCCCGGAGGTTGTGTCAAACTCTTATGAATTTTTGGGAGAAAATAAATTACTGGAATTCTTGGATGTAATTTATTGAGGAACTCAAATTCCTTAGGTCCTAAAATGCCTTGCTCAAATTCCCATTTGAGTTTGTTATGGATCTCTCGTATTTGTTGCGTTGGGTCTTCCTTCAGCTGTCGGTACCATTCTGTATTCAATATTTGACTTTGTGCTTCAGCCACATACATCTCTTTGGGCCATAAGACTAGGGCTCCGCCCTTATCGGCGGGCTTGATGACTATTGAGTCATCCTTCTGCAGGTCCCTGATGGCTTCTTGTTGTTGCTTAGTAATATTTCTTTTGATGAATGGTTTACTCTTTTCCAATTGTGTGATGGAGGACAAAACTGCCTGTTCGAAGGCCAATATTTGTTTTGGTATACTGTGTGCTGGTGGGACAAATGTTGATTTTTTAGTTAATTCCGAAGGTTCAGTATTGCCAGGATTGTCTTTCCCTTGGAAAAAAGCTTTAAGGCGGATATTTCTGAAAAATTCCAGAGCCTCAATTTTCAAGTTGGTGTAATCTGTACTTGCTGTTGGAACAAATTTCACTCCCCATTCTAGGACAGACTCTTCAGCGTTGGACAGTTGTTTCGTTGATAGATTTACAATTGTAGTTGTTTCTAATTTTTGTAAAAATTCCTGCTGGTCCTCATTTCCCATGGTTGGGGTTGTTGCTTGAATCGTACTCGGTTTCTCTGTTCTCCTTGCTCTAAAAAAAAAAAAAAAAAAAAAAAGGAGTTTTGTCTTTTTGAGGTGCCCTCTCTGGGATTCTGATCTCCTGAAGAATCTGAAGATGAAGATTCGGAGAATGTAGTGAATCTGTTCTTCGATCTGCCCTGGTACTGGGATAATGTCCCAGTCCAACGCTGAAGAGTCTGTCCTAGAATTGGGAGTGAAATTTGTTCCAACAGCAAGTACAGATTACACCAACTTGAAAATTGAGGCTCTGGAATTTTTCTGAAAAATCTGCCTTAAAGCTTTTTTCCAAGGGAAAGACAATCGTGGCAATACTGAACCTTCGGGATTAACTAAAAAAATCAACATTTGTCCCACCAGCACACAGTATACCAAAACAAATATTGGCCTTCGAACAGGCAGTTTTGTCCTCCATCACACAATTGGAAAAGAGTAAACCATTTATCAAAAGAAATATTACTAAGCAACAACAAGAAGCCATCAGGGACCTGCAGAAGGATGACTCAATAGTCATCAAGCCCGCCGATAAGGGCGGAGCCCTAGTCTTATGGCCCAAAGAGATGTATGTGGCTGAAGCACAAGGTCAAATATTGAATACAGAATGGTACCGACAGCTGAAAGAAGACCCAACGCGACAAATACAAGGAGAGATCCATAACAAACTCAAATGGGGATTTGAGCAAGGCATTTTAGGACCTAAGGAATTTGAGTTCCTCAATAAATTACATCCAAGAATTCCAGTAATTTATTTTCTCCCAAAAATTCATAAGAGTTTGACACAACCTCCGGGAAGACCAATCGTCTCTGGTTGCGATTCCGTACTGGAGCCCATCGCGAAGTACGTTGATGTCTTTCTCAAACCATTTATGGATCAAGTACCCTCTTATTTAAGGGATACAACTGATTTTATCAACAAGATTGAAGGACATCCATTTGACAGAGGCCATCAATGGCTAGTTTCATTCGATGTAGTCTCACTATATACTCAGATCCCGCAAGATGAAGCACTGGAAAAAATGGAATACTTCTTGGAGACGCAGACAAAACCTCAGAGTCCCTACTAACTTCATAACAGACCTGACAGGAATTGCCCTTAAAAAGAATTACTTTAAATTCGAGGACACTTTTTTGTACAGACTAAAGGGACAGCAATGGGTTGTCCCTTCGCCCCGGAAATGGCCGTATTGTTCATGGCCCTATTCGAGGACACGTTTATCTTCCATCATAACCCATACAGTGAATATATTTCACAATGGTACCAATACATCGACGATGTTTGGTGCCTCTGGAGCGGTACTGAAGAACATCTGCTGCTTTTTCATGATTGGCTGAATCAGAGACATCAGGACATTAAATTCACCATGACGAAGAGTAGGACTTAACTAACATTCTTAGATGTGGAAGTTAAGATATATGATGACCAACTAACAACGACTCTACACCGAAAACAGACGGACAGAAACACAATCCTCCACTATCAAAGTTTCCACCCAAGGAGCCTTAAGGATAATCTTCCTTACGGCCAATTATTTAGGATTCGGAGAAATTGTGTACAAAAAGAAGACTTTTTCATACATGCCCAGGTGTTTTGCGACCAACTCAAACAGAGAGGGTACCTAAAAAAGATGTTAAATCATGCAACTAAGAGCCTGGTACACACCGCAAGAAGTCTTGCTGTCGAAAAAAGAAAAAAAACCTCTTGAGAAACTCGTGTGTGTGTGTCGACATTTGGCCCGCACACCAACAAATTTTGCCAGATAATTCTAAAAAATTGGCATCTGGTCACGCAGCTAGATTTCCCCATGGAACGTCCACTATTCGCAATGAAACGGAACAGAAGTATTGGTCAGAGAATCATCCGAGCCGACTTGACCAGCCCCCCAAAGAAAAATGACTTAATGGCCCAATGGAATCTGCAGCCCATTGAAGGACATCATAAATGTGGCAATTGTTCAGCCTGCAGCACCACTATTGAAGGTCAAGAGTTTACATATGATTCAATCAAGTGGACCCACAAAGAATTTACCAATTGTAAAACCAAGAATACAGTCTATGCCATCCAATGTCCGTGTCCCAAGCTGTATATCGGGAAAACAAATCAGCAAATCAACCAGAGAATCGTGCAACATTGGTCCAGAATCAAAAAACAAGTGATGACTGCACCAATGGTGTCCCACTTCGTGGAACAGAAACATTCTGAGAAAGAGTTTCAATGGACAGTACTAGCAGGACTTAAACAACCACCGCACGGTGGCAATGTGGAGAATCTACTTCTGAAAAAAGAGGCTTATTTAATTTTGAAATTTAACTGTTTACAGAAAGGTCTCAATGAAATGTCTGAATTGAATCAAGCTATCAATTAATATCCATATCGATCCAGCCTACACCACACTTTGTAGGTAGAAATCAGCAAATACCACGAAATGAGCCACCTTCTTAAAATAACAACTAGTGGGAATTCTCTAAAAGTAGCCAACACTACATTTCCCATAAGACCGCAAACATGACAAGAGCCACTTCCTGCCCGTGAACTTTCAAAATGCAAACCACCGCGGATCCGAAAGTGAAGAGCATGCCATCGGAATAAGCAGATGATCGAAGAAGAAGAAAGTAAGTGTAGGAGCAACCGGCCACAGTGAACGTTGCAGTTACTCGAAAAGACAAGATGTTAAACCGCTTGTATATTTTGTTATAGATCACACGCTTGAGCAGAGATAACAGAATGCCACAAGCAGATAGCGGCAAGACAAGCAAGTAAGTAAAATGCGCGATAAATGTGGAACAGTTTAAACACGCACCCGACTTTTGAAATGCAAGTGATGCAATGTTGCCCCCTTCTCCGGTTGATTTATAGACGCGAATCACTCTAAGAAACACGGAAAAGTTCTCGCTGTTGCTAAAGCAAACACTGAATTGTTACCTACGGCGTTCTGCCCCTGCACGTCAGTCGTGAAACTCAAACCTTGGTCGGAGTCCCTAAAAAGTAAGCGGTAACTGTTGAAATGATTGAATGCTCATAAAAAGAACGGAACAGGCAAAGATCGCAACTGACTAACTAAATTAAATTGATACAATGTTGCACCTTTATCCGGTTTGTCTTTAGACGCGAATCCTTCTAAGAAGCCCACAATCTATGCACGCTGGTGCCCCAGCTCAATCGGAATGGTTACTGATGGCGTCCCGCCTCTGTCCTTCTGTTGGAAATTTTAATCACAGTCGGAGCTCCTAAACAAGTAAGCGGTCACTATAGAAACAATTGAATGCCCGTAAATATAGAAAGTCCAACAGCGAACAATAAACTAAAGCAATACAATGTCCATTTTTGCAGACTCAAGTTCCAATCAACACTTCTGCAGGCGCAAAGAAAGCGTTAGAGACCACAGGTAGATCAAACTTTGGTCACTAAGGTTAATTCAAACAGAGGAAAAGGGTATAATGCACAAGTTACTACTTGTATAACGATATATCTGTAAGAGACATTAGTTAGTGATAGATTCCTTACCTTAGAATATCCCCAGGCGTCAGACTGGATCCGGAAAGTTTTGCTAGCAGTACCCCTGCGCGCCAATAGGTTTCTTCGTGCGGCTCCGCGTCCGTCGCTGGCGTCGTAAGCGCCGAGATGACGTCACGGAGACTACTTAGGCGCCACCCATGCGCGCTGACGTCAGTTCTGTACACGACTTTCCGCGCCAGGAACGCAGAGCCATGCAAGAAACTGACCACTGGTGCCATGAAACTAGGGCCCTAAAAGGGATGACCTTAACCCTAGAAATCAGTTCAAAGAACGGGGAGGATGGGTGGGGCGGTAAGGAATCTATCACTAACTAATGTCTCTTACAGATATATCGTTACACAAGTAGTAACTTGTGCATCTGAAAGAGACACGTTAGTGATAGATTCCTTACCTTAGAATAGATACCCCAGCAATACCAACCCCGGTGGTGGGTCTGCGAACAAGATTACACCAGAAAGTCACGGAGAACAGAATGGCCAAAGAAGCAGTCTCTCCGGACTTGACTGTCAAGGCAGTAATGCTTGGTAAACGTGTGCAGCGAAGCCCACGTAGCTGCCTGACAAATGTCCTACAAGGGAACGCCGCGTCCCAAGGCAGTAGTGGCTGCCGTCGCCCTGGTGGAATGGGCACGCAGCCCCACAGGAGGCTCCTTCTTAGCCAACGAGTAACAGGCTTTGATGCAGAGAACGACCCACCGAGAGATGGTCCGTTTGTGCACGGCCCGACCTTTTTTGGCGCCCACGTAGCCAACAAAGAGCTGGTCATCCACCCGGAACTGTTGCGTGCGCTTCAGGTAGAACGAGAGCGCACGTTTTGGGTCCAGACGGTGGAGCCTCTCCTCCTCTTTTGAAGGATGCGGAGGCGGAAAGAAGGTGGGCAAAGTGATGGTCTGCCCGATATGGAAGGGCGTGACGACCTTTGGCAAGAAAGAAGGACGGGTCCTTAAAACCACCTTGTCCGGATGAACAGAAAGGAAAGGAGGTTTGGAAGAAAGAGCCTGGAGCTCATTCACTCTTCTGGCAGAGGTGATCGCTACCAGGAAAGCCAGCTTGAGAGTGAGAAGACGCAACGGACAGGTATGAAGGGGCTCGAAGGGAGCGCACATCAGATATGTCAAGACAAGGTTTAAGTCCCATTGAGGCATAATGAACGGCACGGGAGGAAACGTGTGCGTAATGCCTTTCAGGAAACGGTTAACAACCGGGGACTTAAAAAGAGAAGGCTGATCTGGAAGCCGGAGAAAGGCGGAGATGGCCGAAAGATAACCTTTGATAGTGCCCAGAGCAGAGCCCTGCTGGGCCAAAGAAAGAAGGAACATAAGGACCTCAGAAAGAGGGGCAGAAAGGGGATCCACAGCCTTAGCTGTGCACCATGCCACAAACTTGTTCCACCTGCAGGCGTATACCGATTTAGTGGAGAGACGCCTGGCTGCCAGAATGACATCACAGACTTCGGGAGGAAGAACTGCCGCCGCTCAATCTCCACGCATGGAGGTGGAGGCTGGACAGGTTCGGGTGGATGACCGTCCCCTGCTGCTGCGACAGAAGATCCTCCCGAAGAGGCAGTCGGATCAGGGGATCGATCGCCATGCTGAGTAGCTCGGGATACCAGTATCTTGCTGCCCAATCCGGAGCCACAAGGATGACTTGGGCCCGGTCGCGCCGAATCTTCTTCAGCACTCTGGGCAGAAGTGGTATAGGCGGAAAGGCATACAACAGACCGCAACTCCACTCGCGACGAAAAGCGTCGCCGAGCGAGTGCCGCCTTGGAAATTCCAACGCGCAGAACTGATGACATTGCGCGTTCTCTTCGGTGGCGAATAGATCTAACCAAGGCTCTCCCCACTGCAGAAAGAGACCTTGCGCCACGTCCGAGTTCAGACGCCATTCGTGATCCATTAAGCACCGGCGGCTGAGTTCGTCCGCCCTGGCGTTCAGAGAACCTGCCAGGTGTTGAACCACCAAGGTAATGCCTTGACGTTCCAGCCAAGTCCAGAGGCGCAGAGCCTCCTGACATAGGGTCCACCACCCCACCCCGCCCTGCTTGTTGCAATACCACATGGCGGTGGTGTTGTCCGTGAACACCTGCACTACACTTCCCCGGACAGAGGGATGGAATGCCTTCAGTGCAAGCCGGATCGCCCAAAGCTCCAAAAGATTGATATGGAGCCGGGACTCCGCCGGAGACCAGAGGCCTCTGATCTCCGCCTCTCCCAAGTGGCCACCCCATCCCAGGAGGTACGCATCCGTCACCACTGTTTGCTCCGGTTGGGGGAGGGAGAGGGATCTGCCATTGACCCAATCGCGGTTCGTGAGCCACCACTGCAAGTGTCGTGCAGTGCCCTCCGAGATCTGGACATGATCGGACAGGTTGCCCTGATGCTGTGCCCACTGGAACTTCAAGTCCCACTGCAGAGCCTGCATATGCCATCTGGCATGTTGCACCAGCAGGATGCCATCAGGCCCAGGAGCCGGAGGGTCATCCTGACCGAAACCCAGGATAGAGGCTGAAAGATTGGAATCATAGCCTGAATATCCCGGACTCGCTACTCGGGAGGATAAACCCGAAACAGCGTCGAATCCAGAACCGCTCCGATGAAGGGGAGCTTCTGAGAGGGACTCCGGTGCGACTTCGCCACGTTGATGGAGAACCCCAGCAAATGCAGGAGGTCGGCCGTAGTCTGAAGGTGGGTGACGACTGCCTGGAGCGAGCCCGCCTTCAACAACCAGTCGTCGAGGTAGGGGAAGACTGACACCCCTGACCTGCGCAGATGAGCTGCGACCACCGTCATCACCTTCGTGAACACCCGGGGGGCGCTGGTAAGGCCGAAGGGGAGCACGGCAAACTGAAAATGCTCCTGGCCTACCATGAACCGCAGATAACGCCGGTGGGCCGGCAGGACGGGGATGTGAAAATAGGCACCCTGCAAGTCCAACGCTACCATCCAGTCTCCAGGGTCGAGGGCAGCCAAGACCTGGCCCAGAGTCAACATCTTGAACTTCTCCTTCCGGAGGAAGCGATTGACGTTCCTGAGGTCCAAGATGGGGCGCAAGCCCCCCTTGTCCTTCTTGGGGACCAGAAAGTAGTGGGAACAACAACCACTCCCTACTTCTGGCCCAGGAACACACTCGATGGCCCCCTTGGCCAAGAGGGCCGCGACCTTCTGCAATGGCTTGGGACAATACAGCTTGGGTCTCCTCAGGACACTGAGGTAACACCTGCGCAACTGTGTCCCACACCGCGTGTGAATAGCGGCCCAATAGGCAGGCGGTATTCACTGACCGCAGCCCCAAGCTGGCCGAAGAGAACAAACGTTTTCCGAACTGTTCCAGCTTCTTAGAGTCCTTATCCGGCGGAGCCATGGGAAAAGCACTCTGCGACGTCGAAGCTTGGATGACCAGACTCTCAGGCGTAGGATGAGTGGTCAAAAAAGCGGGGTCACCTGGCGCCGGGCGATGATGCCTGGCGACATTCTTATCCACAGGGGCCCCAGTGGATGGCCGCGACCAAGTGCCCAGCAAGACGTCGGTAAGGGCGTCGTTAAACGGGAGCAGGGGCTCCGACGAGGTGGTCGCCGTCTGGAGCACCTCAGTAAGGAGGTTAGTTTTGAGGGCCACCATAGGGAGATCAAGGTTGAGGACCTCAGCTGCCCGACGGAGCACCATCGTGTAGGAGGCGCCCTCCTCCATAGTAGGCGGGGGAGAGGCAAACCCCGGGTCAGAAAAGACGTCGAGGTCGCCGGTGTCTTCCAAGTCGTCCGCCCAGTCCTGCTCGGAGTCACACTGATGGGCGAGAGGGTCCTCTGACCCCTCCCAGTCATCCTCCACCTCCGCCGCCGGTGGCACCGACCGCAGCGGCGGGGCAGGAGCCGGAGAGGGAACATACGGCGTCGGGAACGGCGTCTGAAACGGCACCGAGAACGGCGCCGGTCGGGGCCGAAGCCGGCGCCGTGTCCCAATGCGGATCCCAGGCAGGAACAAAATGGTCCTGGAACCTGGGTAATGGCGGGACGAAAGGCACCCACTGCGGCGCAGGAGGCGGCGCTGGGGCCGGAGCCGGCAGCGTTGGACCTTGTGGCGCCTTGGCCAGAGCCAGCGGCGCAGGATCCTGTGGCGCCGAAGCTGGATCCGCCGGCGGTGCTGGCGGTCCAACAGGATCCAGACACGAAACCGCGGGGCCCAAAGGCGCGCCGGCGGGAGCCCGAGGCCTAAAAAGGCGGTCCATGGTAGCCAGAAATTCTTGCACCTGTGCGGGAGTCGCCGACAGACCCGGGAAAGGCGGGTAGGCGCGGGACTCTCGAGCTCCAAAGGAGCCGCAGAGGCAAGGCCCCGGGTCCCCCTCATCCGAGGACCGGCGGGGGGACGTCGGAGAGCGAACACGCTTCTTCGACTTCTTTTTGTGTCGTCTCTTACCCGAATCCGAGGGTGAAGACCTGGAGGCCGAGGAACGATGGCTGTGGCCCCGCGAGCGTTCCCTGGAATGGCCTCTGGACCGGGGACGAGTGCCGGACCTCCAGCAGTTTCCGGTGCCGCTCCCGCAAGGCCTTCGGGGCCATGGCCCGACAATCCGGACAAGACCGAGAGTCGTGGTCGGTCTCCAGGCAGTAGAGGCAGACATCGTGGGGGTCCGTCACCGACATGTTGCGACGGCAGGCCCCACAAGACTTGAATCCAGGCATCCCTACGTGCACCAGGAAACCAACTGGAAAAAAGGGAGACAAAAGTCTCAAAAGAGATGGTCAAAAAGTGACTAGGGTACGAGCTCTAACCGGATCTGCGCTTTCTGGCGTGGAAAAAGAAAGAACTGACATCAGCGCGCATGGGTGGCGGCTAAGTAGTCTCCGTGACGTCATCTCGGCACTTACGACTCCAGCGACGGACGCGGAGCCGCACGACGCCACCTACTGGCACGCAGGGGTACTGCTAGCAAAACTTTCCGGATCCAGTCTGACGCCTGGGGATATGCTAAGGTAAGGAATCTATCACTAACGTGTCTCTTTCAGATACAGTAAAGCACATTTTCTTTTTCATTACTTTTCACAGATTACACCGTGTATCAGCCCTGATGAAAATCCCTTAAGCAATCTGGGGATTGTAAACGCGTCGGCATTTCCGCTAAATCCATGAGGGTGTATTAATCAATTTTAGTCTCTGGAGAGGGTCCAGTTAACATATATATCCCCACAGAAACCCAGTGTTCCACCAGTGGATGCTTTCTCTCTTAGAAACAAAGCCAAGCAAAGGGCGTGTTAGAGAGAGCTCAAAGTATGACTTAGACACCCAATATGTACTGGTGTAATTGTTTGTAATGTATTGTACTTATGTTTCACAACTTTCATGTGTTTTTCACTTTTAAGTGTATATTTTTCATGTCACAGTTATTCTATTTAATAATGAGTTGTGTATCTTTGAATGTCTTATTGAATATTTAAATGAGTGCAAAAAATGTGTTAATCTTTGGTAAATGTTAAGCATGGTACAATGACGAATAGCATTGTTACATAGCCTGCTGAAATAAATAGCAGCCTTGAAAACTGGTGGCCAGGCACTTCTGTTCTCTAAAACTATTTCACGTCCCACCTGGCCCCCTTAATGGACGTAACCCCGTTTTAGACACTCTCTAAAAGTGGCATTTGCAGACAAGCAATTTAAAAACCAACTTTACCAAAAGATGTATTTTTAAATTGTGAGTCCAGGGACCCCAAACTCCACATCTCCATCAAGACCCAATTAGAAGATACACTTGTAAGATGTTACAAGGCAGCTCCAATGCTAACCTATGTGAGGGATAGGCCTTGCTGTAGTGAAAAACGAAATTAGCAGTATTTCATTACCAGGACATGTCAAACACAACAGTACACGCCCTACCTTTTAAATACATTGCACCCTGCCCATGGGGCTACAACTTGGGCCTTCCTTAGGGGTGTCTCACATGTATTAAAATGGAAGGTTTGGACCTGGCAAGTGGGTGTACTTGCCAGGTCGACATGGCAGTTTAACACTGCTCACACAGACACTGCAATGGCAGATCTGAGATCTGTTTGCAGGGGTACTCATGTGGAAAGCATAATCAGTGCTGCAGGCCCACTAGTAGCATTTCATTTACAGGCCCTGGGCACACCTGGTGGACTTTAGTAGGGACTTGCTAGTAAATCAAATATGCCAGTCATGGATAAACCAATAACCAATGTAATTTACACAGGGAGCACTTGCACTTTTGCACTGGTCAACAGTGTTAAAGTGCCCAGAGCCCTAAAACCAGCAAAAACGACTTGCAGCACACAATCAAAACGGGAGGTGAGAGGCAAAAAGGGGAAACCACGCCAAAAGATGCCAGGTCTAACAGTACACAACAATAAAATCAGCACAGCGGAGGAAAATAGAAAGATGAGAGCACTCAAAGTCAAAAAGAAAAACATAGTTAGCATTGGGACCGGAAGTATTAGAACAATGGTGCATGTTATTTCAGGACTTCTAAGAAATAATATCCCTTGAAGCACTAAAAAGGTAAAATGAGGTCTGTTTACATGATCTGGATAAAAGGCAAAAAGTTATAATGCTTAAGCTTTCAGGTTGGGAATATCTGTCAAAATCCTACAGAGGGCATATTACAAATCTGATGAAAGTATTGCCACAAGATTTATCCTACTTTCTTCCAATAAAGGATTTGGTTATTTAGCCCCAAAATATTCTAAACATGACAAATCCTACAGAATAGTTTTAGACTATAGAAATTTGAATACACATACATATGCAGTGCAAAATACTCCCAGTACTGGACTAATGATAGTGTTGGAAATTAACATTAAATTACTTTGGACATTTCAAAATGTTCTTAGTAAAGAATTCACGCCTGAATCACAGTAGGTAGTACTAGTTATTCCTTTATTTTGGCTCAAAAAGCCATATAAGGCACAGAAAAAACATCTTACACAGAAAAAAATAAGATACTGTAGGATCTGCTTTCAGGGTCACCCCCACTTTTTGCTGGTGCCATTATGTTTTTCGGACTAGTCTGACTGGGATCCTACTAACCAGGACCCCAGTCTCTGTGCTTCCTCCCTAAATTGGACTTGGTAAGTACTTGGGTACACTCCAGATTAGCTACTGGTGTACCCATATAAGTCCCTACTATATGGTACTGAGGTAACCAGGGCATAGGTACACCAGGGGTCCCCCATGGGCTGAAGCAAGTATTATGCCACCCATGGGAGACCACTCAAACTGTGACTCCAGGCCTGCCATTGCAGATGGGTAAGCTGGTGCTACCACCACTTACGACAGATATAACTTTCCTTATATCCGAGGTCACTACACTTAAAAGCTATAAGTCACCTCTAAAGCAGGCCTTTCAATCCTGAAGGCAGGGTGCTCGGTTCCAAGCGTGAGGGTGCCCCTGCATGAGCGGGGCACCCCTATAACCTTCGGAGTCCACTCTCCCGGGTTGTAAGTGCATAAGCCATTACGTTATATAGAGTGGCCATGCGTCATTACGCGATGACCATCTCTAAACTGGCTGTAACGAACCCGGTCATGTTTGGTATCAAGCATGTTGGAAACATACCCCCACACCGTAAACAGTGTGGGAGGTATGATTCCATGCACTGTAAAGCTCCTATCGGAGGCCCTCAGTGCTCCCGGTACCAGTCTTCTAGACCCGGACGGCACAACATGGCTGCTGCCGACCAGAGACACGAATCTGCCCTCCTGCTGCTGAGCCAAGCTCGAGCAGGAGAAGGAGAAGGCAGAACAATAGGTATCCTGTCACAGGGAGGTGTGACCACCTCCCAGACAGGGTTTAGTGTATTTGGGCCGGGTGGGAGCACTTGCCAGTGCCACTGAGACTGCTTGAAGGGCACGAGGGGCCCTCCTTGCATACTCCAGTTCTAACCAGTTCAGGGATCTGTAGGCTCCCGCTCTGGCGCAAAACTGGACAAAGGACATGGGAGTATCCTCACTGTCCGGCCCCTCCTCTGGGAGGGACCCTTGAACCATGCCAACCCTTTCCTTTGGGTACTTAAGGGCTTACCTGTAGGTGGGTCCCTAGATTCGTCGTGGGACAACATTCAAGACACCACTTCTACTTCGACCGTCTGGGCACTCTGGACTTCGCTCTGGGCATCAAGACTGCAACTGGGAAGACTCCTGCTGCTCCTGGTCTCGTCGCCCTGCTTGTCTGCTGCAACGTCCGTGCATGTGCTCCATACAGGAACCTTCCAAGGCCTGTGGACATCCAAGACACCTGAAGGAATCTCCCTTGAAGTGAAGGAGTCACTTCGAGGCATCTGTAGGCACCGCAACAAAGCTGACCGGTGTGCTGATCCCGAGCTCCCACAGACTCCGAAAGGCTCAGCAACACATGTGGTGGTTCTTCACATCCCTCTAGGCCTGCCCTGTCCTCTCACCAAGTTTGAGGCCAGTGTCCCTCCAAGCCACAGGAACCGAACACCTGTGCACCGCGTCGACTTGCTGTTGCAAAGGCTTGTTGGCTTCCATCTTCCAAGATCTTCAGGCTCCAAGTAGCCCCAACCTCAAGCATCTCCAGTGACCAAGATCTTCGTCCTCACCACAACACTTGTATCGTGGGCCTGCATCTTTGGTGAGCTGCTTGAGGTCCTCTTGCGACTCCAGTGCCTCTGGCATGTGGGTCCTCTTGAGGGTCTTTGATTTCTGCAGGCTAACCTGATTGCTCAGGGCCTGCCCTGACTCTTCTGCTTGTGGTGAGTCACCTGGACCTTGCTTGTCCCGACACTGCACCTTCTTCGCTTTCCACGTGGTTTGCAGTTTGCAAGGCTTGTTGGTGTTCGACAGACACCGACCCCTCGACTCTCGACATCCGACATGGGACATCTCGTCAACGGCTCCTGGTCTTCCACAGCGTCGCCTGGTGCGCACAGCAGCAACTTCAAGGGCACCGTGAACCTCTCCTGCATCCCCAACATCAGTGGGCATTCGTCTCCTGTGCCTCCTGCTCACTCCTGAGTGGCATAGACTCTGTCCCTTCTGCTTGCAGGTACCTCTCATCCTGAATCCACCTTTGGGTTACCCCGGACTCGTTCGTCTTCTTCTCCAGTGGGATCTTTCCTGAAGTCCTCCATTGTGGTCTACGGCGGTTTCCGATGTCACTTGACACCTATGCACCTGGCTTCCCGGGTGTAGGTATCCTGGTTCCTAGAGTATCCACGGGTTGGGTGACTCAACAACCTTCCATCTTCCACAGGGTTTCTTCAGGGTCCACTGGGAAGGGTCCTGCTTCTTTAAAACTGCAACCGCTACTTACCCATTGACTAACATTGAGCACACGGTCGTGTTCCCACTCCGCACACAACCTCCGTGGGGTTCCTAGATACTCACCTTGGGTGGTTTCTTGGGTCCCTGGCTCTTCTACGTCTTCTGGGTCCACTCTTATCTCGAGTAGTAGTTTGTATTCCACTATTTTAGTATATGCTTTGGTCTCCCCCTGGAGACCACTGTGTATTTGTGCTACTTAAATAATAATAATAACAAACTTATAAAGCGCATGGTTACACTAACCAGTGTGTCCCCGCGCTGCGGCACAGTTCAGATCGCGGGCAGAGGAAACAAGCGGTTAAACCAGAGAACTCAGAGAAGGAAAAAGCCAGGTTTTGAGTTTTTTACGAAAGAGTGTCTCCACAGACTCCAGCCGGAGCCCCGGGGGAGTTTATTCCAATGTTTGGCAGCCAGAAAACAAAAAGAGCGGCCACCCATCCTCGCTCTCCTGATGTTCGGAATGCTGACCTGCCCTGTCCCGCTAGATCTCAAGTAGCGGGTCGGAGAGTATGGGATGAGGAAGTCGTGCAGTTAAGTGGGGCCTTTTCTCTGTAAAATGCGATGGCTCACACACACAGCCTTGAACAGGATTCGTTCCCTTACCGGGAGCCAGTGAAGGGAAGCCAGGGCCTTGTTGGAAGAGGCTCTCCTGGGTAACATTAAAACGAGACGAGCCGCAGCATTCTGAATGCGCTGGAGTCTCTGCACACACTTGGAGCTAGCTCCCAAATACCGACATTCCCATAATCCAAGCGTGACGTCACCAGAGCATGGACCATAGTTTTCCTTGCTGAAATTGGCAGTACACATCCAAGGTCTTCCAAAGACCTCTCATAACCCCAAAATATTTCCCCGCCACGCGCCTTATGTGATTATCAAAGGAAAGCTTGGAGTCCAGCCACACCCCAAGATTCTTTACCTGATCACAGGGGGGCGGGGTAGGTCCCAGTGTCTGCGGCCACCAAGCTGACGACCAGATAGTGGGAGCTTTACCTATCACAAGAACTTCAGTTTTGTTACCATTAAGCTTAAGGCAGTTGTAAGCCATCCAAGACGCCAGTTCTTGAAGACATGTCGAGAAATTGATGGCTGCCTTCTCATGTTCTTGTGTTAGGGACACCACCAATTGTGTATCGTCAGCGTAGGACACAACACTAACCCCAAATTTTTCAATAATCTCTGCCAGAGGGGTAATGTAGAGATAAAAGAGGGTGGGGCTAAGGGTGGAGCCCTGTGGGACCCCTTGGTTCAGCTTGATACTTTTAGAGTAGTAAGGTTCCTGTGACACCTGGAAACTACGCTCGTGTAGGAAGGACTCAAGCCATTCCAAGGGCTCGGTCCACCAAACCTCCTTTCCTCAGGCATTGAAGTAAGGTTGGATGAGCCACCTTGTCAAATGCGGCGCTAAGGTCGAGTAGGACTAAAGCCACCGTTTGTCCCGCATCTACATATTTGCGGATAATTTCGGTGGAGAGAAGCAGCGCTGATTCGGTGGAATAAGATGTTCGGAACCCCGATTGAGAGGGGTGAAGCAAGCTGTGTTTGCTGTGAGCTGTCAGTTGAGTATTAACCACCTTCTCTGCAATTTAAGCAAAATAAGGTAGCAGAGAAATCGGACGTAGGTTCTCCAGTTGGCTCATACTAACATCTAGCTTCTTTTTTAATGGGAGGACGATCGCCTCTTTCCATCTTGTTGGGACCGTTCCTGTGGTAAAGGAGAGCTCAAGGAGGTGCCTGATATAAGTCTCAAGTGTCTCAAGACTCCCTTTTAGCACCTTAGGGGTCGCGGGGTCTCTGGGTGAGCCAGACTTGATGCTAAGGGCTACGCCAGTGAGAGAATCACAAGGGGGAACCACAAATTTACGAAGACATTCTGCCTCCCCTAAGTTAGTCGTCCCCTCATCCTCCTGGCACCCATTACGTGCTGCAACAGGGAAGGTAGAGTAAATCTTGCCTACTTTCTCCGCAAAGAAGTCGGCCACCCGATTGCAAGAGTCCATAGAGCTGGTGGTCGGGGCTGTGGTTCTAGCAAGAGACGAGATCTCCTTGAAAATAGTAAAGAGTTCCTTTGAGGAGTTCTCCGCTATTTCAATCTTCTCACTGTAGTAAGCAGCCCGAGTCTTCCTTATAAGAGAGTGATAGATCTTCAGGCTGGCTTTATATTCCCCTTTCCTAAGAACTGAGAAATCTCTCCTCCATGCTCTCTCCAGGCGTTTACAAGCTGATTTGGCTATTCTAAGCTCACTGCCAAACCAGGGTGCAGATTTACATCGTCTCCCAGGTGCTCTCAAGGACCATGGGGCGTTACTGTCTAATGCCTCTATAATACGTTTGTCCAGGGCTTCACAGGCCAAATCCATGTTTATGCCTCCAGGTGGCCCACCCTGTTGGAGGGCCAGATTAAATTTCTCTTGTGAAAACATAGCCCACTTCCTATGCTTTTTCCTAATGCCCAGTTTCTCCTGAGAATAAGAGAGGCATCCAGGCAGTAAAAGGTACCAAAAAATGATTCGACCATGGGACCGGAACCGGGGGCCCAGTATCTAAGGCATCCCAGTTAGCAAAGATCGGATCAAGTAGATGGCCCAATTGGTGGGTAGGGAGCACCGATTTAAGTGTCAATTGAAGAGCTGCCATTTCCTGGCAGAACTCTTGTACCCCAATATTTGCCATCTCATAAAAATGAAGATTCAGATCCCCTAACACCAGGAGTTTCTCATAACGCAGAGCAGGTTGAATCAGTTGCTCCATGATGCTAGATGTAAAACGCGTGAAAGGGCCGGGGGGTCTGTAAATCAGAAACCCTTTTATGATGTAGTTCGAGGAGACCATAATAGAGAAGAAGCCAGCTTCGCTATCCACAATGTCTGCTAGCTCAAGAGTACATTGAATAGCTAGCCTATGAATGATAGCAATCCCTCCTCCCCTATTAGTGGGACGATCAATTCTGACTATTCCAAAACCATTGGGGACCGCCTCGAGGATTTCAGGTGTGGAGTCCTCATTTAGCCAGGTTTCTGTAAGAAATAGCACATCTGTCTGATCATCAACCAGAAGATCATGAATTTCATGTTTATGTCTCCTCAGAGATCTGCAGTTGATCAGACAGAGGCTAATCTTCTGACCTACCGCTCTCATTTTTGAAGTTGACTCCACCATGAAAGGGCAGTGACTGCAGTTATAACGTGTGTTCCCTGCCATTATACTATGCCTACACATCTCCCTAATCGGGGGACAAAGTTCATATAGCTGTTTGGCAGTATAACAGCAAGCTGGACTGGTTTGGGCAGGGGTACTGGCCCCGGGCCCCGTCCGGGCGGGTAGGAGATAATACATTGTGTTCGTGTTTGTAATAAAATACCTATTTTTATAACTACACTGTGTGATTCTTTTTCACTTAACCTATACCATAGGATTAAGTACTGGTAAAACAAGCTGCTTTACACTCCTGGACTAAGCCTGAAGGCTACTCTCCACAGCTACCACTTAGAGAGCTTTCTAAGGTTGTCTAAGACCACTAAAATCACCATAAGGGTTGTCTGGATTCGTGCAGGGTGCTACACTTACATACGTGAGCACCATATACTAAGCCAGGCTTTCACAGATACGCATTTCTATAAAAATAAAAAATAAATGAATCATTACAATACAGAGTATGTGAAAGACATTAAAAGACCTACAGATTAAACAGTAAAAGTACAGTGCAGAAATAATAAATACTCTAGATATTTGCACAAGATAAAATCACATTATACAAAGTTAAAAAGACCAATTTATATACATTTAGTATGAATTTTTTAAAAATATTCATGCATTTTGGAGGATTACCAAAGGCCAATTCCTTAAAGCAGTGCAACATAATCTCTAGGTGTAAGTGCTATTGACTGTTTCCTTATGCCCAATAGCCTTCATTTTAATGAACCATATTGAAAGCAAATAACTTGCAATAGAAATACGATGCATTCTCTAGTGTCGGTCTAACATACACAAGGCATTATGGTGATTACGAAGGCCGAGGAGACGTCAAAGCTGGCTAATCCAATATGATCATTGCTTCGTGTAAGCACTGCAGAAAAATAAAATATGTTCATCATTTTCAGCTTCCGGGGGACCCAATGGACACAGTTTTGGGCAATCAATTTCATTGTGCCAGGAATAAGGAAAGGAGGCCAAAGGTCAAATACCTAATCTGAATTTTATGTAAAGTGCTCGTGCAGATGGGTTACTAATATAATTCATAAAAGGTTCAAAATCAGATTCACATATAAAAGATGAGCAAAAATCTGAAAGGCTACCCGAGATTACAATAGATACTCTGGCTCCAAGAATTTAATTCCAGTAACACGATTTTTAATGTTCACGGGCACCTCTGGATATTCCGGTTAGGTGTAGCCAATAGTCGCTCAGGCCTAGCTTTGAAAACCATAATTGTATGTGAGAGACGCAGGGGATTGTACTAAATGCTTTCTCAGCCAATAACTCCCTGAGGCATTCCCTATATGGGGCAGGATCTTCGGTGGTCCAGAGCTTAATCCAACACAAAATAGGTTTCAAAGTAGCAATGTCAGAAATTGACCTGAGATTAAGACCAAATCTCAATTGAAACAGTTGGCGCACATGTAAGGAGTCTCGGAAGCCACTTTATGAAAAATGTTCTGAGTTTTCAAGTGACGCTAGATTACAGTGACCGCATAGTTCCGCCCCATACAATGAAACCCTGCATGCTTGAAGAACAAGTTACTTACCTTCTGTAACTATGCATCTGTAAGAGACATAGGTTAGATGTAGATTCCTTACCTTAGAATTCCCCCCCGACGTGAGGCTGGATCTGGAGATTTTTTTCTTCAGCAATACCCCTGCGCGTCGGTAGGTGGCGTCTGTCGACTCAGTGTCCAGCGTCGTGGTCGCCAGGATGACGTTGCGGTGCCTTTTTAGATGCCGCCCCTGCGCGCGGACCTCAGTTCCGACACGACTTTCCACGCCAGAAGCACAGAGCCATTAAAGACACAGACCACTGGTGTGCCACAACTAGGGCCCTGTAAGGGAGTCCCTATCCCTAGAAATCAGTTTGCAGAGCGGAGAGGATGGGTGGGGCAGTAAGGAATCTACAACTAACATGTCTCTTACAGATACATTGCTACCGAAGGTAAGCAACTTGTTTATCTGAAAGAGACAGTTAGCTGTAGATTCCTTACCTTAGAATAGATATCCCAGCAATACCATCCCCGGAGGAGTGTCTGTCAACCAAGTTAACAAGAGAAAGTCCTGGAGGATCGAACGGGCAATAGCCGTCCCTACGGACTTGACTGTCCAGGCAATAGTGTCTGGTGAACGCGTGCAGAGACGCCCACGTTGCCGCCTGGCAGATATCAAGGAGTGGGACTC
The DNA here is from genome assembly GCA_963921515.1 of Calotriton arnoldi. Lineage (NCBI taxonomy): Eukaryota > Metazoa > Chordata > Amphibia > Caudata > Salamandridae > Calotriton > Calotriton arnoldi. The sequence goes on along the minus strand of CAWUFW010002461.1, from coordinate 570,456 downwards.
CACGTGCCAATGCTGTGGATGCTGCCGTAGCCCTAGTGGAGTGAGCACGCAATTCCACTCGAGGATCCTTCTTCGCTAAAGCGTAGCAGATCTTAATGCAAAGGACAATCCATCGAGAGATGGTACGCTTTTGAACAGCCCGGCCTTTCTGGGCACCCACAATGCCAACAAGGAGTTGATCATCCACTCGAAAGTCTTTGGTGTGGTCAAGGTAGAATGACAACGCACGTTTAGGGTCCAGACAGTGGAGTCTCTCCTCCTCCTCGGAATGGTGTGGCGGTGGGAAAAAGGTAGACAAGGTGATGATTGTCGTATATGAAATGGAGTAACCACTTTAGTTAGGAACAAAGGCCTTGTTCTAAGCACCACGTTGTCCGGATGCACAGAGGAGAAAGGGGGTTTTGAAGATGGAGCCTGAAGTTCACTCACCCTGCGAGCAGAGATGATGGCAACAAGGAAGGCAGTCTTGAGAGTGAGAAGCCCGAGAGGACAGTTATGAAGAGGCTCGAAGGGAGTGCACATAAGAAATGTGAGATCAAGATTCAAGTACCACTGGGGCATTATGAAGGGAGATGGAGGAAACCTGAGTAATGTCCTTAAAGAATCTATTAACAATAGGGGACTTTAACAAGGATGGCTGATCCGGCAGCCGAATAAAAGCAGATATAGCTGCAAGATAACCTTTGAGTGGCCAGAGCAGAGCCCTGCTGGGCCAAAGAAAGTATATACAAAAGGACCTCTGAAAGAGGGGCAGCAAGGGGATCCAAAGCCTTTGCTGTGCACCATGCCACAAACTTGTTCCATCTACAGGCGTATACCGATTTAGTGGAGGGACGCCTGGCTGCCAAGATGACATCACAGACGTTGGACGGAAGGTCGAAAGCTGTCAACTGTTACCGCTCAATCTCCACGCAAGGAGGTGGAGACTGGACAGGTTCAGGTGAAGAACCTTCCCCTGCTGCTGCACAGAAGATCCTCCCGAAGGGGCAGTCTGATCGGAGGATCAATGGCCATGCTCAGAAGCTCGGGGTACCAGACCTTTTGTGCCCAGTCCGGAGCCACAAGAATGACTTGGGCCCGGTCGCGCTTGGTCTTCTTGTGCACTCGGGGCAGAAGTGGTACAGGTGGAAAGGCGTACCACGAAAAGCGTCGCCGAGCGAGTGCCGCCTTGGAAACTCCAACGCGCAATACTGCTGACATTGTGCTTTCTCTTCTGTGGCAAACAGATCTAACCAAGGCTCTCCCCACTGCTGAAAGAGACCTTGCACCACCTCCGAGTGAAGAGGCCATTTGTGATCAATGTGATCGACCAAGCACCGACGGCTGAGTTCGTCCGCCCTGGTATTCAGAGAACCCGCCAGGTGTTTAACCACCCTGATGTTCCAGCCATGTCCAGAGGTGGAGAGCCTCCTGACAAAAGGTCCACGACCCCACCCCGCCCTGTTTGTTGCAGTACCACATGGAGGTGGTGTTGTCTGTGAAAACCTGCACCACTTTCCCTTTGACAGAGGGAACGAATGGCTTCAGTGCCAGTGTGATCGCCCGGAGCTCCAGCAGGTTGATATGGAGCCCGGACTCCGCCAGAGACCAGACGCCTCTGATCTCTGCCTCTCCCAGATGGCCGCCCCATCCCAGGAGTGACTCATCCGTCACTACCTTTAGATCTGGTTGGGGAAGGGAGAGGGATCTGCCTCTGACCCAATCTTGGTTCGTTAACCACCACTGCAGCTGGGTCGCAGTGCCCTCTGAGATCTTGACATAGTCAGAAAGATTCCCCTGATGCTGCGCCCACTCGAACTTCATGTCCCACTGCAGAGCCCGCATATGCCACCTGGCATGATCCACCAGCAGGAGGACATGAGGCCCAGCAGACTCAGTCATTCTCACCAAAATCCGGAATAGAGGCTGAAACATCGGTATCATAGCCCGAATATCCCGGACTCGCTGTTCGGGAGGATAGGCCCAAAACTGCACAGTGTCCAGAACAGCTCAGATGAAAGGGAGTGTCTGAGAGGGGGTCAGGTGTGACTTCGGCACGTTTATAGTGAACCCCAGCAAATGCAGGAGGTCCTCCTTAGTCTGGAGGTGGGAGACGACAGCCTGGGCCGAGTCCGCCTTCAACAGCCAGTCATCGAGATAGAGGAAGACAGGAACCCCTGATCTGCACAGATGAGCTGCGACCAACGCCATCACTTTCGTGAACACCCGAGGGGCGCTGGTAAGGCCAAAGGGGAGCACGGTAAACTGAAAGTGCTCGTGCCCCACCATGAACCGTAGATAGCATCTATGGGCCGGCAGGACGGGAATGTGGAAATAAGCGTTCTGCAAGTCCAACGCCACCATCCAGTCTCCGGGGTGGAGGGCAGACAGGACTTGAGCTAACGTGAGCATCTTCAACTTCTTCTGAAGGAAGCAGCTGAGGGCCCATAGGTCTAGAATAGGACGCAGGCCATTGTCCTTCTTGGGCACCAGAAAGTAGCAGGAAAAGCAAGCACGACCTACTTCTGGCACAGGGACCCTCTCTATAGCTCCCTTGGCCAAAACAGCGGAGACTTCCTGGCCGAGAAGTGCCAAATGATCCTCCGACATGCGATCATAAGACCGTGGCATGGAGGGAGGGGTAGTCTCGAAGGGGAGAGAGTAGCCCCTTCAGACGATTTGCAGAACCCACCAGTCCGACGTGATGGATTGCCAGTGGAGGATGTGATAGCGAATCCTGCCTCCAACTGTCTGAAGATGGGCCTGGAACGTTGGACTAGGAAGGTTTGGAGGCAGTGGCAGGGGGTTGAGGGAGGGGCATGGTGAACTGGCCCGCCCGCAGGCTCCCAGACCCGCGAGAACGCTGGGTCACACGTCCGCGGCTACGCAGAGGATGGGCAGCTTGCATGAACCGGTGGCTAGACTGGACCGGACGTGGTTGGGTGCCCCTTCCGTAGCCACGAAAGGGACGAAAAGCAGACTGGAGTGGAAGGGAAGGCGCAGTGAGGCCCAAAGATCTGGCCGTGGCTTGAGAGTCTTTAAAGCGCTCAAGCGCCGAGTCTGCTTTGTCGCCAAAAAGACGACGCCCATCAAAGGGCGTGTCCATCAAAGTTGACTGGACATCCCCCGAAAAGCCAGATGACCTTAACCAGGCGTAGCGCCGAAGGGCTACAGACAGGGCAATCGTTCTGCCCAGTGAGTCAGTGGTATCCAGTCCACATGTAATGGCGAACTTGGCTGCGTCTCTCCCATCCGCAACTGACTGGGAGAGAATGGCCCGGGCCTCCTACAGGCACTGAGGCGGCACCTGCACAACCGTATCCCAGATGGTATGGGAGTAGCGACCCAAGAGGCACGAAGTATTCACAGACCGTAGTGCCAAGCTGGAGGAAGAGAACATTCGCTTCCCAAGATGGTCCAGCTTCTTGGATTCCCTATCTGGGGGAGCAGAAGGGAACACTCCTTTAGAAGAAAAGGCTTGGACCACCAAGCTCTCAGGGGGAAGGGTGTTGGGTCAAGAACACTGGGTTGCCCGGGGCTGGGCGATGGCGGCAGGCAACTGTCCTCTCCACAAGAGCCCCTGTACTGGGCTGGGACCAAGTGCCCAGGAGGACGTCAGTAAGGGCTTCATTAAACGGCAGTAGGGGTTCAGAGGAGGAAGCCGCAGGCTTAAGCACCTCTGTCTGGAGGTTAGTTCTGACTGCCACCGAAGAGAGCTCAAGGCCAAGAACCTCGGCCGCCCTTTTCACCACCACAGCATAGGACGCTCCCTCCTCTGTAGCCACAGTAGGCGAGAAAGCAAACCAGTATCCGGAGAAGTGTCCAGACCACTGGCATCACCCAGGTCCTCTTGCCAGTCCGGTTCTTCCAGCTGGTCGGTTAAAGGGTCCAGCGACCCCTCATCTCCACCCTCTGGTCGATAGGGAACACCAGGGATGAACAGGGGAACAAAAGTACCCTCTGGCATTGGTTCCGACATCAGGCGAAGTCGGTCCGGCTCTGTGTCCAACTCGGGGATGAGGATGGAGACTGCATCGGCCGGGGGCACAGCCGGCGCCGGGGGCGTCGTCATCAGTGCCGGGGTAGGTCGAGTGAGATCAACTGGTGTTGATCCAGATCCAGGCCTGGATCTGTGGGGGCCCTGTGGCGCCGGGGCCAGAGCCGCCGGCATCGAAGGCCCAGGACCCCCGACCCACTCTGCGGGGCCCAAAGGCGCGCCAGCAGAGTCAGGCTGCCAAAAACGAGCTGCAAGGCCTCGTAAAATTGTTGAAATTGGGCAGGGGATGCTCCGGCTCCTGGAAAGGGTGGGAGGCGCAGAGTCGTCCTTGAAGCAGGTACCAGAGACTGAGCCTTTGAGCGACAACACTCAGAGTCAGCCGCCGACGGGGAGAAGGCGAAGAGCGTTTGTGCTTCTTCGCCTTCTTCTTGTGTTTGGACTTACCCAAAGACCTAGATGGCTTGGAGTGCAGCGAGGAGTGGGGTCTCTGCGAACGGCCTTGTGACCTTCCTTTCGAACAAGACCGGGAGCGACTCGGAGCCAGCCGCCGGGCCTCCAGCAACTTTCGGGACATCTCCCGCAAAGTTTTCGGATTCATGGTCCGGCAGTCGGAGCACGACTTGTGGTCGCGCTCCAGACACCACAAGCACACGAGGTGTGTGTCCCTCACAGACATCCTGTGACTGGCACCCCAGGGCTTGAAGCCGGTCCGACGTAGGGACATCCCTAGCGCACAAAGACTGACTGGAAAAAAATTCCGACAAAAGTAGCAAAAAGGTTAGCCAAAAACAGATAAGGGGTAGCTATCTCCGGAGTTGCGCTAGGCTGGCGTGGAAAAAGAAATAACTGACATCAGCATGCAGGGGCGGCGTCTAAGTAGGCACCACGACGTCATCACGGCGACCAGGACGCCGACAACGGAGTCGACTGACACCACCTACCGACGCGCAGGGGTATTGGTGCAGAAAAAATCTCCAGATCCAGACTGATGCCTGGGGGAAATTCAGGTAAGGAATCTACAACTGTCTCTTTCAGATTTTTGTATGTCTCTTCAGCAGGTGAGATAGCAAAGGAGGACGCTCTTTTCACAAATCCTATAATGGTCCATGCTCTATATTTTAGTGCCAGTGTGCTTTTCTCTATCTGGGGTGACCATTTATGGGAAGCCTCACCCCTAGATAACCGAATTCAAAGACTCTCCCAAGTGACTCTCCTTCTGGAGTGACCGTCCCATTGATCTTTTTACAGGGAATACAATTTAATGAGTTTTGTTACTACTGATCTCTAATCCATGGTCTTTGCAAAATAGATTAAATGTTTCTAAAACAATAGATAGACCCCTAGCAGTTTTAGAGACGACCAAAGTGTTGTCTGGAAACAGCAGACCCTGTATTTTTTGTCCAGACATTTTGTGTGAGTCGTTTTCGCAATCTAGGAGGTAGCAGATTCACCCATTAATATATAGTAAGAAAAGAGGTGGGGCCAGCACACATCATTGACGGACGCCTCATCTAATGGGAATATCCTCCAGCTGGTCGCCACTTGGCCCCCACCTAAATCGTGCAAAATGTTCTGTATAAAGAGCCTAGATTAAGGGAAACAGCCTTTACAACGTGGTTATAACCACGAGATGCAGTTACTAGGAAGCTATTACCACACAATTCTTTACCATGCATGCATTTAGCACGCATGCCTTGACGACGGACATGCCTTTAACACGCATGCCTTTACAAAGAATTTAGTTCTAAAGGCATGAATGAAAAAGGCATATGCGTAATATGGTGACAAAGCTGAAAAGCGAAACGCGTCGGTTCGGCGCTACTTTGCCTGAATAAATTTATGAAGCATCTCTGGGTGTCCTAGAAGTTCTTTTCACCAACCCGGAGAGAATTGTTTTGGATATATGGGTTACCAGAACCCCTCTGGGACCGCCGTGTTCGAAGCACCGGACTTCCGGATTTGAGAGGAGCGATATATATATATATATTTTTTACTATACAAACAAATACAGCCCCCACTTAACGATGTTCACTTAAAGCTGCTCTCCGGTCACGGTCTGGTCTTCGGTCACGCTGCTCTCCGGTTTTTAGGCCTCAGATGTTGTCCCGGGGCAATAGGATTATAGGGATGGGTGGGCCCGGGAGTTGGGCTTAGGGCTCAAGGACGGGATGCTCTTAAGGGCTGCAGAATCAGGGTGGTTGTCACGGAGGTGGGTATTAGGGTTCAGAACCGGGGCGGGACAGTTTAAAGAACTCTATGGTATTGGGCTACAGAGCTGGGGCGCACCAGCAGCAGAATCAAGGAGGGCGTGTCGGGGGCAGGCCTTTTGGTTCTTGTGACGACTGGCCGAGGAGGCTCCTGGGATACACCTGCACAGTATTTAATCATGCGACGCCTGGTGTGGCATTTCCTGGTCCCGGACTGTGAGTTTGCCCGTTGGGGCGGGACTGAGGACCCATGGCCAGCCTCCACATTCCTGATGGTGCTGCTTATCCCCCCCATCTGCATCATCTGGTCACTGGCCCCTTGCAATGCGGAGCACTGGGGGTTCATGGAGGCCCCCAGACATGCACCACCCTGCGGCTAACAAGGTAGCACTGCACACTGGCACATTACCACGCATGCTGTGCCAGTTGTAAACATGGCTTTACAACGAAAATTTCGTAGTAAAGGCATGCGTGGTAAAGGGATATGCGCTGTAAAAAAACCAATGTAGTAAATGCCTGGGTTGTAATAACGCATGCGCTGTATTGACACTGCAGTAAAGGCATGCGTGGTAATTGCATGTGTGGTACCGACATACAACCCTGGATTAAAGACATTAGACCAACTGGGGCTCTCACCTTTCCCAAGACCTTCCAAAGTTTCACTCTTGGGACAAGATCAGGTGCGGGACAGAGGTCCACAAATGCTAAAAATAACGACCCTCAGTCAACATCCATTTTATGGCCAAGAATCGTAGAAATTGGTCAACTGAGCTTATATTAAGTCTGAATTCCGCCTGAAGATGGGTTAGCACTTTATCTGAGGATATCCAGTCCCACAGACTTGTTAAAATTTGCATACTATAACTTTTGACACATTATCTATTAAGCTTACAGGACGCTAATTTCCCAGAATTGATTTGCCCCCTTTTTAAAGGTTGGGATGATTTCCGTGCCTTTCCAAGAGCTAGGGATCAGCGCACCAGCTGCTATGGCTTTAAATATGCAGTTAATATACAACCCCCAGATCTGAGGTTTGGAGCAGAACAGGTCTGCAGGGATTCTATCCAACCCTGGTGCTTTCCCCATCTTCTGACTTGTATTGCCACTATGGTTTCTTCTACAACGAAGGGAACTAATTCTTCTTTATACAATTTGTTACTAGTTGGAAACAATGTCTGATTTGTGCTCGCTGGAAGGTGTATCTGCATAGAGTTAAATGCTACTGATGGAGCAGGGTAAATATAAAAATTTTAACCTCCTAATATTTTCGTACAATATTAATAAACATGTTCGTTCAAGTAAATAACCAACAATGTATGTAAAGGGTTAATGGTAACACGCAATTCAGTGTGCAAAGTAATGGACTAATAATTGTTTACGTTTCTAACATAACATAATATTTTGCGTACTAAAATAATAAAATGCATGATTTGTGCTTTTGAATAAAACGTGTGGTTGCAAAATAAAGCGATGGTAAGTAAGGGACAGCTTTATATGTTGCTTCTGCTAGGTAATACCTAATTGGGGTACGTAGAAAGATGGGAGGGAAACGAAAGGGTTTATATTTCTTTGTTTTAATAACATTTTGTTTTCTTTAAAAATAGTGCGCTTAGGCCTGCCGAGCAGCAATATAAAATGGCCGCGAGATACTAGAGTGCGCATGAGCGGATGCGACCATGTGATAGAGGAGAGAGGCTGTGGAAAAGGGATGATCACGTGCTGATGCCGAGAGGCTAAGATGAAAGTATGGTCAAGGCTGCTGTGACCCTTCTAAGCAGATGTGTGCCAAGATGATCAGCAAGAAGCGTGAGAAGCCTGGTTGAATCAATAGAAGGAACTGTGTTATACAAATTGTTGCAGAAAAAGATACAATTTGGACTGATCGAAACGGATGAGCAAATGCATGAACTGTGGGAAACGATGCTTGCATGGACATTCCACACGGAACTGGTTAAGACCAGGAAGTTTGATTAAAATGTATAGGGACCTGAGTTTTTGACCAATGAGAATGAATCGCGCCATGTAAGAAGAAACATTTTATGCTGTAAGCTAGAATTAGGGTATAAGAAGACCTACTCATGGTGGGAGGGGTTAGAATGCTGCGGGAGATGCTGAAGAAGTTAGATGCTGTAGATGGGAGAGTTTGCGGTTGCTGATGCTGACGAGCTGATGCTGCTGCTGTTATTTTCCTTTTCCAGTTGAGTATAAAATGCTGTTTAGGAGAACTCTTATTTGATAGATTTTAGAATTATTAGGATTTCCCAGAGAGATAGATAGGTTGATCTATATAGTTATTAGTATGATAACCTCATTTTCTGTCTAATAAAAGTGCCATGCAATTTCAACTATTCTTAAATTGATGATAAATGTAATGATCTGAATAATAAGATTAATATCAAATTTCCTGCATTCAAACCTTTATATAAACTTTATTATTCTTTAAACAAATGACTCCGTGATTTTTCTTTAGTATAATGATTAATAATGAAATGGTAAAGAGTTCATTGTGATTGAGCTGGTCTTAATCACCATCAACTGATTCCTACTAATTGGTCCATCGACCAATGAGCGGAATACCTTACAAGAAAATGAGAATTATCGTGTCATTATAAAAGAGGTATCCCGACTCCTTCCAGCGAATCGTTTTTCTCCTAGGTTTCATGACGGAGGAAATCCAGGGAATAAATGAGTAAGTGAATGTATATGCGGTGTTATGGGCCCCACCGTCATATGGATAATGTGTGTGTGTTAGAGAAATAATTGCACCTGGATGACCAAAAAGCATGATAGGAGCAATTATTTTTATTGTAAGCGCTGGATCAGATTTCTTGGTAGCAGAGTTATGGTTATTATAGATTAGTTTGGTGATTATTGATTTTTGATTATAGATTATTGATAAGTTTATGTCTAACACTTTTTGTTGAGTCGCGTTATGTTATATGTAAGTTTTCACGCTTCCGGGAAGTAGGAAGTGGAACACGTGTGGCAAGAGAAGTCGCATGGAATTTTTACACTGTCTGAGTTCAATTTGGTAATAACACAGGTTGTGTTATTTAGGGACATTTTGCGTATAAAAGGTGTGTAAGTGAAATAGTGATCGGTTTTCTTGTGAAACTCTGGCCTTAATTCTCAGGAGCAGTATAGTCTCCACATGTGTTTTATCCCCAGAGAAACGGGTTTACCGCTTGCTTGAAAGAAGGGTAAGGTAGAGGGAAGTGCTACTTTATCGACGAAACTGAAAGTTCTGTGGTAGGGTAGAGGTAAGCGCTGCCTACTGGAAAATACAGAATTCTTGTGTGAATGGTCAAAGCTATATTTTCGGTTTAGCGAATCAGACAATGGAAATGTGGATAAAATGTTGTAACTAACAAGAATTGTTGAAAAAGAAATTGCCGATAAATTTTGTAAAGGAGGGGTCAAGAGCAGAAGTGACGTAGACAAAAGCCGCGCTGGGATTGGACAGTGCGATAGTCACATGAGAGCAGGAGCAAAGTGACGTAGACAAAAGCCGCGCTGGGATTGGACTGTGCGCCGTAGACAGAAATCGCTGTGATTGGAGTGTTGGTGTGAGTCGCGCTAGCATTGGTTGAAATAACGCACAAGGAACAGTGTTGATTTGCCGATTGTTGTAGGAGAAAAAGGTTGGGAATCATGTCGTACTATGAGTATGGAAAAGAGAAAACGTCTTGGTTGTCGAAAGTTAAGAACTTCTTTAAGAAGGACAAAAAGGTAGTGACTAGAGAGGGACAAATAATTCCTCCGCCAAAATCACCAGCCTCACATATGATGCTGAAATATGGATATCATACATGCATATGGTTAGAAAATTGGACAAAATACACCAAGAACGATGGAGCATTGGCTTTTCCTGAGAATGGTTCATTTAATGTAGCTGTATTACGGAACTTGCGAGAAAAGATGGTAATGTTAGAACCTAGACCTAGACCGACACAGTTTGAAGCTTTAGCGGAATGGGAAGATGAGATGTATGAGTGAGAGAGATTCAGAGGATTGAAGAATCATGAGTTTATACCTGGAAGATTGTGGGGAATAAATCATGAGGACAGAGTAAAGCGTTGGAGATACGCTAACATGGCAGGAGGTTTGTTTCCAGCTTTTGCGGTTGAGGAAGAAGCAAAGAGAAAGTGTACCGAGAAAAAGAAACATGTAGTGGTAGAAAAGTATGTGTATGGTGGTAGTGAAACAGATGACGAATTGCTGGAAGATATTTTAAACAGAAACCCACCTCCATACCAACAGACTTCTGTGGTGGTGACACCTAATGCACCGCAAATGGAAACTGGGAGGAATAAAAACCCGAACGAAGAAATGAAATAAATAGGTCAAAAGAAACATTTAAAATTTCACAAAATGAAGAGACAAAGTGACAATGCAACTGAACTAGCAAAAACGACAAAAGAATTGACTGAGAAAATAAGAGAATTGACAAAGAATATGGAAGCTGTAACTGTACCAGTAACGATAGGTTCAGTAATGCCAATTTTTGAGAATCAGAAAATAAATGAACATTCTTTGGTGATTCCCATGAATTCACATTTGCAAAGAAAAAGAGAAGGGATGGAACTGAATAATGAAGGTGCACACAATTCGGCTAGTACGTGTAGACCAAGTCCACCTACAAATTTGACGATAAATGAGAGTGAGATTAGGAGAATGCCTATGGTAACAGAGTCTGCATCAGGAACACCAGAAAGAACCAGTGATTGGATTGAGTTAAATAGTACGCCTGTAGGACCGACTCCAGAAGAGTTAAATGAATGGATGAAAGCGCTAAAAGCAAAAGAACCTGAAGAAAAACCATTAGATGTAATTAGGTTAAAAATAGACATGGAAGAGTTGATTTTGGGAACAATTGGAACGGAAAAACAAAAAAAATTATCAGGATGACGAGATTATGTTTTTGTGCAAGAGTCTTACTTGGAGAGCTAGAAATTTACATGACAAATTGGAAGAGATTGCAGGTGAACTAGGAGTGGAATTTGTGAAAGTGAGGACGTTGCAGAAACCGTACAGAGTAGATTTTTGTGAAAAAGACATAGAAAATTTGAACACATCAGGAAGACTGACCCAGATAAAAGAGCTGATTGTTTTATTGAGAAAGTGGGGTGATGTGGACAGATGGAGAAATAGATGGACAAAGAGGAATGAGAAAACAACAGATAAAGCATCTTTGGCTTTTGCAGTGACAGATAGGGAACCAGTTACTAGGGAATACCCGATGAGAGAAACACCAGGTGTTAGTTATGTGCATGTTCCGTGGACCAGACAGGATATACTGTCATTTACAAATGACTTCCCAAATTGAGAGAGAAACCAGTAGAATGGTACAGACAAGTGGAGAGATTTGTTAAGGTGTCAAAAGTGCTGTGGATAGATCTAGATGGATTGTTTGACATAGTAGTGCCTTCTGATTTATGGACAGAATGTAAGATTACAATTGATTGGCCAACTGTAGAATATCCGAGGGATGCCAAAACAGGAGCGCCAGGTCCAGAAGTGATGAGGAAGTATGATCAGGTAGTTACCTTTTGAAGAATAAAATTCCACCAAAAGAAACAGATTGGGTGAAAATAGACAGAACAACACAGGAAAGCAAAGAATCAGTGCACGCATACTATGAGAGATTGTTGTTGGTTTTCAAACAGTATAGTGGTTATGAGACGCTAAGTGAGAAGGACATGAGTCACTTTGTATATAGGTTTGTGTATGGATTAACACCAGAGATAAGTGAAAGGATTAAGCAGCATTTGATAGGATGGCAGAATAGCACAGTGGATGAGGTTTTGAGATATGCTAAGTATTGCAGTGATGAAATTGAGAGTAAACAGCGTAAATTGAAAGAGAAAGCCATGTGGGCACAGGTGAAAGTTGCAGAGAAGCAAGAAGCTCAATTGAATAATACTAGCAGTGAAACAGGACAGTTTAAATCCCGACCTAATATAGGTAAAGGAAAAGGACAAATGAGCATAGATGAGGCGAAGAAAAAGTGGCCATGCCACAACTGCAGAAAGCTAGGGCATTGGAGAAACGAGTGTAAATTTCCTCCAAAACCTAATGTGGAAAATCAATCATTACATTCACAGGTGCAGAGTGAGGTAGTTACTCAACAAGGTCAGGTGCCACAACCACCACTTCCCAAGAGTGCTAATCAACAAATACAGTGCAGAAACAGGATTCTACGGAGGAGAACAGGTAAAACAGTTGTCACGTGCAGCTGAAATTTCACAATATTGGTTACGATAGAATGAAGATGAGTCGTATGAAAGTTCATGACGGTGTCTAAAAGAGAGGGAAGAGTGCGTGCTTGGCGCAACTCTAGAGGTAGATCAGTCACGTCCATTTGTGGATGGAGAAGTGAATGGTGCAAATGTAACATTCCTTGTTGACACTGGAGCTACCCGTTCTACTGTTAGGTCAGTGGAAATTCCAAATCTTCCTCTCTCAGGTGAACATATACAAGTGGTTGGAGTTTCCAATCAGCAGATTGAAACGCCTCTTACTAGATTAGTAAAGGTAAGAATTGGTCCATTTAGTGAAATGCACCGATTTGTGGTGTGTGATTGTAGTCCCGTGAACCTTTTACGACGCGATTTGTTGTGCAAAATGAATTGCACAATTTATTGTACTCAGACGGAATTGCATTTCAGACTCCAGATGAGGATGTGCTGTATAAAATGACAATGGTAAATTTAGAACCAGAAGTAAATGGCTTATTTCCTGTATTTGATGCAGAGAAAATCCCAATTGAGTTGAAAAAGACAGTGAAAGAAGAAGTGTGGGACTTGACAGGAGAAGATGTAGGATTAATGAAAGGAGTAGATCCCGTTAAAATTACGGTAAAAGAAGGAACGAGTTACCCAAATACGCATGCAAGTCGACATCTGGAAGACCCAACTACAAGTGAAACAATAGAAGAAGAAGAGGAAATAGAAGAAATAGCTGAAGTTCCAGAATTTGAAGATCGACCTGTAAGTCGACATCTGGAAATATCTGATACCAGTTCAGAATCTGATACAGAACATTCAGAAGGAGAAGAAATTTCAAAAAGAAAGTGGAATTTTGAAAGCATAAGAGAAGAAACTGAGCCAGAAGACAGTGACAGTGAACAACCAAGTACAAATTGTGGTCAAATTCCTTCAAAGATAATATTAATAGATGAAAGGAGAGTTTCAAACCAAAAGTTAGAAAAATCGGAAAAACCCCGAGGAGCAGTAGGGACAGATAGTCAAACACAAGAACAGGGAAATTTAGAAGCAGATAGAGAAACTGACACAAAATCGGAAGAACCTCGAGGAGGGACAGAAATAGGTGAATGAAGGAAGATAAGAAAAGAACCACAAGTAGCTGAAAGAGAAATCATAAGCTTCAAAATAAGAGGAAATAACGAAAAGATTGAAACAGAATCAGAAGAAAGTGGAGAAGAAAGAAATGAAAAAATAGAGACAAGAAAAAGAAATTGGAAAACTGAAAGAGAGGAAAAAAGGAAGTGAAGCAAAAAGGCCAAGAAAAGGAGACAATTGGCCCAACCAAGTAAGAAAATTAAGATGCAGAATCATAAAATTGGATGGGAAAAGTGCTGAACAAGTGAATGAAATAAGTCAAAAAGAGCAAGGAAAACAAGGTGGGAAACACTTGCAGAAAACAAAAAGAATAAAGAAAGTAAATCAAAAGTACAGATCGCCTGAATGGTTGTATCGTGCTTTGACTAGTCACAAAGAAGAATTGAACACTCACGAAAACCCAGAACAAAGAAACCTGATGGGAGAAAGTGAAGTGCAACAAACCTGAAAACAACCAAACTGAAGGAGTCTAGATAGTTTACCGGATTTGACAAAACACATAACTGACGAAATTACTGGATGTGACAAAGAAAAGAATTCTGAAAAAGAATTAAAAGAAAGTACCAAGCAAAGACAAAATATTGGAAATACAGAGTGGCAAGCAAGTCATTTCTGAGGTGTAGTGACACAATTTTCTAGAAAACAAGTAAATAAGGTTAAAAGACACAATGGAGAATATTAGAGATAGAAAATGTAGATGTGAGTTTTTAAGTAGATGGTGCAAAATGTGCTGTTTTTGTACAGGTTTATTAATAACAGTATGGGTGGTTTTAGCAATAACTATTCCAATTAGTTTAGCTGTAGTGGAAAAGTCTAATAACACTGAGAAAGAAAAAGGAGCTAACACTCAAGAGCCAGTTATTTTAAGGAGTAGTGCAGAATTACATAAGGACAAATCAATAACAGATTTTTCAAAAAATGTTTTTACTAAATTACTGTATGAGTACGTAGAAACAATGGATGTAAGAGATTGCTATGTTTGTATGCAGTTGCCTGCATCTGTAGCAGAGGGTGTGACTTATCATCACCTTCCTTTGACATATGGAATAACATGTAGTGTTTTAGCAAGTTTATTTTATAAAACAGGTAGATTAGAATATTATTACACTGATATAGATAAGATTTTTGCAAAGGTTTCTGTAGTTCCTGAGCTTAACAAAATAAAAGAGGGAAAGACGTTTGGTGAATATTTCTTAGAAGATAATATTTTAACATCAGATAATATATTTAGGTACAACCTTACCTGTGAGTTAAAGAAGGAAGAAAAGGTATTTCTAGAAATGGTTGAAGAGAGAAGGGTAAAATTTGAAAGAAAAGTGATAGAAGAGACAAAAACACCTCTTTGGGCGTTTGAGGAAGATCATCATGATAAGAAAAAGACAAATGCAGCTATGACTCTGGATTGGCCCCAACAGGGAAGGTTGTGCATTAGAAGAAATAAGACAAGATATGACAATTATTTTGTGGGTTCCAGCAATTGCTATGACAATTACAAAATTTTAGGTGGATGGGGATTCAAAGGGGGAAAAGGTCCAATATTTCCAGGGATTTATTACGTTTGTGGGAATAGGGCTTATTATAGGTTGCCGGACCATTGGTATGGGTCATGTTATTTAGGCCTGGTCTTTCCAAAGATTTTTCATGTAGATAGAAAAGAAAAAGGAACACACAAAATGATAAATACCTTTACATGTAGAAAAAGGGAAAGTTTTTCAGAAATAGTAGGTGATATTTTTGGTGCATTGATACCAGCAGTGGGAATATCTTTGAATGCATTCAGAATTCGGAAATTATCCACAGT
This sequence comes from Calotriton arnoldi, assembly GCA_963921515.1. Taxonomy (NCBI): domain Eukaryota; kingdom Metazoa; phylum Chordata; class Amphibia; order Caudata; family Salamandridae; genus Calotriton; species Calotriton arnoldi. The sequence continues at coordinate 555,111 of CAWUFW010002461.1, read as the reverse complement.
GGTAGATCGTTTATCTACAGATACTGCTGGAGGGTTCTTAATGGTAAATACAGAGATGGTTGCCATGAGAGCTATGGTAATGCAAAATAGTCTTGCCCTTGACATTCTTTTGGCAAAAGAGGGCGGAGTCTGTGGAATGCTGAAAGTCCAACATTGTTGCACTTACATTCCAGATAAAAGCGAAAATATACAGAAGTATATAACAAATATTACAAATTTGCACAAAGAACTTGTTCCACTGGAGGTTGAAAGTGTGTGGGGAAAACTTGGTAAAGGTTTTTCTTCTGTAACAAATTGGTTAACAAGAATGAGTGGTTTAATAATAGGGAAAGTTATAATAATAGCAACCATGATAATAATAATAATATTAGTACTGAAGCTTGCAGTAACATGTATAAAGAGAAGAACAAAGCAGAATAAGATAGAAAAAGAAAACATGATAAACAGGGAAAGAGAGAGAGAAATAGGTGAAATAGAGTTAGAAGAAATAAAAGAGAACATGTACAAGAAAACGAAGAAACAAGTTGAAAGAGATACAGAAGTATAAACTAACAAAAGCAAATGGATAAAAGATATATGCTGTCTGAGAAAATTGTATAACTTGGGTTTTTGTGGTGATATTAACAATCACCAAAGGGGGGAGTTGATGGAGCAGGGTAAATATAAAAATTTTAACCTCCTAATATTTTCGTACAATATTAATAAACATGTTCGTTCAAGTAAATAACCAACAATGTATGTAAAGGGTTAATGGTAACACGCAATTCAGTGTGCAAAGTAATGGACTAATAATTGTTTACGTTTCTAACATAACATAATATTTTGCGTACTAAAATAATAATAAAATGCATGATTTGTGCTTTTGAATAAAACGTGTGGTTGCAAAATAAAGCGATGGTAAGTAAGGGACAGCTTTATATGTTGCTTCTGCTAGGTAATACCTAATTGGGGTACGTAGAAAGATGGGAGGGAAACGAAAGGGTTTATATTTCTTTGTTTTAATAACATTTTGTTTTCTTTAAAAATAGTGCGCTTAGGCCTGCCGAGCAGCAATATAAAATGGCCGCGAGATACTAGAGTGCGCATGAGCGGATGCGACCATGTGATAGAGGAGAGAGGCTGTGGAAAAGGGATGATCACGTGCTGATGCCGAGAGGCTAAGATGAAAGTATGGTCAAGGCTGCTGTGACCCTTCTAAGCAGATGTGTGCCAAGATGATCAGCAAGAAGCGTGAGAAGCCTGGTTGAATCAATAGAAGGAACTGTGTTATACAAATTGTTGCAGAAAAAGATACAATTTGGACTGATCGAAATGGATGAGCAAGTGCATGAACTGTGGGAAACGATGCTTGCATGGACATTCCACACGGAACTGGTTAAGACCAGGAAGTTTGATTAAAATGTATAGGGACCTGAGTTTTTGACCAATGAGAATGAATCGCGCCATGGAAGAAGAAACATTTTATGCTGTAAGCTAGAATTAGGGTATAAGAAGACCTACTCTTGGTGGGAGGGGTTAGAATGCTGCGGGATGCTGCGGGAGATGCTGAAGAAGTTAGATGCTGTAGATGGGAGAGTTTGCGGTTGCTGATGCTGACGAGCTGATGCTGCTGCTGTTATTTTCCTTTTCCAGTTGAGTATAAAATGCTGTTTAGGAGAACTCTTATTTGATAGATTTTAGAATTATTAGGATTTCCCAGAGAGATAGATAGGTTGATCTATATAGTTATTAGTATGATAACCTCATTTTCCGTCTAATAAAAGTGCCATGCAATTTCAACTATTCTTAAATTGATGATAAATGTAATGATCTGAATAATAAATTAATATCAAATTTCCTGCATTCAAACCTTTATATAAACTTTATTATTCTTTAAACAAATGACTCGGTGATTTTTCTTTAGTATAATGATTAATAATGAAATGGTAAAGAGTTCATTGTGATTGAGCTGGTCTTAATCACCATCAACTGATTCCTACTAATTGGTCCATCGACCAATGAGCGGAATACCTTACAAGAAAATGAGAATTATTGTGTCATTATAAAAGAGGTATCCCGACTCCTTCCAGCGAATCGTTTCTCTCCTAGGTTTCATGACGGAGGAAATCCAGGGAATAAATGAGTAAGTGAATGTATATGCAGTGTTATGGGCCCCACCGTCATATGGATAATGTGTGTGTGTTAGAGAAATAATTGCACCTGGATGACCAAAAAGCATGATAGGAGAAATTATTTTTATTGTAAGCGCTGGATCACTACTCCTAAACCCTTACTGTAACAGAACATTCAGGGCATGCATAATTTCTACATCCATCCTGGGTAACCAGTTGCCAAAAGAGCCTAGTATCCTTTCCTTTTGTTGCGGCTAGTAAATCTTCCCAAATACTAACCTCCCACTGGGCTTTACTGGTTTTATAAATATTGACAATTGTTTCTAGTCTCAAGGATCTCTGGCCTTTGTTTGATTTTTAAAGCTTTCACCAAACTATTTTTTGTGTTTTCACAAGAATCATTAAACCCTTTATTGGCTTTCATTTTTTGGTGATGTTTCCTGTTACTGGCGTCTAACAAATTCCTCCCCTGCCCTAGAAAAAAAGCTCTTGTGCAGCTTCATATTCTGAGAGGGGGTAGGGGTTTTTCTGCCAAGGTATGAAGTTCCTCTGAGGCAATTCTACAAATCTCTTTGATATCCTCATCTGATTTAGATACAACTCACCACCTCACTTTTTGTTTGTTGCTTGTCAATATAATAGAGTTAGGGGCCAAGGGGATCTCTTGATGCAATAGATCCTTATTCAAGACCCCTTCCAATCCAGAGTAATGGGGAAGAGATCACTATCATGGTGGTCTATGACCACCATGTCTACCATTTAACGCCAGATCCCTACAAAAAAAAAAAAAAATATATATATATATATATATATATATATATATATATATATATATATATATATATATATATATATATATATGTATATATAGTGTCAATGTTGCTTTTACAAGTACCCCTTTCAAAGGTGGGATTGGCACTATTGTCAGAGGCAAATCGCCCATTAGACGCACTTAAGCCGTATGACACCATTCAATCTATCTGGAGAGCATATAGTCGAATTTTGGGGGCTTTCCTTAATCCAGAATATGCAGGGATTCCCCAGTGTGCATCTTCTTCCCAGATCAATTCCAGGAAGGGTCCATAGGGCTCAAAACACGTGTTAAAATCCGCTGCTATGATCACACAGTGACGCAAACTAAGATCCGCTAAGAGTGTTCAAGGTTAGTATGGTCTGTAGTGTTTTATTAACCCCTTGTGAGCTAGGACGGAATGGTCCATGCTCCGCCACGGTAGGAGTGTGCTGAGGACGGAACCATTCAGTCCTTGCACCCACCCACGGGGAAAGCGCTGGTGTCGCCCATCTACAGACCCACACCAGGGATGGCAACGGAAGGGCTTCCGCTGCCACCCCTGACCCACCCCCCTCGGTGAACTGAGGACGTCCGCGTGCACACCGCAGGCCAGCATCATCAGATGGTGCCGGGGAAGCGCTGGAAGCCATTTGCTTCCAGGGCTGGAGCAGAGAGGACGCTTCGTAGGTCCTTCTCCGGGGGCATTTCTTTTGCAGGAAAACAGACACGGGAAAAGTTTTTCCTATCCCGTGCCGGTTTTGAATGGATTCCTGCTCCACGGTCGCAGGTGAGGCCTGCGATCGTGGAGCAGGAATCCATCCACTAGACCACCAGGGTTGTTTTATTTAGTATTTTAGGGGAGCGACCCCTTAGGAAAGGGTCACTCCCTGGGGGCATATTATATTCATGTTTCGCCCTCCCTGGGGGTTATATTGCCCATTTTTCAAGGCGATCTGCCCCCACATGACTGTATAATGTATAAGGAAATTCAGGTTTACATATTTGTGGAGCGGTGACAAATTTTGAATGAATATTGTTTACTAGCAGCCCTAGAGCGGACAGCTGTGCAAGCAGAGACTAGTACACTTTGGTGGTCTACTTATCTTGAAAATTGTTTGCGGGTTTGGGTGGCTCGCTCTGGCCTTGCGTGCTCAGTTTCTGAATCTTAATCTGTTTCTCAGTGTGAGAGGCTGGCTTAGTATATGGTGTACACTTATGTAAGTGTAGCACCCTGCACTAATCCAGGCAACCCTAGGATTGGAGAAAGCGTTGTGCTAGACCCTTAAAACCCAATCCACAAGTTCAGTAGAACTTACTTAATCTATCTAAATATTAGAAGTGCCTAATACTAGTGATGATTTTTCAATTAATCCGCACCTAGATTAGCTGGTAAAACAATGCAGGATTGAATCCCAACCGCTGCACGCCAATGTGAGAGGCTGGCTTAGTATATGGTGCTCACTTGTTTAAGTGTAGCACTCTGCACTAATCCAGACAACTCTTATGGTGATTTTAGTGGTCTTAGACAAACTTAGAAAGCTCTCTAAGTGGTAGCTGTGAAGAGCAGCCTTCAGGCTTAGTCCAGAAGGAGTGTAAAGCAGCTTGTTTTACGAGTACTTAATCTTATGGTATAGGTTAAGTGAAAAAGAATCACACAGTCTAGTTATAAAAATAGGTATTTTATTACAAACACGAACACAATGTATTATCTCCTACCCGGAGATATAAACACGATACACACGATATTTAAGAAATAGAACACGTAAGTAGCACAAATACATAGTGGTCTACAGGGGGAGACCAAACCATATACTAAAATAGTGAAATGCAAACCACGACACAAAACAAGAAGGGACCCAGAAGGTGAGTATCTAGGAACCCCACGGAGGTCGTGTGCAGAGTGGGAACACGTCTGCATGCTCAATGTTAGTCAACGGATAAGTCGCGGTAGCAGTTTTAAAGAAAAAGGACCCTTTCCAGCAGACCCTGAAGATACCCAGTGGAAGATGGAAGGTTGGAGAGTCACCCCACCCGTGGATACCCCAGGAACCAGGATATCTACACCAGGAAAGCCAGGTGCATAGGTGTCAAGTGACGTCGGAAACCCCCGTAGACCACAATGGAGGACTTCAAGAAAGGTGCTGCTGGAGAAGAAGATGGAGTCCCGTGGAACCCAAAGGTGGATTTAAGGTGAGAAGAACCTGCAAGCTGAGGGGACAGAGTCTATGCCACTCAGGAGTGACCAGGAGGCACGGAAGACTAATGCCCACCGATGTCAGGGATGCAGGAGAGTTTGACAGCGCTCTTGTAGTTGCAGCTGTGTGGACCAGACGGCGCTGTGGAAGACCAGGAGCCATTTACGAGCTGTCCCACGTCGGATGTAGAGAGCCAGGGGGTCAGTGTCCGGCAGGGGCCCCTACAAGCCTTGGCTTCGGCAAACAACATAGTCGATGAAAAAGGTGCAATGTCGGGACCAGCAAGGTCCAAGTGACTCACCACGAGTAGGTAAGTCAGAGCAGGCCCAAGCAAGAAGGGCAGCCCACTGGAGCCAAAGAAGACACTCGAGAGGACCCACAGGCCGTAGACACAGGAGTCGCAAAAGGACCTCTATCAGATCAATAAAAGATGAAGGCCCACGGTGCATTGGATGCGATGCAGGCGAAGATCTTGGATGCAGGAGATGCTTGAGGTGGGAGCTTCTTGGAGCCCGAAGATCTCTGGAGGAGAGAGTCAACAAGGCTTTGCAACGACAAGTCGACATGGTGCACAGGGGTTCAGTTCCAGCGGTTACAACAAAGGATACTGGCCTCAAACTCGGGGAGAAGACAGTGCAGGCCTCGAGGAAGTTGCACAACCACCATCTGTGTTGAGAAGTCTTTTTGAGTCCGTGGGAGCCCAGAATCAACAGACTGGTCAGCTGCACTGTGGTGCCTGCAGATGCAGGGGAGTGACTCCAAGGGAGATTCCTTTGAGTGTCTTGGATGTCCACAGGCCTGGTGAAGAACATGTATGGAGCACAGACCCAGACGTTGCAGAAGAGAAGCAGGATGACGAGACTATGAGCAGCAGGAATCTTCCCCGGTGCAGTCTCGGTTCCCAAAGTGAAGTCCAGAGGGTCCAGACGGTCAAAGTAACATCTGATTTGAATCTTGTCCCACGACGAATCTAGGGACCCACCCACAGGTAAACTCTTATGTACCCTTAGGAAAGGGTTGGGACGATTTAAGGGTCCCTCCCAGAGGAGGGGCTGGACAGTGGAGATGATACTCCCATGTCCTTTGTCTAGTTTCGTACCAGAGCAGGAGCCAACAGCTCCCTGAACTGGTTTGAACTGGAGTAAGGAGGCACCAAATGTGCTCTTCAAGCAATCGAGCTACTGCTCGAGCTTCGCTCAGTAGCAGGATGGCAGATACATGTCTCTGGTCGGCAGCAGCCCTAGCTTGCTGTCCGGTTCTGGAATACTGGTACCAGGAGCACGGAGGGCCTCCTAGAGGAAATTTACAGTGTATGGAATCATACCTCCCACACCGTTTATATTGTGGGTTATGATTACAACATGTTTGATACCAAACATGACAGGGTTTGTTACAGCCAATTTAGAGATGGTCATCGAGTAATGATGCATGGCCACTATATATCGTAATGGCTGATGCACTTACAACCCGGGAGAATGGACTGCGAAGGTTGTAGGGGTGCCCCGCTCATGCAGGGGCACCCTCACACTTGGAACCAAGCACCCTGCCTTCAGGAGTGAAAGGCATGCCTTCGGGGTGACTTATAGGTTTTAAGTGTAGTGACCTTAGATATAAGGAAACTTATATCTGTCGTAAGTTGTGTTAGCACCAGCTTACACAGGCTGCAATGGTAGGCCTGGAGTCACAATTTGAGTGGTCTCTCATAGGTGGCATAATACATGCTTTAGCCCAATGGAGACCCCTGGTGTACCTATGCCATGGGTACCTTAGTACCATATACTAGGGACTTATCAGGGTACACCAGTAGCCAAACTGGAGTGGACCTAAGTAATCGCCATGTTCAATTTAGGGAAGAAGCACAGAGACTGGGGTCCTGATTAGCAGGATCTCAGTCAGACTAGTCAGTAAAACAATGACACCAGCAAAAAGTGGTGGTGACCATAAAAGCAGATCCTACTTTCTCTACACCCCCCCCAAAATATGGAGACGAGACTAACCTTGCCCAGTTGAGTCTTCGTTTTCTAAGTGGAAACATCTGGAGAGTCCATCTGAATTGGCATGGTTACTCCCAGGCCTATGTTCCACTGAATAGTCCATACCCTGTAGAGAAATGGACCACCTCAAAAGTTTGGGATTTTCACCATTCATTTGTTTAAGCCATAAGAGGGGCTTATGGTCTGTATGAACAATGAAGTGAGAACCAAAAAGGTATGCCCTCAACTTCTTCAGGGCCCAGACCACAGAAAAGGCCTCCCTCTATAGCTGAACAATGTTTCTCCTTGGGAGTCCACCGTCTGCTTATAAAAGCTACCAGTTGGTCCTGGCCCTCTGCATTCAGTTGTGACAAAACAGCTCCTACCCAATCTCAGATGCATCTGTCTGGACAATGAAGGTTTTGGAATAGCCAGGACTTTGCGGAATGTGAGCAGTGCACACAGCCTGCTTCAGGTCATCAAATGCGTTTTGCCAGCTAACTGTCCACTGAACTTTCTTTGGAATTCACTTGAAGGTGAGATCATTAAGGGGAGTCACAATGGACCCATATCCCTTAAACCTTCTGTAGTACCCAGTCAGGCTCAAGAAAGCTCTGACCCGAGTCTGGGTAGTGGGAGCAACCCAGTCCATGATGGTCTGGATTTTGCTCTCCAATGGCTGAACTTGGCCTCCACCTACCAGGTAACCCAAGTATACAACCTTGCTCTGCCCCATCTGGCACTTGGTGGCCTTGATAGTGAGGCCTGCCTTTTGCAGTGCCTCCAGAACATTCGTGAGGTGGACCAGGTGATCCTCCCACGTGGAGCTAAAGACAGCTATATCATCTAGATATGCTGCACTATAGGCTTCCAGACCTGTGAGAACTTTGTTCAGCAACCTCTGAAACGTGGCAGGTGCATTTTCCAGACCAAAGGGCATCACAATAAATTGACAATGCTATTTTTGGCGTGACATCCTCAGCTAGTCTGATTTGCCAGTAGCCAGCAGTCAGGTCAAATGTGCTCAGAAATTTGGCTGAGGCCAAAGTATCTATGAGTTCATCTGCCCTTGGAATAGGATGAGCATCAGTCCTAGTGACTGCATTGAGGCCTCAGTAGTCCACACAAAACCTAATCTCTTATTCCACCCTTGGTGTGAGGTTTTGGTACCAGGACCACTGGACTAGCCCAGGGGCTATCTGAAGGCTCAACGACCCCCCCCAATTCCAGCATCTTTTGGACCTCTGTCCTGATGCAGTCTCTGACATGGTCAGGCGGCCTTTAAATTGTGTTCATTACTGGCAGACTGTCACCTGTGTCAACTTCATGGGTACACCAGGTTGTTTGACTTGGTGTCAGAGAAAACATATGTTTGTACTGATTGAGGACCTTCCTGCAATCAGCTAGCTGCTGGTCAGTGAGGCTGCCTGCCAAGGCTACTCCATCAACTGACCCATCTACAGGGGTCTGAGAGAGGAGATCAGGGAGAGGGTCACTCTCTTCTCCTGTCCCTCATCAGTTGTCATGAGCAAGTTCATGTCAGCCCTCTCCACAAAAGGTTTCAGGTGGTTCACATGAAGTACCCTGTGGGGACTTCTTGGAGTGCCTAGGTCCACCAAGTAGGTGACCTCACCTTTCTGTTCAAGAATGGTGTGGGGGCCACTCCATTTGCCTTGGGGAGCTGCTGGGGCCATAGTCTCTAACACCCACACTTTCTGGCCTGACTGGTAAACAGTGAGGACCGCCTTTTGGTCATGCGATGCTTTCTGAAGCTCTTGGCTGGCCTGGAAGGTTTTTACTTGCCTTCTTCATGTACTCAGCCATACGTGAACGCAGGCCAAGGACATAGTCCACAATATCCTGTTTAGGGGGGTTTGAAAGGTTGCTCCCATCCCTCCTTAACTAGACACAATGAACCCCTAACTGGATGTCCAAACAGAAGTTCAAATTGGCTGTACCCAACCCCATTCTGAGGAACCTCTCTGTAAGCAAAGAGAAGGCAGGGTAGCAAGACATCCAATTTTCGCCTGAGCTTTTCTGGGAGTTCCATGATCATAACCTTAAGGGTCTTGTTGAATCTTTCAACAAGCCCATTGAACTGTGGAGGGTAGGGTGTGGGAAACAGTTTACTCCACACTCTTTCCACATAGCAGGTATGTAACTAGACATGAAGTTGGTACCTCTGTCTGTTAAGACCTGCTTAGGGAAGCACACTCTGGAAAAGATTCCCAGGAGCGCCCTAGCTACTACAGGAGCTGTAATGGTCCTAAGGGGAATTGCTTCTAGATACCTAGTGGCATGGTCCACCACCATCAGGATGTAACTGTGTCCAGATGCAGTTGGAGGGTTCAAGGGACCAACAAGGTCAATAGCCACCCTTTCAAAGGGGACTCCAACCACTGGAAGTGGAATTAAGGGGGCCTTTGTTTTGCCACCTGACTTATCACTGGCTTGGCAAGTGACACAAGAGCGACAAAACTACTTGGTGTCTTCAGACATATGGGCCCAGTGAAAGTGAGGGACAAGTCTGTCCCAAGTCTTGATTTACTCTAAGTGTCCTGCCAGATGAATATCATGTGCCAGGGCGAAGAGAAAACCTCTGAACTTCTGGGGTATTACCAACCTCCTGGTGCCACCAGGCTTGGGGTCTCTACCTTCAGAATACAGGAGCCGCTCTTCCCAATAAATCCTGTGGGACCCACTGATATTTCCTGCTTCCTCAGCAGCAGCTTGCTGTCTTAGGGGTTCAAGAGGGGCAGGTCTGCAGCTCCAAACTTCAGTCTGCCCTGGAAGGGCCCCCTGACCCCAAAACCTCTACCTGGTCAGGCCCAAGTTCCTCTGGGACAGTTCCTTCACAGGGACTGAGACCATCACCTTCAGGAGGTTGATCTTCACTGGGAGTTTGAGAGGAGGGCAATTCCTTACCCTTCCTGCTCCTTCTCTTAGGAGGCACTGATCCATTTTTCCAGGATCCAGTGCTTCTTCAGTGCTGAGCTGTTTGGCCTGAGCCCTGGTGACAGCAAAGACACTGGTAGAAATGAACATGTTACTTACCTTTGGTAACGATATATCTGTAAGAAACATTAGTAGTGATAGATTCCTTACCTTAGAATATCCCCAGGCGTCTGTCTGGATCCGGAAAGTTTTCGTCAGCAGTACCCCTGCGCGTCGGAAGGTGGCGTCGTGCGGCTCCGTGTCCGTCGTAGGCGTCGTGATCGCCGGGATGACGTCACGGCAGCTACTTGGACGCCGCCCTCGCGCGCTGACGTTAGTTCTGTACACGACTTTCCGCACCAAGAACGCAGAGCCATGCAAGATACTGACCACTGGTGCATTGAAACTAGGGCCCTGAAAGGGATGACCGTAACCCTAGAAATCAGTTCGCCGAACGGGGAGGATGGGTGGGGCGGTAAGGAATCTATCACTACTAATGTTTCTTACAGATATATCGTTACCGAAGGTAAGCAACTTGTTCATCTGAAAGAAACACGTAGTGATAGATTCCTTACCTTAGAATAGATACCCCAGCAATACCAACCTCGATGGTGGGTCTGCGAACCAAGATCACACCAGAAAGTCACGGAGAACAGAACGGCCAAAGAAGCCGTCTCTCCGGACTTGGCTGTCAAGGCAATAATGCTTAGTAAAAGTGTGCAACTAGGCCCACGTGGCTGCCTGAGATGTCTTGCAGGGGGAAACCACGTCCCAATGCAGTAGTAGCTGCTGTTGCCCTGGTAGAATGGGCGCGCAGCCCCACCGGAGGCTCCTTTTTAGCTAGAGAATAGCAGGCTTTTATACACAAGACAACCCAGCGGGAGATAGTCCTTTCTTGGCGCCTACGTAGCCAACAAAGAGCTGGTCATCCACCCGGAACTGTTGTGTGCGGTTGAGGTAAAATGAGATCGCACGTTTTGGGTCCAGACGGTGGAGCCTCTCTTCCTCTCTGGAAGGGTGCGGAGGCGGAAAGAAAGTGGGCAAGGTGATAGTTTGCCCGATATGGAAGGCAGTAACCTTTGGCAAAAAGTATGGACGTGTGCGTAGCACAACCTTGTCCGGATGAACAGATAGAAAATGAGGTTTACATGACAGAGCCTGGAGCTCACTCACGCTCCTAGCGGAGGTGATGGCAACCAGGAAAGCAGTCTTCAAGGTTAATAAACGAAGAGGACAGTTGTGAAGCGGCTCAAAGGGAGCGCACATCAAATAAGTAAGAACTAGATTCAAGTCACACTGTGGCATCACAAACGGAATAGGAGGGAAAGGTGACTAATGCCTTTGAGAAATCTATTTACAACAGGGGACTTGAAAAGAGGGCTGATCAGGTAGCCTGAGAAAGGCTGAAATTGCAGAAAGGTAGCTCTTGATAGTGCCCAGAGCAGAGCCCTGCTGTGCTAAAGAGAGAAGGAACAGTAGGTCCTCAGAAAGAGAGGCAGAAAGGGGATCCACAGCCTTTGCTTTGCACCATGCCACAAATTTGTTCCACCTGCAGGCGTATACCAATTTAATGGAGGGACGCCTGGCTGCCAGAATGACATCACAGACTTCGGGAGGCAAGTGAAATGGAATCAACTGTCACCGCTCAATCTCCACGCAAGGAGGTGGAGGCTGGACAGGTTCGGGTGGAGGACCGAATGGAACCTGCACCCCCACCCCCACCCCCCCCACCGCCTTGAGACCCTTACGGGTGAGTAGTCGCGCTTTAACAAACCCCTGATTGACTGATTGAGGACCGTCCCCTGCTGCTGCGACAGAAGTTCCTCCCGAAGAGGCAGTCGGATCGGGGGATCCACGCTCATACTGAGTAGCTCGGGATACCAAACTCTTCGAGCCCAGTCCGGAGCCACAAGAATGACTTGGGCCCGGTCACATCTGATCTTCAGCACTCTGGGTTTAAGTGGTATAGGGGGAAAGGCGTACAATAGACCGCAACTCCACTCGCGACGAAAAGCGTCGCAGAGCGAGTGCCGCCTTGGAAATTCCAACGCGCAGAACTGATGACATTGCGCGTTCTCTTCGGTGGCGAATAGATCTAACCAAGGCTCTCCCCACTGCTGAAAGAGACCTTGCGCCACGTCCGAGTCAAGACGCCATTCGTGATCCATCATGCACCTGCGGCTGAGTTCGTCCGCCCTGGCGTTCAGCGAACCTGCCAGGTGTTGAACCACCAGGGAAATGCCCTGATGTTCCAGCCATGTCCAGAGGCGCAGAGCCTCCTGACATAGGGTCCACGACCCCACCCCGCCCTGTTTGTTGCAGTACCACATGGCGGTGGTGTTGTCTGTGAACACCTGCACTACTGTCCCCTTGACAGAGGGAAGGAATGCTTTGAGTGCAAGTAGGATCGCCCGGAGAGCCAGAATGTTGATATGGAGCTTGGACTCCGCCGGAGACCAGAGGCCTCTGATCTCCGCCTCTCCCATGTGGCCGCCCCATCCCAGGAGGGACGTGTCCGTCACCACTGTGTGCTCCGGTTGGGGAAGGGAGAGGAATCTGCCGTTGACCCAATGCTGGTTCATGAGCCACCACTGCAAATGTCGTGCAGTGCCCTCCGAGATCTGGACGTAATCGGACAGATTCCCCTGATGCTGCGCCCACTGGAACTTCAGGTCCCACTGCAGAGCCCGCATATGCCATCTGGCAAGATTTATCAGCAGGATGCAGGAGGCCATGAGGCCCAGCAGCCTCAAGGTCATCCTGACCGAAACCCAGGACAAGGGCTGAAAGATTGGAATCATAGCCCGAATATCCCGGACTCGCTGTTCGGGAGGATAGACCCGAAACTGCGCTGTGTCCAGAACTGCTCCGATGAAGAGGAGCTTCTGAGAGGGAATCAGGTGCGACTTCGGCACGTTGATGGAGAACCCCAGCAAATGCAGGAGGTCGGCCGTAGTCTGGAGGTGGGAGACGACTGCCTGGGGCGAGCCCGCCTTCAACAACCAGTCGTCGAGATAGGGGGGGAAGACTGAAACCCCTGATCTGCGCAGATGAGCTGCGACCACCGCCATCACTTTCGTGAACACCCGAGGGGCGCTGGTAAGGCCGAAAAGAAGCACGGTGAACTGAAAATGCTCGTGGCCTACCGTGAACCGCAGGTAACGCCTGTGGGCCGGCAGGACGGGGATATGAAAGTAAGCGTCCTGCAAGTCCAACGCTACCATCCAGTCTTGTGGGTCTAGGGCAGACAAGACCTGAGCAAGTGTGAGCATCTTGAACTTCTCCTTTCGCAGGAAGAGATTGATGTTCCGAAGATCCAAGATAGGATGCAGGCCTTTGTCCTTCTTTAGAATCAGAAAGTAGTGGGAATAACAACCACGACCTACTTCTGGCGTTGGAACGCGCTCTATGGCCCCCTTGGCCAAGAGGGCCACAACTTCCTGCTGGGGAAGTGCCAAGTGATCCCCGACATGCGGTGGTATTGAGGTGGCATGGCTGGAGGGGTAGTCTCGAAGGGTAGGGAGTAGCCCCTTCGGACTATCTGTAAAACCCACCTGTCCGACGTGATGGTGCGCCAGTGGGGGAGGTGATGGCGAAGCCTTCCACCCACTGGCGTTTGGTGGGCCTGAAAGGTCGGACTAGGAAGGTTTGGAGGCAGTGGTGGCTGGGGTGGTGGTGGACTGACCCGGCGCTGGCCCCCTGAACCACTGCGGCGGTTCCCACGTCCGTGGCCGCACGTGGACTGTTGCGCCGGCCTGTGGCTCTATTGCAAACGTGGTGGGTTGCCCCTTCCGCGAGCACGAAAGGAGCGAAAGGAAGAAGGCTGAGGAGGCCGTGTGGCCGAAAGGCCCAAGGACTTTGCAGTAGCCCGTGAGTCCTCAAATCTCTCCAAAGCACTGTCTGCCTTGTTGCCAAAGAGGCGAATGCCATCAAAGGGCATGTCCATCAAAGTGTTTTGGACATCCCCCGAGAAGCCAGTTGTTCTCAGCCAGGCGTGGCGGCGGAGCACCACTGTCGTGGAAATCGCCCTGCCCAGCGAGTCGGCGGTGTCAAGGTCACAACGGATCGTGAACTTGGCTGCATCTCTCCCCTCAGCAATAGCCTGGGAGAGTAGTGTCCGAGCCTCCTCCGGACACAGAGGCAGCACCTGCGCCACCGTATCCCACAGAGAGTGAGAATAACGGCCCAAGAGGCATGCGGTGTTCACCGACCGCAGCCCTAGACTGGCGGAAGAAAAAACCTTCTGCCTAAATTGTTCCAGCCTCTTGGATTCCCTGTCCGGGGGTGCGGTAGGGAATGCGCTTGGGGAAGCGGAGGCTTGGACAACCAAGCTCTCAGGGGTGGGGTGTTGGGAGAGGAAGATGGGGTCGCCAGGGGCCGGGCGATGGCGTCGGGCCACGTTCCTGTCCACAGGAGCCCCTGTGTTGAGCCTGGACCAAGAGCCCAAAAGAACGTCCGAAAGTGCGTCATTAAAGGGCAGCAGTGGTTCTGCTGGCTGAAGCACTTCCGTCAGGAGGTTAGTCCTGACAGCCACAGTAGGTAGCTCGAGGTGGAGAGCCCCGGCTGCCCTACGCAACACCACAGAAAAAGAAGCACCCTCCTCCGTAGCCACAGTAGGAGGAGACAGCATGCCAAGGTCTGGAGAGGTGTCCAGACCACTGGCATCCCCCAACTCCTCTGCTCAGTCCGGGTCATACTCGCATGAGCAGCGAGAGGGTCCTCAGACCCCTCCCAGTCCTCCCCTTCCTCCTCATGCTGTTGTACAGGCCTAAAACGAGGAGGATGGAGATAGGGAAACAGATTCCCAAACGGCGTCGGAATCGGCATCGGTCGACACCGTTCCGGCACCGTCTCCACTTCGGGGCTGAAACCGGGGACGACGAAGTCCGGAGTGCCGGGCGACGCGAAACGTGGAGCCGGTGGGGTCGACGTCGGTGGAGGTGTCACGAAGTCAACCGGCGTCGACCGGGATCCATGGGAGCACTGAGGTGCCGAGGCCGGAGCCGCCGGCGACGCCGGCGTCAAAGGGCGAGGACTCCCAGTCGGGCCCGTGGGGCCAGACAGCCCAAATAGGCGAGCCATAGCGGACAGGAATTCCTGCACCTGGGCCGGAGTCGCCAATGAACCCGGGAAGGGCGGGTAGGTTACCGGCGACTGCGTAGGCTCCGCCGGAGCCGCGGGGGTGGCACCACCCTCAGCCAAGTCGCGCGACTGGCGAGGGGAAGTCGGGGAACGATGAAGTTTCTTCGACTTCTTTTGGCGCTTGGCCTTACCTGACCCAGAGTGCGAAGACTTCGATTCGGACGACTTCCGATGGTGGTGGCTCCGCGACCGGTCCCTCGACCTCCCTCTGGACCGGGACCTTTCACGGCACTGAGCCGACTGCCGGGCTTCAAGCAGCTTTCGGGACCGCTCCCGCAAAGACTTCGGTGCCATGGACCGGCAGTCGGGGCACGACTTGGGGTCGTGGTCGCGCCCCAGGCAGAAGAGACACGTGGTGCGGGTCCATCACCGACATCATCCGATGACAGTCCTCGCAAGACTTAAACCCGGGCATCCCTAACTGCACCAGGAGTCGTATCGACTCAAAAAGGTGAGACAAAAAATCTAAAAAAACTCAGTCAAAAAAGACTGGGGGTACCGCTCTCTCCGGATCTGCGCTTGCTGGCGTGGAAAAAGAATGAACTGACGTCAGCGCACGAGGGCGGCCTCTAAGTTGCTGCCGGGACGTCATCCCGGCGATCACGACGCCTACAACGGATGCGGAGCCGCACAACGCCACCTTCCGACGAACAGGGGTACTGCTGACGAAAACTTTCCGGATCCAGACTGACGCCTGGGGATATTCTAAGGTAAAGAATCTATCACTACGTGTTTCTTTCAGATGCCCATCATTTGTGCATGAGTCCTGAAGCACAAGTTACTAACTTGTGTAACGATATATCTGTAAGAGACAGTAGTTAGTGACAGATTCCTTACCTTAGAATATCCCCAGGCGTCAGGCTGGATCCGGAAAGTTTTGCGTAGCAGTACCCTTGCGCGTCGGTAGGCGGCGTCGTGCGGCTCCGCGTCCGTCGTTGGCGTCGTGATCGCCGGGATGACGTCGCGGGCAGTACTTAGGCGCCGCCCCTGCGCGCTGACGTCAGTTCTGTACACGACTTTCCGCGCCAGGAACGCAGAGCCATGCAAGAAGCTGACATAGGTGTCTGAAAAATACTAGGGCCCTGAAAGGGATGTCCTTAACCCTAGAAATCAGTTCGCAGAACGGGGAGGATGGGTGGGGCGGTAAGGAATCTGTCACTAACTACTGTCTCTTACAGATATATCGTTACACAAGTTAGTAACTTGTGCATCTGAAAGAGACACGTTAGTGACACATTCCTACCTTAGAATAGATACCCCAGCAATACCAACCCCGGTGGTGGGTCTGCGAACAAAGATCAGACAAGGAAGTCCTGGAGGACAGAATGGCCAAAGAAGCCGTCCCTCCGGACCGGACTGTCAAGGCAGTAATGCTTTGTAAACGTGTGCAGCGAGGCCCACGTAGCTGCCTGACAGATAACCGGCAGCGGAAAACCGCGGCCCAAGGCCGTGGTAGCAGCCGTTGCCCTGGTGGAATGGGCACGCAGCCCAACAGGAGGCTCCTTCTTAGCCAAAGAATAGCAGGTCTTGATGCACAAGGTAACCCAGCGGGAGATGGTCCTCTTGTGCACCGCACGACCTTTTTGGCGCCCACGTAGCCAACAAAGAGCTGGTCATCCACCCGGAAGTGTTTTGTGCGGTCGATATAGAAGGAGAGCGCACGTTTTGGGTCCAGACGGTGGAGCCTCTCTTCCTCTCTGGAAGGATGCGGAGGCGGAAAGAAGGTGGGCAAAGTGATGGTCTGCCCAATGTGGAAAGCAGTAACCACCTTTGGCAAGAAGGACGGACGCGTCCGAAGAACAACCTTGTCTGGATGAACAGACAGAAAGGGAGGTTTGCAAGATAGAGCCTGGAGCTCACTCACCCGCCGAGCGGAGGTGATGGCCACCAGAAAGGCCGTCTTCAGAGTCAGAAGACGAAGAGGACAGTTATGTAGAGGCTCAAAGGGAGCGCACATTAAAAGGTAAGAACCAAGTTCAAGTCCCACTGAGGCATCACAAACGGAACAGGAGGGAAGAGGTATGTAATGCCTTTTAAGAACCTGTTAACAGGGGACTTGAAAAGGGAGGGCTGATCAGGGAGCCTGAGGAAGGCCGAGATAGCACAAAGATAACCCTTGATGGTACCCAGGGCAGAACCCTGTTGGGCCAGGAGAGAAGGAACAGAAGGACCTCAGAAAGAGGGGCAGAAAGGGGATTCACAGCCTTTGCTGTGCACCATGCCACAAATTTGTTCCACCTGCAGGCGTATACCACCTTAGTGGAGGGACGCCTGGCTGCCAGAATCACATCACAAACTTCGGGAGGCAAGTCGAAAGGAATCAACTGCCGCCGCTCAATCTCCACGCAAGCAGGTGTAGACTGGACAGGTTCGGGTGGAGGACCGTCCCCTGCTGCTGCGACAGAAGATCCTCCCGAAGAGGCAGATGGATCGGGGGATCTACGCTCATATTGAGTAGCTCGGGATACCAAACTCTTCGAGCCCAGTCCGGAGCCACAAGAATGACTTGGGCCCGGTCGTGCCGAATCTTCTTCAACACTCTGGGTAGAAGTGGTATAGGCGGAAAGGCGTACAACAGACCGCAAATCCACTCGCGACGAAAAGCGTCGCCGAGCGAGTGCCGCCTTGGAAATTCGAACGCGCAGAACTGATGACATTGCGCGTTCTCTTCGGTGGCGAATAGATCTAACCAAGGCTCTCCCCATTGTAGAAAGAGTCCTTGCGCCACTTCCGAGTGAAGACGCCATTCGTGATCCATCATGCACCTGCGGCTGAGTTCGTCCGCCCTGGCGTTCAGGGAACCTGCCAGGTGTTGAACCATCAGGAACATGCCCTGATGTTCCAGCCATGTCCAGAGGCGCAGAGCCTCCTGACAAAGGGTCCAAGACCCCACCCCGCCCTGTTTGTTGCAGTACCACATGGCGGTGGTGTTGTCTGTGAACACCTGCACTACCTTCCCTTTGACAGAGGGAAGGAATGCCTTGAGTGCAAGTCGGATCGCCCGGAGATCCAGAAGGTTGATATGGAGCCGGGACTCCGCCGGAGACCAGAGGCCTCTGATCTCCGCCTCTCCCATGTGACCGCCCCATCCCAGAAGGGACGCGTCCGTCACAACTGTATGCTCTGGCTGGGGAAGGGAGAGGGATCTGCCCATGACCCATTGCCGGTTCGAGAGCCACCACTGCAACTGTTTTGCAGTCCCCTCCGAGATCTGGACGTGATCGAACAGGTTGCCCTGGTGCTGCGCCCACTGGAACTTCAGGTCCCACTGCAGAGCCCGCATATGCCATCTGGCATGATTGACCAACAGGATGCAGGAGGCCATGAGGCCAAGCAGCCTCAGGGTCATCCGTACCGAAACCCAGGATAAAGGCTGAAAGATCGGAATCATAGCCTGAATATCCCGGACTCGCCGTTCGGGAGGATAGGCCCGAAACTGCGTCGTGTCCAGACCTGCTCCGATGAAAAGGAGCTGTGGAGAAGGAATCAGATGCGACTTCGGCACATTGATGGAGAACCCCAGCGAGTGCAGGAGTTCGGCCGTAGTCTGGAGGTGGGAGATGACTGCCTGGGACGAGCCCGCCTTCAGCAGCCAGTCGTCGAGGTAGGGGAAGACTGAAACCCCTGCCCGGCGCAGATGAGCTGCGACCACCGCCATCACTTTCGTGAACACCCGAGGGGCACTGGTAAGGCCAAAGAGGAGCACGGTGAACTGAAAATGCTCGGGGCCTACCGTGAACCGAAGGTAACGCCGGTGGGCCGGCAGGACGGGGATGTGGAAATATGCGTCCTGCAAGTCCAACGCTACCAACCAGTCTCCAGGGTCGAGGGCAGTCAAGACCTGAGCTAGGGTGAGCATCTTGAACTTCTCCTTCCGGAGGAAGCGATTGACGTTCCGGAGGTCCAAGATAGGACGCATGTCCTCCTTGTCCTTTTGGGCACCAGGAAGTAGTGGGAGTAGCAACCACACCCTACTTCTGGGGTCGGAACATGCTCGATGGCCCTCTTGGCCAAGAGGGCCGTGACTTCCTTCTGCAGAAGTACCAAGTGATCCCCTGACATGCGGTGGAATTGAGGTGGCATGGCTGGGGGGGTGGTCTCGAAGGGGAGGGAGTAGCCCCTTCGGACAATGTCCAAGACCCACCTGTCCGAGGTGATGGTACGCCAGTGGGGAAGGTGATGGCGGACCCTGCCCCCTACTGGTGTGCTGTGCACCTGAAAGGAGGGACTAGGAGGGTTTGGAGGCCGCGGACGGGTTGGAGGTGGTGGCCTGACCCGCATGCTGGTTGCCCGATCCGCCACGGCGGAATCCACGTCCTCGGCCACGCGAAGACGCCTGCTGCGCGGGCCGGTGGCTGGGCTGCTGACGTGAAGGGGCGCCCCTACCGTGGCCACGATAGGGGCGAAAAGCAGAAGTCAGCGGAGGGCGTGTAGCAGAAAGGCCCAGGGACTTGGCAGTAGCCCGTGAGTCCTTAAAGCGCTCCAACGCATGGTCTGCTTTGGACCCAAAAAGACCGACTCCAAAGGGCATGTCCATGAGAGTATTCTGGACATCCCCTGAAAAACCAGTGGTTCTCAGCCAGGCGTGGCGTCGCAGCGCCACCGTCGTTGCAATAGACCTGCCCAGCGAGTCGGCGGTATCAAGGCCACATCGTATCGTGTATTTGGCCGCATCCCTTCCTTCCGCAATGGCGCGGGAAAGCAGTGTCTGGACCTCCTCAGAACACTGGGGCAAAACATTCGCCACCGAATCCCACAAGGAGTGGGTATATCGGCCCAAAAGACAAGCGGTGTTGATGGACCGCAAGCCAGCACTGGAGGAAGAAAAACCCTTCTTCCCAAATTGATCCAGGCGTTTGGATTCCCTATCCGGAGGGGCGGTAGGGAAGGCGGTTTGGGAAGCGGAGGCTTGGACAACCAAGCTCTCAGGAGTGGGGTGGACAGAGAGAAACAGGGGGTCGCCCGGAGCTGGGCGATGGTGTCGGGACACGTTCCTATCCACAGGAGCCCCTGTGTTGGGCTTGGACCAGGCGCCCAAAAGAACGTCAGTGAGGGCGTCGTTAAACGGCAGCACAGTCTCCGTAGAGGAGGCTGCCGGCTAAAGCACCTCTGTCAAGAGATTAGTCTTGACCGCCACAGTAGGGAGTTTGAGATGTAAGGCTCCAGCCGCCCTACGCAACACCGTTGCAAAATTGGCTCCCTCCTCCGTAGCCACGGGAGGAGACAGCATGCCAGTGTCAGGGGAAGTATCTAGACCACTGGCATCCCCTAGACCCTCTGTCCAGTCCTCATCGTACTGACACTGTTGTGCCAGAGGGTCATCAGACCCCTCCCAGTCCTCCTGGTCCTCCTCTGGTTCAAAATAAGGGGGAGGAGGGACATTTGGGACCCAAGGTCTCATCGGCGCCGGAACCGGCGTCGAGCGACGTCGGTCCGGGTCCATGTCCGGAAGGAACTGGGGGAAGACGCCGCCCGGAGCCCCAGGCGGCGTCGAGAATGGCACCGGAGACATCGGCGGAGGTGTCGTTAGGTCGACCGGCGTCGATGGGGGTTGTGGAGCCGGGATCGAGGCCGGGGCCGGAGCCGGGATCGAGGCTGGAGGCACGGGCGACGCCGGGGCCGGAGCCGTCGGCGACGCCGGAGCAACCCTATCCGGGCCCGCGGGGCCCGAAGGCGCACCGGAGGGACCTGGAGGCCCGAAGAGGCGGGCCATGGCCGACAGGAATTCCTGTACTTGGGCCGGATCCGCCCCGAACCCGGGAAGGACGGGTATTGCGGGGGCGACTCCACAGGCATGTCCGGGGCCGCGGGGACGGTGCCGGGAGGGGCCTCAGCCGAGTCGCGAGACCGGCGATGCGAAGTCCTAGAGCGACGATGCTTTTGGACTTTTTGTGTTTGGACTTACCGGACGAAGAAGACTTCGATGCCGACGACCGGTGTGGACTCCGCGATCGACCCCTGGACCTCTCACGCGACCGGGGCTTGCGCGGAGCCGAATGCCGGGCCTCTAGGAGCTTTCGAGACCGCTCTCGCAAAGCTTTCGGGTTGAGGGCCCGGCAGTCGGAACAAGATTCCGTGTCGTGGCCTCGGCCGAGGCAGAAGAGACACTCCCGATGCGGGTCTGTGATGGACATCATCCGAGCACAGGCGCCGCAACGTTTAAACCCGGGCATCCCTAAGACACCTTGAAGTCGATTGAAGAAAAACAGTGAAAAATTCACCCAAAAAGTTTGGTCAAAAAATGACCAGGGCACTGCTCTTCCCGGATCTGCGCTTGCTGGCGCGGAAAAAGAAGAACTGACGTCAGCGCGCAGGGGCGGCGCCTAAGTACTGCCCGCGACGTCATCCCGGCGATCACGATGCAAACGACGGACGTGGAGCCGCACGACGCCGCCTACCGACGTGCAAGGGTACTGCTACGCAAAAACTTTCCGGATCCAGCCTGACGCCTGGGGATATTCTAAGGTAAGGAATCTGTCACTAACGTGTCTCTTTCAGATCTCTACTTCAGCCCAGGCTGAAGTTTCCAAATCATTGCCCAACAAACAATCTACAGGTAGGTCTGGAGATACTACAACTCTTTTAGGGCCAGTTACCCTTCCCCAGCTGAGATTCAAAACTGCCAAGGAATGATCAGTCCTGACATTGCTAGCGTTGGTAACTTGGTACAGTTGTCCAAGTATGATTTGTTCAGGGGACATAAGTTTCTCTGTCACCATGGTGACACTGGCCCATGTGTCCCTGAAAGCTATTGGTTCTTTTCCATTTATCAAAAGTTGTCTGTACTTGCCCAAGTTTGCGGGACTTACAAGTAAGGTGGCAGGATCAATGCCACCATCACAGACTAACACAACCTGAGCTGGAGTTCTGACTAGGCCAGAACCCATCTCAGTACCTAAGGTTAACCCCACGAATCCCTTGGTTGCTGTACTAGCACTTGTACTGGTGCTAGGGGGAGCAGGTGCCTTAGGGGCAGTGGTAGCAGGAGTTTCCTTGGCCTTTGGACAATCAGCATCCCTTGTCCAATGGGTCTTT
The DNA here is from genome assembly GCA_963921515.1 of Calotriton arnoldi. Lineage (NCBI taxonomy): Eukaryota > Metazoa > Chordata > Amphibia > Caudata > Salamandridae > Calotriton > Calotriton arnoldi. The sequence continues at coordinate 532,928 of CAWUFW010002461.1, read as the reverse complement.
ACCTTACATAAATAACATCAAGATTTCTTTTTGCCTTCTTGGAATTTTGGGACTCACCCCAAATGCAGGTTTTTGGGACCCATGGGAAGACTCTTTATCTTTGCCCTTGTCCCCCTCCCCCCCCATATCCTGGGTTTTAGAAGAATCTTGCTTCTTTTGGTCACCTCCATTACCATGGTTTTTCTGCTTAACTCTTGGTGCGGACCCATTTGTCTGCCTTCTTTCCCAATTATTGGGTAGGTCAGATCAGAGTCCACCAGGTACTGGTGCAAAAGTTTATTCTGACAGTTAAGGATGTGCTAAACATTATCAAATTGTACAATCCTTCATAGTCCTGTACCTTGCTTCCATGAAGCCAGCCTTCCAGAGCCTTAATAGCACCATCAATGAACAGTCCTGGGTGTGTGCCTTCTGGGTGTCTCTGAACTTCATCCTATACTGTTCAGTGGTTAAGCCAAACCCCATCTATGAGTGCACTCTTCAGAACTGAATCATTGATAGCATCCTCTTCTCTAACAGTGAGGAGCTTATCTCTGCCATTGTTAGCAAAGGAGAGCCACAGGATAGCTGCCCACTGCCCTTGATGGACCTTCTGAACTTTAAAGGCCCTCTCTAATGCAGTGATCCATTCCTGGATGTCATCCCCTTCCTGGTAAGGAGGGACTATCCTGCTCAAGTTCCTAGTATCAAAAGAGTTTCCCCTGACTCTAGGGACACTAGGGCTGCCACCATGGGACTCTAGTCTCAGATTTCTCCTAGCTTTTTGGACTTCCAGGGCCTCCCTGTCAAGGGCCAGCTGATCTCGCCAGAGTTGGAGTCTAACCTTCTCAAGTTTGATCAGGTGGTATTCCCTTTCCTAGGAGTCCTCCCTCTTACTAGAGATTGAGGTCCCTATGGTCTGTGCTGAAGCATTGGACTCAGCAGAGGGAGATCGAGATCTACTCTGAACCCTCCCAGGAGGAATAAAGGGGGACCTACTTCTAGGGCCACCCTCTGTACAATCTGCACTATCCCCTGGATCAGAGTTCATCAAGGTGGAGTCTTCAGATTCCCCTTGATCATGCTCAGAATTAGGGTCACTGGGAGTTACCCCTCCTACCCTTCTTCTGGAGCATCCCCACCCACTTTGTCCTGATGCCCTGACTGGTCAGGGTTCTGGAGAACATCTAGGTTAAGCAGCTCTAAGAGATGCTTAGTGGTTGGATTGCTACCCGTGTTTAACTTCCTAGAAGTACACAGGGTCCTTAGTTCCTGGAACTTAAGACCACTGTATCTAGAAGACTGGGGTGCACAAGCATCCCAAACTAAAGACATGGTTACTAGATGTAGTGTGGTGTTGCACCTACCTAACCTAGTGTAAACTAAACTCTCTAAGGTTAGAGAATGGGTTGTGCTAGACCCTTAACTACCCAACCCTAAGTTAAGTAGAACTTACTTATGGTGCCTAATGTTAGTGAGGATTTTTCAATTAATCCACACCTAGATTAGCTAGTAAAATAATGCAGGCTTGAATCCCAACCACTGCACACCAATGTGAGAGGCTGGCTTAGTATATGGTGCTCACTTATGTAAGTGTAGCACCCTGCACTAATCCAGACAACCCTTATGGTGATTTTAGTGGTCTTAGACAACCTTAGAAAGCTCTCTAAGTGGTAGTTGTGGAGGGAAGCCTACAGGCTTAGTCCAGAAGGAGTGTAAAGCAGCTTGTTTTACCAGATCTTAATCTTATTAGTATAGGATAAGTGAAAAAGAACCACACAGTGTATTTATAAAAATAGGTATTTATTATAAGACACTCACTAACACACAACAATATCCTAGCCGGAGATATGACACAATACTTTGCAATAAAAACAGTTAAGTAGCATAAATACACAGTGGCCGCCAGGGGGAGACCAAACCATATACTAAAATAGAGGGATGCGAATCGAGACTCGAGTCAAGACTGTACCCAGAAGACGTAGAAGTGCCGGGGACCCAAGGAACCACCCGAGGTAAGTACCCAGGAACCCCACGGAGGCCGTGTGCAGAGTGGGAATACAACTGCGTGGTCAATTCAAGTAGATAAGTAAGTCACGGTTGCAATTTTAAAGAAGGACCCTTCCCAGTGGACCCTGAAGATGCCCTGTGGAAGACAGAAGGTTGAAGAGCCACCCCACCCGTGGATACCCTAGGAACCAGGATACCACACCAGGGAAGCCGGGACATAGGTGTGAAGTGGCGTTGGAAACCGCCGATCTCAATGGAGGAATTCACGAAGATGCAGGTGAAGGTGAAAGTGTCCGGTGGAACCCAAAGGTGGATTCAAGTTGAGAAGTACCTGCAATCAGAGGGGACAGAGTCTATGCCACTCAGGAGTAACCAGGCGGCACAGAAGTCGTTTGCCCACCGATGTCGGGAGATGCAGGAGAGTTGACGATGACCTTGGAGCTGCAGCTGTGTGGACCAGGCAACACTGTGGAAGACCAGGAGCCGTTCACAAGCTGTCCCATGCCGGATTACGAGATCTCAGGGGTCGGTGTCTGTCGAGAGCACAACAAGCCTTGGACACTGCAAACAACGTGGCAAGCGAAAAAGGTGCAGAGTTAGGACCAGCAAGGTCCAAGGGACTCGTCACAAGCGGGGAAGTTGGAGTAGGCCCCAAGCAATCAGGGGAGCCCACTGGAGTCGAAGAAGACCCTCGAGGGGACCCACAGGCCAGAGGCACAGGAGTCGCAAGAGGACCTCGAGCAGGTCACTAAAGATGCAAGCCCACAGTGCAAGGGATGCGGTGAGGACGAAGATCGTGGCTGTAGGAGATGCTCGAGGCTTGAGATTCTTGGAGCCCAAAGATCTGAGGAAGAGAGCCAACAAGCCTTGGCAACGGCAAGTCGACGCGGTGCACAGAGGTTTGGTTCCGGCAGTTCCGACGAGGGATACTGGCCTCAAACTTGGTGAGAGGACAGTGTATGCCTCGAGCGAGTTGCAGAACCACCACCTGTGTTGAGGAGCCTTTTGGAGTCCATGGGAGCCCAGGAGCAGCAGACCGGTCAACTTTGTTGCGGTGCCTGCAGATGCAGGGAAGTGAATCCTTTACTTCAAGGGAGATCCCTTGAGGTGTCTTGGATGTCCACAGGCCTTGGAAGGATCCTGTATGGAGCACAGGCACAGACATTGCAGCGGACGAGCAGGACGACGAGACTAGGAGTAGCAAAAGTCTCCAGTTGCAGCCTCGGTGTCCAGTGCAGAGTCCAGCGAAGTCCAGAGTGCCCAGACGGTCGAAGATGAAATGGTGTCTTGATCTGAATTTGTCCCACGACGAATCTAGGGACCCACCCACAGGTAAGCCCTTAAGTACCCTAGGGAAGGGGTTAGGACGATTCAAGGATCACTCCCAGAGGAGGGGCTGGACAGGGGAGGATACTCCCATGTCCTTTGTCCAGTTTCGCGCCATAGCGGGAGCCAACAGCCCCCTGAACTGGTTTGAACTGGAGTATGCAAGGAGGGCACCTAATGTGCCCTTCAAGCAGTCTTAGTGGTGCTGGCAAGTGCCCCCACCCTGCCCCAATACACTAAACCCTGTCTGGGAGATGGTTACACCTCCCTGTAACAGGATATCTATTGTTCTGCCTTCCCCTGCTCGAGCTTGGCTCAGCAGCCGGAGGGCAGAAACAGGTCTCTGGTCGGCAGCAGCCCTAGCTTGCGGTCTGGTTCTGGAAGACTGGTACCAGGAGGACTGAGGGCCTCCCGGAGGAGCTTTACAGTGCATGAAATGTTTGATACCAAACATGACTGGGTTCTTTACAGCCAGTTTAGAGATGGTTATCGCGTAATGATGCATGGCCACTCTATATATCGTAATGGCTGATGCACTTACAACCCGAGAGAATGGACTCCGAAGGTTATAGGGGTGCCCCGCTCATGCAGGGGCACCCTCACGCTTAGAACCGAGCACCCTGCCTTCAGGATTGAAAGACCTGCCTTAGGGGTTATATAGGTTTTAAGTGTAGTTACCTCAGTTATAAGGAAACTTATATCAGTCGTAAGTGGTGCTAGCACCAGCTCACACAGGCTGCAATGGCAGGCCTGGCGTCACAATTTGAGTGGTCTTTCATGGGTGGCATAATACATGCTTCAGCCCATGGGAGACCCCTGGTGTACCTATGCCCAGGGTACCTTAGTACCATATACTAGGGACTTACAAGGGTACACCAGTAGCCATTCTGGAGTGTACCCTAGTATTCACCATGTCCAATTTAGGGAAGAAGCACAGACTGCAGTCCTGATTAGCAGGATCCCAGCCAGACTAGTCAGAAAAACACAATGACAACAGCAAAAAGTGGGGGTGACCATGAAAACATCCTATTTTCATACACCTTCCCATCTTTGCTCCCACATACCCCACAAAGAGTTGGTCGTCTACCCGGAACTCTTTTGTGCGGTCAAGGTAGAACGACAACTCTCTTTTTGAGTCCAGTCCTTAGAGGGATGCGGGGGATCAAAGAAGGTGGGCAATGTGATGGATTGACCCAGATGTAATGTGGTCTCAACTTTTGGTAAGAAGGAAGCCCGGGTGCGAAGCACCACCTTGTCCGGAGAGGACGTTAGATAGGGAGGCGACAAGATAACGCCTGCAACTCACTCACCCTCCGGGCCGATGTAATCGCCACTAAGAAGGCTGTTTTGATGGTTAACAGCCGGAGGGGACAATTGTGTAAAGGCTCAAAGAGAGCACACAGGTAGGTGAGGACCACATAAAGGTCCCACTGTGGCATAACAAAGGGCGTGGGTGGAAACAAATAAAGCAGCCCTTTTAGAAATCTATATACAATAGGAGACTTGGAGAGAAGGCTGGTCTGGCAGCCGCTAACAAGCAGACAGAGCAGAAAGGTAACCCTTGAGAGTTCCCAAAGCAGAGCCCTGTTGGGCAAGGGTTAAAATGAATAGAAGGACAGTAGAAAGAGAAGCAGAAAGTGGGTCAATAGACCTTTCTTTACAGTATAATACAAATTTCTGCTAACAGCAGGCGTATACCGTCTTAGTGGAGGGCCGTCTGGCTGCCAGAATAATATTACAAATTTCAGGAGGAAGGTCAAAAGCCATCAACTGTATGCGCTCAATCTCCATGCATGGAGGCGCAGAGTTGACAGGTTTGGTAGGAGGACCCTCCCCTGCTACTGCGACAGAAGATCCTCCCGAAGTGGCAGCCTGATTGGAGGGTCGATGCTCATTTTCAGAAGCTCTGGATACCAGACTCTCCTCGCCCAGTCCGGAGCCACAAGAATGACTTGGGCCCGGTCTCTCCTGATCTTCTTCAGAACCCTGGGCAGGAGTGGTATGGGCAGAAAGGCGTACAGTAGGCCTGAGCTCCACTCACGACGAAAGGCGTCGCCGAGTGATAGCCTCCTTGGAAACTCCAGCGCGCAGTACTGCTGACACTGCGCGTTCTCTTCGGAGGCGAACAAATCTAACCAAGGTTCTCCCCACTGTTAAAAGACCTTGCACCACCTCCGACTGGACACGGCATTCGTGATCCGGCCAGGTGTTGAACCAACAGGGATACGCCCTTCTGTTCCAGCCATGTCCAGAGACGAATGGCCTCTCGACAAAGGGTCTATGACCCCACCCCGCCCTGTTTGTTGTAGTACCACATGGCGGTGGTTTTGTCTGTGAACACCTGCACTAGCTTCCCCTTGACAGAGTGAAGAAATGCTTTCAATGTCAATCAAATCGCTTGGAGTTCCAACAGATTTATGCGGATTTCCAACTCCGCCGGAGACCAGTGTCCCCTGATCTCCACCTCTCCCAGATGGCCGCCCCCATCCCAGAAGGGACGCATCTGTCACTACTGTGAGATCTGGTTGGGGACGGGAGAGGGGTCTGCCGATGACCCAATCGCGGTTCGTCAACCACCTCTGCAGATCTCTTGCAGTTCCTTCTGAGATCTGGACCATGTTGGTGAGATTTCCTCGATGCTCTGCCCACTGGAACTTCATGTCTCACTGCAGAGCCCGCATACACGACCTGGCATGCTTCACCAACAGGAAGCAGGAGACTATGAGGCCCAACAGCCTCAGGGTCAGTCTCACTGAAAATTGGAATCATAACCTGAATATCCTGGACTCACTGCTCGGGAGGATAGGCCCAAAACTGCACTGTGTCCAGAACTGCCCAGATGAAAGGGAGCGTCTGACAAGGAGTCAGGTGTGACTTCGGCACGTTTATAGAGAACCCCTGGAAAAGCAGGAGGTCCACCGTAGTCTGAAGGTGGGAGACGACAGCCTGGGGTGAGGACGCCTTCAACAAAGTCGTCTAGGTAGGTGAAGACTGGCACCCCTAACCAGCGCAGATGAGCTGCGAACTCCGCCATCACCTTGGTAAAGGCCTAAGGGGAGCATGGTAAACAAAGTGCTCACAGCCTACCTTGAACTGCAGATAACGCCTGTGGCCCGTCAGGATGAAGATGTGAAAAAACGCATCCTGCAGGTCCAACGCTACCACCAGTCTTCCTGGTCCAGGGCAGACAAGACCTGAGCTAGAGTGAGTATCTTGAACTTCTTCTTGAGAAAGATGGACAGTCCGAAGCTCTAAGATTGGCCGCAACCCTTTGTTGTTCTTCGGAATCAGAAAGTAGCGGGAATAACTACCACTGCCTACTTCTGAAACAGGGATCCTTTTCTTAGCTCCCTTGGCCAAGAGAGCTCCAACTTCCTCTTGAAGCAATCTTAAATTATCCTCCGTCAGCCGTTCCTGAATTGGCAGAATGGGAGGAGGAAAGGAAAGGCAGAGAATAGCCCTCCTGAATGATTTGCAAGACCCACTTGTCCGATGTTCTGGATCTCCAGTGGGGGAGATGACAAATTCTCCCACCAACTAGGGTAGTGTGGTCTTGCAGACTCAAACTAGGAGTGCTTGGAGGCTGTGGCTGCCGGGGGCAGGGTGGCCGAAGACTTCTGACTTCCATTCCTGGATCAGAATGCACAGTGTCCACGTCCTCGCACGGCTTGGGAAGTCTGTGCAAGATAGGGCTGATGCGGCTGGAAACCCCTTCCGTCGCCACGAATGGAAGACTGGCCACGAGGAGTGGAGGAGAGGCCCAAGGATCTAGCCATAGCTTGAGAGTACCTGAACATGACTAGAGCAGAGTCTGCCTTTTCCCCAAAAAGATGTATTCCATCAAAGGGTATGTCAATCAGATTGGCATGGACATTGCCTGAGAAGCCAGTTGTCCTAAGCCAGGCGTAGCGCCTCGAGGCCACATCGATCTGCCCAGCTAATCTGTTGTATCTAGGCCACATTGTATGGTGAATTTTGCTGCATCTCTCCCATCATTGACTGCTTGGGAGAGCACAGCCCGGGCCTCCTCTGGGACTTGTGGCAGCACTTGCGCAACCGTCTCCCAAAGGGAGTGGGAGAAACGGCCAATAAGCATGCGCTATTCACCGACCGCAATGCCAGGCTGGAGAAAGAAAACTTCTTCCCAAATGAATCTAACCTCTTGAATTCCCTATCCAGAGGGGCAGAAGGGATCGCAACCTGGGAAGTAGAGGCCTGCACCACTAAACTTTCAGGGGTGGGATGTTGGCTGAGGAACTTCGGATCGCCTGATGCCGGGGGATGGCGGAGTGCAATCATCCTATTCACAGGAGCCCCTGTGCTAGGCTTGGACCACGTGCCTAGATGGACGTCTGTAAGCGCCTCATTAAAGGGCAAAAGGGGTTCGGAAGTGGAAGTCCCAGGTTGAGGCACTTCGGTAAGGAGTTAAGTCCTGACCTGCACTGAGGGGAGCTCCAGTCCAAGGACCTCAGCTGCCCTTTTTACCACCATGGCATAGTATGCCCCCTCCTCCGTAGCAACTGTTGGCGGAGAGAGAATGCCATTACCTGGAGAAGTGTCCAGTCCACAGGCTTCTGCAAGTTCCCCATACCAGTCCAAATGCTCCGCAGAGTCATCCTGGAGTTCAAGACGGTACATAGACCCCCTTCCATTCCACTCCTGAACCTAGCACATCTTCAAAGTGGCCAAACAATATAGAACCCGGGGTTCAATCGGCACCGGAATCGCCGTAGAGCGACGTTGTTCCGGCTCCGTGTTGTTGGGGATGAGGATGGGGCTGGCGCCGCCGCTGGGCACCGGCGTCGCCACAGGCACTGACTTTGGAGGTCAAGTTTTCACGAACGGCGTCAACCTGGATCCGGGATCGGATCCATGAGGCCCCACCGGCGCCGTGGCCGGAGCAGACCACGTCGAACCCGATGGGGCCCCTTCCGACTTCGCGTGGCCCGAAGGATCACCAGCGGGGTCGGGCCGCGCAAATACGCGGCACATGGCCTCGTAAAATTCTTTTATTTGAGTGGGGGTCGCTCCGGCTCCCAGAAAGGGAGGGAGGCGCGAAGTCGAATCAGGCTCCGCGGAACCGTGCCTAGAGCGTCGGTGCTCCTTACCTCTCACATCGACAGATGACAGCCGAGGTGAAGGCGCAGTTCGCTTGGATTTCTTCTTATGCCTCTTCCCAGAGTGTCCCGAGGACATTGAGTGGAAAGAAGAGTACTTCGTGCTCCGGGAGCAATCCCGTGACCACCTCCTTTTCAATCGGGACTTCCGCGAACTCTCGCTCAACGCTGTCAACTGCCAGGCCGCAAGGAGTTTCAACGCCCACTCCCTCAAGGCCTTCAGAGCCATGGTCCAGCAGTCTGAGCACGACTTCGAGTCGTGGTCGCGCTCGAGACACCAGAGACAGACTAGGTGGGTAACGGTGACCAACAACACGCGGTGGCAGGCACCACACTGCTTGAAACCTGTCTTCCTCAAAGACACACGCAAAGTGGAAAAAATCTTTCAAATTCGACAAAAGTGGAGAAAAAATCTGTCAAAAAGCAAAAACTCTTCCCGGATTGGCGCCTAACTGGCGTGGAAAGAAAAGAACCGACGTCCACGCGCCTGGGTGGCGCCTATATAGGAACTGCGACATCATAGCCGACGACATCACGCGGAGTCGCATGGAACCAAGCGACGGCGCGCCCAAGGGGTATTGCTCAGCAAAAGTTTCCGGATCGAGCCTGACACCTGGGAAATTCAAAGGTAAGGAATCGGCAGCTAGAAGTCTCTGATCTTGCCTATTATTGAGGAACTGTCCCAGGTTTTAAAGGAACAGGAAGCAGAAATCTTTAAGCTTAAGAACAATGTGGAGAAGAGAGTGGACACAGATACGTGGTCCACTACGCTTAACACCACAAAACTTGATACGTATGCAAAAGAAATCCATGAGTGAAAAATTTGAAAGTTTAAGAGGGATACAATAGATTACAAGTTGGACGAGGTATACACGTGGCCTGAGGTCTATGCTCAGAAACGGGCTATAGGAAAGTAGGATCTGCTTTCATGGTCACCCCCACTTTTAGCTGGTGTCGTCATGTTTTCTGACTAGTCCGACTGGGATCCTGCTAATCAGGACCCAAGTCTCTGTGCTTCTTCCCTAAATTGGACATGGTGATTACTTGGGTACACTCCAGTTTGGCTACTGGTGTACCCTGATAAGTCCCTAGTATATCGTACCAAGGTCCCCAGGGCATAGGTACACCAGGGGGTCTCCCATGGGCTGAAGCATGCATTATGCCACCCATAAGGGATCACTCAAATTGCGACTACAGGCCTGCCATTGCAGCCTGTGTAAGCTGGTGTTAACACCACTTACGACAGATAGAAGTCTCTTATATCTGAGGTCACAACACTTAAAATCTATAAGTCACCCCTAAGGCATGCCTTTCAATCCTAAAGGCAGCGTGCTCGGTTCTAAGTGTGAGGGTGCCCCTGCATGAGTGGGGCACCTCTACAACCTACGGAGTCCATTCTCCCGGGTTGTAAGTGCAACAGCCATACGATATATAGAGTGGCCATGCATCATTACACGATAACCATCTCTAAACTGGCTGTCCTGTCATGTTTGGTATCAAACATGTTGGAATCATACCCCCACACCGTAAACGGTGTGGAAGGTATGATTCCATGCACTGTAAATCTCCTACGGGAGGCCCTCAAAGCTCCCAGTACCAGTCTTCCAGAACCAGACAAGCTAGGGCTGCTGCCGACCAGAGACATGTTTCTACCCTCCTGCTGCTGAGCAAAGCTTGAGCAGGGGAAGGCAGAACAAAAGATATCCTGTCACAGGGAGGTGTGACCACCTCCCAGACAGGGTTTAGTGTATTGGGACAGGGTGGGGGCGCTTGCCAGTGCCACTGAGACTGCTTGAAGGGCACATTTGGTGCCCTCCTTGCATACACCAGCTCAAACCACTTCAGGGAGCCCTTGTCTCCCACTGTGGCACGAAACTAGACAAAGGTCATGGGAGTATCCTCCCCTCTGTCCAGCCCCTCCTCTGGGAGGGACCCCTGAATCGGCCCATCCTTTACCCAGGGCACTTAAGGGCTTACCTGTGGGTGGGTCCCTAGATTCGCCGTGGGACAAGATTCAGATCACATACCACTTCAACTTAGACCGTCTGGACACTCTGGACTTCGCTTTGGGAACCTAAACTGCACCGGGGAAGATTCCTGCTGCTCCTCGTCTAGTCATCCTGCTGGTCTTCTGCAACGTCTGTGCCCGTGCTCCATACAGGTTCTTCACTAGACCTGTGGACATCCAAAGACACCTGAATGAATCTCCCTTGGAGTGAAGGAGTCACTCCCCTGCATCTTCAGGCACTGCAACGCAGCTGGCCGGTCTGCTAATCCTGGGCTCCCACGGACTCCGAAAGGCTCAGCAACACAGGTGGTGGTTCTGCAACTCCCTTAAGGCCTGCACTGACTTCCTACCGAGTTTGAGGCCAGTATCCCTTGTCGCAACCGCAGGAACAGAACCCCTGTCCACCACGTTGACTTGCTGTTGCCAAGGCTTGTTGACTCCTCCATAGATCTACGGGCTCCAAGAAGCTCCAACCTCAAGCATCTCCTGCAGCCAAGATATTCGCCTGCACCGCATCTCTTGCACCGTGGGCCTTCAACATTTGGTGAGCTGCTCAAGGTCCTCTTGCGACTCATGTGCCTCTGACCCATAAGTCCTCTTGAGGGTCTCTTTTGACTCCAGTGGGCTCCCCTGCTTGCTCGGGCCTGCTCAGACTTACGTGTGCGTGGGGAGTCACTTGGACCTTGCTGGTCCCGACACTGCTCCTTTTTCTTCGTCTACATTGTTTGCCGCTGCCAGGGCTTGTTGGTGCTCCTGCCGGACACTGACCCCATGGCTCTCGACATCCGACGTGGGACAGCTCGTAAACGGCTCCTGGTCCGTGCAGCTGCAACTTGAAGGGCACCGTCAAACTCTCCTGCATCTCAGTGGACATTCGTCTTCCGTGCCTCCTGGTCACTCCTGAGTGGCATACACACTGTCCTCTCTGCTTGCAGGTTCTTCTTACCTTGAATCCACCTTTGGGTTCCACCGGACTCCTTCGTCGTCTTCTCCGGCAGCAACTTCCCTGAAGTCCTCCATTGTGGTCTACGGTGGTTTCCGCCTGTCACTCGACACCTATGCACCCGGCTTCCCTGGTGTAGGTATCCTGGTTCCTGGGATATCCACGGGTGGGGTGACTCTCCAACCTTCCTTCTTCTACTGGGTTTTTTCAGGGTCTGCTTGGAAGGGTCCTTTTTCTTGAAAACTGCAACCGCGACTTATCCGTAGACTTCTATTGAGTACGCGGTCGTTTTCCCACTCTGCACACGACCTCTGTGGGGTTCCGAGATACTCACTTTGGCTGGTTCCTTGGGTCCCCGGTTCTTCTAAGTCTTCTGGGTCCCCTCTTGTCTTGAGTCGTAGTTCGCATTGCACTATTTCAGTATATGATTTGGTCTCCCCCTGGAGACCACTGTGTATTTGTGCTACTTACGTGTTCCATTTCCTAAATATCGTGTGTATTGTGTTTATATCTCCGGGTAGGAGATAATACATTGTGTTAGTGAGTGTAATAAAATACCTATTTTTATAACTAGACTGATTCTTTTTCTCTTAACCTATATCATAAGATTAAGTACTAGTAAAACAAGCTGCTTTACACTCCTTCTGGACTAAGCCTGAAGGCTGCTCTCCACAGCTACCACTTCGAGAGCTTTCTAACATTGTCTAAGACCACTAAAATCACCATAAGAGTTGTCTGGATTAGTGCAGGGTGCTACACTTACATAAGTAGGCACCATATACTACGCCAGCCTCTCAAATTGGTGTGCAGAGGTTGGGATTCAAGCCTGCATTGTTTTACCAGCTAATCTAGGTGTGGATTTATTGAAATTAGGCAGATATACTATTTAGACTAAGTAAATTCTACTGAACTTGTGGATTGGGTGTTAAGGGTCTAGCACAACCCTTTCTCCAATCCTAGGGAGTTTAGTTTACACTAGGTTAGGTAGGTGCAACACCACACTACACCTAGTAACCATGTCTTTAGTTTGGGATGCTAGTGCACCCCAGTCTTCTAGATACATTGGTCTTAAGTTCCAGGAACTAAGGACCCTGTGTACCTCTAGAAAGTTAAAGACAGGTAGCAATCCGACCACTAAGCATCTCTTAGAGCTGCTTATCCTAGATGATCTTCAGAACCCTGACAGGTTGGGGGATCAGGACAAAGTGGGTGGGGATGCTCCAGAAGATGGGACCGGAGGGGTAACCCCCATTGGCTCTAATTCTGAGCATGATCAAGAGGAGTCTGAGGACTCCACCTTGGTGATCTCTGATCCAGGGAATAGTACAGATGGTGTCCCTAGAAGTACATCCCCCTTTATTCCTCCTGTGAGGGTTCAGAGCAGACAGAGGAGATCTAGATCTCCCTCTGCTGAGTCCAATGCTTCAGGACAGTCCACAGGGACCTCAATCTCTAGTCAGAGAGAGGACTCCTTGGAGAGGGAATACCACCTGATTCAACTTGAGACAGTTAGACTCCAGCTCAGGCGAGATCAGTTGGCCCTTGACAAAGAGGCCCTGGAAGTTCAAAAAGCTAGAAAAAATCTGGGATTAGATTGCCATGGTGGCAGCCCTAGTGTCCCTAGAGTCAGGGAAAACTCTTTTTGATACTAGGAACCTGAGCAGGATAGTCCCTCCTTACCAGGAGGGGGATGACATCCAGAAATGGAGCACTACTTTAGAGAGGCCCTGTAAAGTTCAGAAGGTCCCTCAAGGGCAGCTATCCTGTGGCTCTCCTTTGCTAAGAAAGGTAGAGATAAGCTCCTCACTGTTAGAGAAGAGGATGCTGAAAATTATTCAGCTCTGAAGAGCGCACTCATTCATGGGTTTGACTTAACCACTTAGCAATACTGGATTAAGTTCAGAGACACCCAGAAGGCACACACCCAGGACTGGGTAGATTTTATTGACAGTGCTATTAAGGCTCTGGAAGGCTGGCGTCCTGGAAGCAAGGTACAGGACTATGAGGGATTGTACAATTTGATAATGAGGGAGCACATCCTAAAGAACTGTCAGAATCAACTTTTGCACCAGTATCTGATGGACTCTGATGTGATGTCTCCCCAAGAATTGGGAAATAAGTTAGACAAAGGGGTTCGCACCAGGGTGAAACAGAAAAACCTTGGTAATGGAGGTGACCAGAAGAAGCAAGATTCTTCTAAATCCCAAGATAAGGGTAGCGACAAGGGTAAAAATAAAAAGGAGTCTTCCCAAAGTCCACAAAAACCGGCAAAGGGAGGGGGGGGGGGTGGGGGAAGAGCCCAAAATTCCAAGAAAGGCAAAAAGAAACCTTGGTGTTATTTATGTAAAGTTAAGACCCATTGGACAAGAGATGCTGATTGTCCAAAGGCCAAGGACCCTACTACCACTGCCCCTAAGGCAACTGCACCCCCTAGCACCAGTACAAGTGGTTGTACAGCAACCAAGGGATTAGTTGGGTTAACCTTGGGTTCGGAGATGGGTTCTGGCCTAGTCAGAACTCCAGCTCAGGTTGTTCTAGTCTGTGATGGTCGCAATTATCTGGTCACCTTACTTGTAAATCCCACTAACTAGGGCAAGTACAGACAACATCCTCTAATCCGTGGCAAGGATGCAATAGCTTTCAGGGACACAGGAGCCACTGTCACCATGGTGACAGAGAAGCTTCTGTCCCCTGAACAAGTCATACTTGGGACAGATGTACCAAGTCACCAAAGCTAGCTATGTCAGGACTGATCACTGCTCGGCAGTTGTGAATCTCAGCTGGGGAGGGTTAACTGGACCTAGGAGAGTTGTGCTATCTCCAGATCTACCTGTAGATTGTCTGTTGGGCAATGACTTAGAAACTTCAGCCTGGTCTGAAGTAGAGTTCAGGACTCATGCAGAAATGATGGGCATTTCTGACAGTGCCTTTGCTGTCACCAGGGCTCAGGCCAAACAGCTCAGCACTGAAGGAGCACTTGATCCTGGAAAAATAGACCAGAGTGCTCCTAAGAGAAGAAGCAGGAAGGATAAGGAATTATCCTCCTCCCAAACTCCCACTGAGGATCAGTCTCCTGATGGAGATGATCTCAGTCCCTGTGAAGGAACTGTCCCAGAGGAACTTGGGCCTCACCAGGCAGAGTTCGTGGGGGCAGGAGGCCCTTCCAGGGCAGACTGGAGTTTGGAGCAGCAATCCTGCCCCTCTCTTGAACCCCTCAGACAGCAAGCTGCTGCTGAGGAAGCAGGGAATGTCAGTGGGTCCCATAGGATCTATTGGGAAGATGGGCTTCTGTATTCTGAAGGTAGAGACCCCAAGCCTGGTACCACCAGGAGGTTGGTAATACCTCAGAAGTTCAGGGGCTTGCTTCTCTCCCTGGCACATTACATTCCTCTTAGGGGACACCTTGGGCAAAGTAAGACCTGGGACAGGATTGTCCCTCATTTTCACTGGCCCCGCATGTCAGAAGACACAAAGGAGTTTTGTTGCTCCTGTGTCACTTGCCAAGCCAGTGGTAAGTCAGGAGGCACTACAAAGGCCCCCTTAATTCCACTTCCAATGGTTGGGGTCCCCTTTGAAAGGGTAGGGATTTACATTGTTGGTCTCCTGAACCCTCCAACTGCATCTAGACACAGTTATATACTAGTGGGTGTGGACCATGCCACTAGGTATCCAGAGGCCATTACTCTTGGAACCACTACAGCTCCTGTAGTGGGCAGGGCCCTCCTGGGAATCTTTTCCAGGGTGGGCTTCCCTAAGGAGGTCTTAAAAGAAAGAGGTACCAACTTCATGTCTAGTTACATAACTGCCATGTGGAAATAGTGTGGAGTAAACTATAACTTTACCACACCATACCATCCACAGTGCAATGGGCTTGTTGAAAGGTTAAACGAGACCCTAAAGGGTATGATCATGGGACTCCCAGAAAAGCTCAGGCGAAAATGGGATGTCTGTCTACCATGCCTTTTCTTTGCCTACAGAGAGGTTCCTCACAGGGGGGTTGGCTACAGCCCATTTGAACTTCTGTTTGGACATCCAGTTTGTTGTCCCAGGTGTCGAGTTAAGGAGGGATGGGAGCAACCTCTCAAACCTCCTAAACTGGATATTGTGGACTATGTCCGTGGTCTGCATTCACGTATGGCTGAGCACATGAAGGCAAGTAAAAACCTTGAGGCCAGCTAAGAGTTTCAGAAAGCATCACATGACCAAAAGGCTGTCCTGACTGTTTACCAGCCAGGCCAGAAAGTGTGGGTGTTCGAGCCTGTTCCCCAAGACAAATGGAGTAGACCCCACACCATCCTTGAACAGAGAGGTGAGGTCACCTACTTGGTGGACCTAGGCACTCCAAGAAGTCCCCACAGGGTACTTCATCTGAAACGCCTGAAACCTTTTGTGGACAGGGCTGACATGAGCTTGCTCGTGGCAACTGATGGGGAACAGGAGGAAGAGAGTGACCCTCTCCCTGATCTCCTCTCTCAAAGCCTTGTAGATGGGTCAGTTGATGGAAAAGCCTTGGCAGGCAGCCTCACTGACCAGCAGCAAGCTGATTGCAGGAAGGTCCTCAATCAGTACAAACATATGTTTTCTCTGACACCCAGTCAAACAACCTGGTGTACCCATGAAGTTGACACAGGTGACAGTCTGCCAGTAATGAACAAAATGTACAGGCAGCCTGACCATGTCAGAGACTGCATCAGGACAAAGGTCTAAAAGATGCTGGAATTGGGAGTCATTGAGCCTTCAGATAGCCCCTGGGCTAGTCCAGTGGTCCTAGTACCAAAACCTCACACCAAGGGTGGAATAAGAGATGAGTTTTTGTGTGGACTACAGAGGCCTCAATGTAGTTACAAGGACTGATGCACATCCTATTCCAAGGGCAGATGAACTCAGATACTTTGGCCTCAGCAAAGTTTCTGAGTACATTTGACCTGACTGCTAGCTACTGGCAAATCAGACTAGCTGAGGATGCCAAGCCAAAAACGTCATTTTCAACCCCCAGTGGGCACTATCAATTTATCGTGATGCCCTTTGGTCTGAAAAATGCGCCTGCCACATTTCAGAGGTTGGTGAACAAAGTTCTCACAGGTCTGGAAGCCTATAGTGCAGCATATCTAGATATTGCCATCTTTAGTTCCACCTGGGAGGATCACCTGGTCCACCTCAGAAATATAATGGAGGCACTGCAAAAGGCAGGCCTCACTTTCAAGGCCACCAAGTGCCAGCTAGGGCACAGCAAGGTTGTATAATTGGGTCACCTGGTAGGTGGATGCCAAGTTCAGCCATTGGAGAGCAAAATCCAGATCATCATGGACTGGGTTGCTCCTAACACGCAGACTCAGATCAGAGCATTCTTGGGCCTGACTGGGTACTACAGGAGGTTTGCTAAGGGATATGGGTCCATTGTGACTCCCCTTAAAGATCTCACCTCCAAAAGAATGCCAAAGAAAGTTCAGTGGACAGTTAGCTGTCAAAAGGCATTTGATGACCTGAAGCAGGCCATGTGCACTGCTCCCATTCTGCAAAGTCCTGACTATTCCAAAACCTTCATTGTCCAGACAGATACATCTGAGATAGGGGTAGGAGCTGTTTTGTCACAACTTAATGCAGAGGGCCGGGACCAACCAGTAGCTTTCATAAGCAGAAGGTTGACCCCCAGGGAGAAACGTTGGTCAGCTATAGAGAGGGAGGCCTTTGCTGTGGTCTGGGCCCTTAAGAAGTTGAGACCATACCTGTTTGGTACTCACTTCATTGTTCAGCCAGACCATAAGTCCCTCTTATGGCTTAAACAAATGAAGGGTGAAAATCCCAAACTTTTGAGGTGGTCCATTTCCCTATAGAGGATGGACTATTCAGTAGAACATAGGCCTGGGAGTAACCATGCCAACGCAGGTGGACTCTCCAGATATTTCCACTTAGAAAACGAAGACTCAACTGGGCAAGGTTAGTCTCATCTCCTTACGTTTGGGGGTAGGAGGGGTAGTTGTGTAGGAAAGTAGGATCTGCTTTCATGGTGCCACTATGTTTTACTGACTAGTCTGACTAGTATCCTGCTAATCAGGACATCAGTCTCTGTGCTTTTTCCCTAAATTGGACATGGTGAGTACTTAGGTACACTACAGATCGTCTACTGGTGTACCCCAAGTCCCTAGTATATGGTACATAGGTACCCAGGGCATAGGTACACCAGGTGAGAGACCACTCAAATTGTGACTACAGGCCTGACATGTCAGCCTGTGTAAGCTGGTACTAGCACCATTTACGACAGATATAAGTTTCTTATATCTAAGGTCACTACACTTAAAACTTATAAGTCACCCCTAAGGCAGGCCTTTCAATCCTAAAGGCAGGGTGCTAGGTTCTAAGTGTGAGGGTGCCCCTGCATGAGTGGGGCACCTCTACAACCTACGGAGTCCATTCTCCCGGGTTGTAAGTGCAACAGCCATACGATATATAGAGTGGCCATGCGTCATTACGCGATGACCATCTCTAAAGAGGCTGTAACTAACCCGGTCATGTTTGGTATCAAACATGTTGGAATCATACTCCCATCCCGTAAACGGTGTGGAAGGCATGATTCAATGCTCTGAAAATCTCCTACGGGGGGCCCTCAGTGCTCCTGGGTGCCAGTCTTCCAGAACCGGACAGCAAGCTAGGGCTGCTGCAGACCAGAGACATGTTTGTGCCCTCCTGTTGATGAGCCAAGCTCGAGCAGGGGAAGGCAGAACAAAAGATATCCTGTCACAGGGAGGTGTAACCACCTCCCAGACAGGGTTTAGTGCATTGGGGCAGGGTGGGGGCGGTTGCCAGCGCCACTGAGACTGCTTTAAGTGCACATGTGATGCCCTCCTTGCATACTCCAGCTCAAACCAGTTCAGGGAGCCCTTGGCTCCCGCTCTGGCGCGAAATTGGACAAAGGACATGGGAGTATCCTCCCCTGTCCAGCCCCTCCTCTGGGAGGGATCCTTGAATCATCCCAACCCCTTCCCTAGGGTACTTAAGGGCTTACCTGTGGGTGGGTCCCTAGATTCGTCGTGGGTTAAGATTCAGATCACACACCACTTCAACTTCGACGGTCTGGAAACTCTGGACTTTGCTTTGAGAACCAAGACTGCACCAGGTAAGATTCCTTCTGCTCCTGGTCTCGTCGTCTTGCTGGTCTTCTGCAACGTCTGTGCCTGTGCTTCATACAGGTTCTTCACTAGGCCTTTGGACATCCAAAGACACCTGAAGGAATCTCCCTTGGAGTGAAGGAGTTACTCCCCTGCATCCGCAGGCACCGCAACGCAGCTGACCAGTCTGCTGATCCTAGGCTCCCACGGCCTCCGAAAGGCTCAGCAACACAGGTGGTGATTTTGCAACTCCCTCGAGGCCTGCACTGACTTCCTACCGAGTTTGAGGCCAGTATCCCTCGTCGGAACCACTGGAACAGAACCCCTGTGCACCGCATCTACTTGCCGTTTCCAAGGCTTGTTGATTCTCTCCTCCAGAGATCTTCAGGCTCCAAGAAGCTCCAACCTCAAGCAGCTCCTGCAGTCAAGATCTTCGCCTGCACCACATCCGTTGCACCGTGGGCCTTCATCATTTGGTGAGCTGCTTGAGGTCCTCTAGCGACTCCTGTGCTTCTGGCCCGTTGGTCCTCTCGAGGGTCTTCGACTCCAGTGGGCTCCCCTACTTGCTCCGACTAACCTGTTGGTGGTGAGTCACTTGGAACTTGCTGGTCCCGAACACTGCTCCTTTTTCATCGTCTACATTGTTTGCTGCTGCCCAGGCTTGTTGGTGCCCCTGCCGGACACTGAGCCCTTGGCTCTCGACATCGGACGTGGGACAGCTCGTAAACGGCTCCTGGACTTCCTCAGAGTCACGTGGTGCGTGCAGCTGCAACTTGAAGGGCACTGTCAAACTCTCCTGCATCTCCGACATCCGTGGGCATTCGTCTTCCGTGCCTCCTGGTCACTCCTGAGCGGCATAGACACTGTCCCCTCTGCTTGCAGGTTCTTCTCACCTTGAATCCACCTTTGGTTTCCACCGGACTCCATCTTCTTCACCAGCAGCACCTTCCCTGAAGTCCTCCATTGTGGTCTACGGCGGTTTACGACGTGACTTGACACCTATGAACCCGGCTTCCCTGGTGTAGGTATCCTGGTTCCTGGGGTATCCACGGGTGGGGCGAGACTCCAACCTTCCATCTTCTATGGGGTTTCTTCAGGGTCTGCTGGGAAGGGTCCTTTTTTTGAAAACTGCTACCGCAACTTTAGTGAACGGGTGGGGCGTACCCTAGCCGTTAGGTTAAGACAAAAGACCTCTTTAGGAGAGATTTCAGAAATATAAGATGCCGATCGGAGATTAATCACCGATGGTTCTGGGATACGGGAGTCGTTCCATCAATTCTATCAACAGCTTTATAGTAAAGAATTATCAGAGACACCGATGATAATGCGAGAATATTTAGAGAAGATACCTAATCAGCGGGTTGAGTCTTTAGACATGGAGGCCCTTGAGGAAATTCTAACACAAGAGGAAATATTGACCTCTTTGCAAAATTTGCCATCTAATAAGGCTGCGGGCCCCGACCAGATCCCTCTTGAGTTTTATAAAACTTTTATTGATATAATTATATTGGATCTGGTCGAGATTATAAGGTTAGCCCAACGGGGAGGATCAACACCAGAGTCATGGGCGGGTGCAGATATTATAATATTTCTGAAAAAGGGTAAACCACCGAGAGAGCCAGGTTCTTATCGGCCTATCACGCTTATTAATAGCGATGTTAAGATCTTTTCTAAGGCAATGGCCACAAGGTTAAATAATATTCTCTATAAAACTATACATCCCGGCCAACATGGGTTTATAGTAGGCCGCGGAACGACTCAGCATGTGCGTCGAGTAATTACACTTTTTGATGCCACAGAGGTTTCAGGGGACCCTATGGCTGCTCTGCTGCTCGATGCAGAAAAAGCCTTTGATAGGGTCTCCTGGGATTTCTTATGGGAGACGCTGAAATGGTTTGGCCTGGGGTGTGGTTTTGTTAAAGCCATACAGACATTATACACGGCACCTACAGCCCGAATAAGGGTGAATGGCGGATACACGTCCTTTTTGTCTATCGAGAGAGGGACCCGACAGGGGTGTCCATGCTCACCTCTGCTTTTTGCCATATATATTGACCCATTAATACGTTTATTTGAGGCTAATAATGAAATTCTCCCCATTGTCTGTCATGGCCTGGAAACTAAAGTCTTCGCTTATGCGGATGACGTGGCTATCATTGCGGCAAATCCCCTTACTGCACTAAGGGCTGTAGAGCAAGTTTCACAAGAATTCGGCAAACTCTCTGGGTATGCATTGAATAGATCTAAAACCCAAATTCTTAAAAATAGGCATGTTAATATAGACGACCCTCGAGTTGCAGAATCTGCAGTTTATTTGGGAATTACGATAATGGCAGATCTGGGGAAAATTGTAGGGAGAAATATTCATCCAATTATAAACAAAGCTAGATCTGACTTTGATAGAATTAACAATCTGCATTTATCGTTAGTTGGTCGTTGTAATGTGGTGAAGATGATGTTTTTACCGAAAATCCTTTATCTGTTCAGGGCAATACCTTTGGAGTTTGATAGACATTGGTTTATAACCTTGGAAAATATTGTTAATCGTTTTATATGGGCACAGGGGAAAACAAGGAGGGCTCTTAGATTTATGTCATTACCTCGGGAGCGAGGGGGTTTGCTGTTCCGGATTTTAGGCTTTATTATTGGTCGGCCGCCCTTCAATACATGAGTATATTGTTTGGTACATCTCCGGGGATCCTGATGAAATAGGACTCCCCGATGTATATAAGTTATTGTTAGGGGATCATGCCGAGAATTGTTTTATGAAATTTAGCGAGCCCAGTTATTACAAAAGACAAAATTTAAGACGCTGATGGCTGCTTTTAAAATCTGGGTAGCCTTGAAAAAAGTTTGGTTTAGGTAGGCTTAATTATTATACCCAGTTATATAAAAACCCTATGTTTCCAGAAGTCTTTTCAGATCCGACAATGGCAGAATGGTCAGAGAAAGGGATCCGGATGGCCGGGGATCTAATTCAGAACGATGGCTTCCGCCAATTTACGGATTTACAGCTGGAGTTTGGACTGGATAGCAATAATTTTTTTAAATTTTTGCAGCTACGTAGTTTTTTCTATAAAAAAAAGGGGGGGCTCAAGGGTTTCTCTAGGAACAAAGTTATAGATACCATAAGGAGCAAACCGAAGGGATTTATTGGAGTCCTGCATACTGAATTAATTATAACAAAATTGGATGATTTGGGCAAGCATGCGGGAAAATGGCAGGTACGGGTGGGGGTAGAATCAGAGCGGTTCTTTGAATCCCTGGAACTAGGTCAGGTATCCTTTTGCTCTGCTGGGTTACAAACGCAACATTACAAGACTATCTTTGCTCTGTATTATACCCCAGCAAGGATTTCACAATGGGGTGGATCAGTTAGTATTACATGTTCACGGTGTGGCTTATTAGCAGCTGACCTGGTACATATGTTCGCGGCCTGTCCACGTCTGGAAAACCTGTTAGAGTCCATTATGAAATTTTTAGATTTATCATTAGGGCTGAAAGTTAAGCTTACCCCCGCTTTGATCTTATTGGGAGTTAGCTGTGGTGAGCAGCAAAACCCGGCATATCAATTCCTTTTTGTGGCAATGGCGGTTCTGCGGTTAAGTATTGCCTCGGCCTGGCTTGATACTCAACCCCCACATTTCAACAATGGTTATCACGGTTACTCTCATTATTTATCATTGAAAGAGCTATCTACGAGAGAAAGGGGAAAAGGGCTAGAGGGTTGGGGCTCAGCATATGGTCACCCCTGGTACGGTGGAAGGAATCCTAATTAGATTTATGATAAAATGATTTATCTGGTGAAATATATTGTTTTTTTTTGCTTTTAATTGGCGATGATATTTATTATAATATGATTTGATGTGCTGTGGACCGATATGGATTTGTTTCTTTTTGTACTTATTATAATTTTTTGACAGATTCTCGTGATATTGGTTTATGCCTCATTGTTTACTCTGTTTATGCTTTTGTGCTGATCTTTTTTTAAAAATAAAAAGAATTAAAAAAAAAAAAGAAAAAAAAAAAAGAAAACTGCTACCGCAACTTACCCGTTGACTAACATTGAGCACGCGGTTGTGTTCCCACTCTGCACACGACCTCCGTGGGGTTCCTAGATACTCGCCTTCTGGGTCCACTCTTGTCTTGAGTCGTGGTTCGCATTCCACTATCTTAGTATATGGTTTGGTCTCCCCCTAGAGACTACTGTGTATTTGTGCTACGTACGTGTTCTATTTCCTAAATATCGTGTGTATTGTGTTTATATCCACGGGTAGGAGATAATACATTGTGTTAGTGAATGTTTGCAATAAAATAGCTATTTTTATAACTACACTGGGTGGTTCTTCTTCACTTAACCTATACTAATAAGATGACGATCTGGTAAAACAAGCTGCTTTAAACTCCTTCTGGACTAAGCCTGAAGGCTGCTCTCCACAGCTACCACTTAGAGAGCTTTCTAAGGTTGTCTAAGACCACTAAAATCCCCATAAGGGTTGTCTGGATTAGTGCAGGGTGCTACACTTACATAATTGAGCACCATATACTAAGCCAGCCTCTCACATTGGTGTGCAGCAGTTGGGATTCAAGCCTGCATTGTTTTACTAGCTAATCTAGGTGCGGATTAATTGAACTCATCACTAGCATTAGGCACATATAATATTTAGATAGACTAAGTAAGTTCTACTGAACTTGTGGATTGGGTGTTAAAGGTCTAGCACAACGCTTTCTCTAATCCTAGGGAGCTTAGTTTACACTAGGTTAGGTAGGTTCAACACCACAATACACCCTAGTAACCATGTCTTTAGTTTGGGATGCTAGTGCATCCCAGTCTTCTAGATACATTGGTCTTAAGTTCCAGGAACTAAGGACGCTGTGTACCTCCAGGAAGTTAAAGACAGGTAGCAATCCAACCACTAAGCATCTGTTAGAGCTGCTTATCCTAGATGATCTTCAGAACCCGGGCAGGTTGGGGGATCAGGACAAGGTGGGTGGGAATGGTCCAGAAGATGGGACCGGAGGGGTAACCCCCCCCATGTTTTGGATGTCAACACCTACATACCATTGGAACAGGATTTTACGCAGGCATTGATGGCTACACTTAAACAGGTTCTTTGATGCGGCATTGGATTAATGACAACACACGTTGTTTCTGACTCATGGATCATCCTCGGATACCCTGTCTCTACATGATACCAAAGATTCATAAGAATGTATTTGATCCCCCATTCAGACCCATTGTGTCTGGGTAAGGTTCGATATTAGAACCATTAGGGAGATATCTTGATGCATGCCTATAGTACAAAACTGGACGTCTTTTGTTCGCGACACCACTGGCTTTCTAACACATTTGGCAAAACTTGAATACCTGGCAAATGACATGTGGTAGTTGTGTACCATAGCTGTCACAGCAGTATGCACCTCCATACCACATCATGAGGGCACTGAAGCTGTTGAATGGGCTTAATAAACCAACAGGAGATTCGAGCCAACAGGATTTTCCCGGGGTTGCTACACTTTTGCTTATTCCACGGCTATTTTTTTGTGGAAGGATACATTTTTCCTGCAAAAACATGGCACATCTACGGGAAATTTTGGGGGCTCTTAGCTATGCCAATATTTTTATGGCCCATTTTGAAAACCGTCACATTTATACATCTGAGATTTTGAGTGCACATCTGATAACATACCCGAGATATATAGATGAGAATGTTTTGATTTGGAAGGGACTGAAGCAACTACTTGAACAGATTGTGGAACTTAATATAAAAAAAAAACAGAATTCAATTTACACACATTATTGATAAGAGCAGCATTACATATTTGGAAGTCCAAATGAGTCTCACATCGAAAGGCCTTTCTACTCGGGTACATAAACCCCCCCACGGGGGATTAAAAATCACTTACCACCATCACAACTCATTCGGATTAAGAGAATCACCTCAGGCCATGAGGTTGGTAATCAAACATTATCTAGCTGTACATCACTATTCAAACAACGTGAGTACCCTGATTAAGTATTGGACTCCGCATTACGACCAGTATCGCACATGGATCGGAAAAACCTCATGCAAAAAAGACACGGATAAACCACAATGCAAAGTTTTTGTGTTCAAAGTTTCAACACAATCAGGGTCCATTAAACGCATCATAAACCAACAATGGGAACTTTTACAATCCGAACCTGATTTTCGAGGTCTTTTCCAACACAAACCTCTTTTTGCACATGAACGATCTTGAAACCCGAGAGAGATTTGATAATCTGACCACAAGATTAGCTCATCCCAAAAGGGGATGAGGAAATGTCAGAACTGTGGCCATTGCAGTAATGCAATCGTGGGTGATAACATCTCACATTCACACACAGGCAGAATCATGAAATTCACACACACAGCAGATTGCAATACGTAACACGTGATATCTCCCATCAAATGTCCTTGTGGCCTATTGTATGTAGGCAAAACCAAGCAACACATTAAGGTTCGCATAACAGAACATAAGAGCATGATTAGGAGAGTTAACCAAAACTCCAGCTTAGTGGTCCATTGGTTGGCTCTCAACCATAACATCTCTCAAATTCTGTTTACGGCATTGGACATTACAGCAACCAATATGGAAATCAATGCTCAGAGACAGTTGGCTCAAGGCAAAATATATTGCATTAAGATCTTGAATAGTTTGATTCCAGGTGGACTAAATGATAAATTAGACATGGCATGTTTCCTCTAGCATTCAGATTCAGGCACATTCAATTAGAGTACACAAAGCAGGGTAATTTTCATGCATCACAGCAGGTATATAATCAATACACAGGATTTCATAAATTACAACAGGGTTGTATTATGGCAGCACATCACTTTCTAGGCTGAGAATGACAGGCACAAACTATATGCAGAGTAACCAGATGTTTTATTGTATTGTACTCGTGATGTTGCATAAACATGTAGATCATTGATTGCCATGACTGCGTAATGGATTACACAAACACTTTTTCAAAGTAACAGTGGAGTGTTGCTTTTCACATGTGTATCTGTTTAAATATGGTTACAGCAATGTACATGTAACCTTTTGGATCATGCAAGCATATGGATGGGTCTACAGGCTACGGATCGTCACGTTTATACATGTGTTCTTTCTTATGTAAACATAACATGATGCTGGCCTAAACTGGTCACATGAATACTACCGATACAAAGTCGTGTTGAGTAATTATTTGAGATTCACACTCGGAAAAGCATTTGCATTACATTTTACAACTGATTATGATGAAACATGTATGTAATGTTAATAATTGGCTGCATTATTTTTTCATTTACATTTCTCAATTTGTATTTCATTGCTTGTTTTAAACATCACTCACATTTTATAAGTTATTTTATGTAGGTTCGCATGGCACATTAATTTCACATTCAGAGCACTTTGGTTTACATAGAAATAGTACGCGATTAAGTGGAACTACTCGGTCTGGTCTTTTTTCTATGCTCATACCACGGGATTCGTAACGACGACACGCACGTCGGGAGCTATAACTTGCACTCAATAGCAATGGATTTTTGATTCACTGGACGGCAGAGAGTTAGGAGGAACCACACTTGTGCACTCAATAAGGTAATGGTGTATTAGACTTAATGAAGTGTGTGAAACGAGGTTTTTAATTGACGAGTGGTTCTTAGGAATATGATTGTTTATTGTTGCATTCCAACATGGAAGCATTGCAAGTGTGAGGACATCCCAGAAACATATTTACAGCATTATAAGCTCGTTGGATCGGTTGCATAAGGTATTTTGTTGTGCACACAAACAAGGTGGGGGACACATTATATGTACTATTGGCTTTTGACCGGAAATCCTTTCTGCTTTGCAGAGAGGAACAGTGGTGAAACTCCTTTGAACTTTTTTTGCAACAATTCTTGCATTACCTTTGAGGTATGGATTCTGGGAGCAGTTTTTATAATGGTGACTTTCACTGATGCATGGAAATTAACTTGAGCATGTTATTACCATTCCATTGTAGGTTTGATATTTGAAAATCGTTATTGGAGAAGGCATTTTTCATTTTGATGAAGTTTTTTTTAGTTAAGTGTAAAGAGTGTTTTTCACTCCACGAATGGTGCTTGCTGAGACATGTAGTTTGCTGTTGCACATATGGGGCAGTATTGTGGATTGCAAAACACACAAGATGATGGACGGAA
The DNA here is from genome assembly GCA_963921515.1 of Calotriton arnoldi. Lineage (NCBI taxonomy): Eukaryota > Metazoa > Chordata > Amphibia > Caudata > Salamandridae > Calotriton > Calotriton arnoldi. The sequence goes on along the minus strand of CAWUFW010002461.1, from coordinate 506,247 downwards.
TGCTGCACATTGGCAAACATTCACCCCCAGTCACAGATCTGGGTTTAATCCATCGTTATTTTGCTTCACCACGCCACCCCAGTTCAGACATAGCCATATGCAAATCAGTCTTGACCCTGTGCCTCATGGGAACAGTCCAGACCGAACTGCCAAGCCATGTCTTCCCTGGACCGGAATCAAGCATCCTAGGACCGGTTTCAGGCTATCAGCCTTCATCAGCCAGGATAGCTTGACTCCAGTGGCGTAGTGAGCACGGGACCCACGTCTGGGCATACCCTTCCCACATAGGGCGAAATGCAAAACACACGAGATGATGGACGGAATGCTGCACATTGGCAAACATTCACCCCCCGTCACAGATCTGGGTTTAATCCATCGTTATTTTGCTTCACCATGCCACCCCAGTTCAGACATAGCCATATGCAAATCAGTCTTGACCCTGTGCCTCATGGGAACAGTCCAGACCGAACTGCCAAGCCATGTCTTCCCTGGACCGGAATCAAGCATCCTAGGACCGGTTTCAGGCTATCAGCCTTCATCAGCCAGGATAGCTTGACTCCAGTGGCGTAGTGAGCACGGGACCCACGTCTGGGCATACCCTTCCCACATAGGGCGAAATGCAAAACACACAAGATGATGGACGGAATGCTGCACATTGGCAAACATTCACCCCCAGTCACAGATCTGGGTTTAATCCATCGTTATTTTGCAGGGTCAGACTGATTTGCATATGGCCATGTCTGAACTGGGGTGGCGGAGTGAGCTAAAGAATGATGGATTAAACCCAGATCAGTTGACTGGGGGTGAGTGCTTGCAATGTTCAACACTCCGTCCATCATCCCCTTTGGTTTTGCTATGTTTGCCCTAAGTTGGCAGGGTATGCCCAGATGTGGGTCCCTTGCTCACTTTGCCACTGGATTCAAGATAGCCTGGCTGATGACGGCTGTAAGCCAGAAACCGGTTCCAGGATGCTCGTTTCCGGTCCAGGGAAGACATGGCTTGGCAGTTCGGGTTGGACTGTTCCCATGAGGCACAGGGTCAGACTGATTTGCATATGGCCATGTCTGAACTGGGGTGGCGGAGTGAGCTAAAGAATGATGGATTAAACCCAGATCAGTTGACTGGGGGTGAGTGCTTGCAATGTTCAACACTCCGTCCATCATCCCCTTTGGTTTTGCAGTATTGTGGATGACATCAAGTGTGGAAGGCCACCTGCAAGAAAGACTCTGAGCATGTAGTTCACAATTGAGCACAGCACACGGGTGATTCGACAACTAGTTTATGAGCGGTTTAGGTGCACATAGCTGCATGATGTACTCTGGAATCAGCTAGTTTTCTTAGATTCACATATGACCTTTCTTATTTCCTGAACGTCTGTTTGACATATGTAACCATTAGTACGGATGGGGTCTCATTTCGATTATCTTTGTTTTGTAGTTACCCCTGACAAAGGGTCTTGGCACCCGAAATGCATTGGGTTATATCAATATATATGTATATATCTTCTGTGACTAAGGGGGAATCCTTTTTTGTTCTCACCAAGTGTGAAGCAACATTTTGCAATATCATAAGACTGGAAATGGATAGAATAAAGATTGTACAATGAAATCCATGTTTACATATTTGTGGAGCTGTGACAAATTTTGAATGAATATTGTTTGCTAGCAGCCCTAGGGCGGATAGCAGTGCAGGACGGGATTAGTACACTTAGGTGACCTAGCTATCTTGTAGAATGAAAGATCGCCACTTTCCTGCTTTCATCCACCTTCAAAAAAACCTTGCCGAGTAGGAGATGTAGAGTCTGTGTCCGAAGTGGCGTGCGGAAGGAGAGTCGTATGTACTGCCCGAGTGTCCTTCTAATCCTGGTCTATGTGTGCCCACATGTTTTAAATTGAACCACACTCAACGGAGGTATTGGGAGCAACCGTATGTGTAAAAGTGAACTGACTGGTCTGTATCGTTTTATATTTTTTGTTCAGATTTCACGGTTTGCATTAGTGTAATGTATTTAGTTAGAGCTGCTGTGTTTGTAGGAATAGTTTTGCATGTACTTCTAATTGCTTTGTTTTTTCTTTTTTTGTAAAAAAAAAAAAATATGTTTGCAGTGTGCGTGGTCAGGCGCTTGGCTGGTGGTGTGTATGGACTGGTGCTTGGCTGGCGGTGTGCGTAGACTGGCGGTTGGCAGGTGGTGCGTGTAGACTGGCGCTTGGCAGGCGGTGCACGCAGACTGGCGCTTGGCAGGCGGTGCGCGAAGACTGGCGCTTGGCAGGCGGTGCGCGCAGACTGGCGCTTGGCAGGCGGTGCGCGCAGACTGGCGCTTGGCAGGCGGTGCGCGCAGACTGGCGCTTGGCAGGCGGTGCGCGCAGACTGGCGCTTGGCAGGCGGTGCGCGCAGACTGGCGCTTGGCAGGCGGTGCGCGCAGACTGGCGCTTGGCAGGCGGTGCGCGCAGACTGGCGCTTGGCAGGCGGTGCGCGCAGACTGGCGCTTGGCAGGCGGTGCGCGCAGACTGGCAATTGGCAGGCTGTGTGCATGAGCTGGCATTTGGCTTGCGCTGTGCGAGAGCTGCTGAGCCTGGGACCAAAAATGCAGGTGCCCCCCCCCCCGCAAAACCAGGTCGCTTTGGGATAGATCATTTGGATGTCTCCACAATACGTTTTGGGCCCTTCCCTGTCAGGTGCACTTGGCCCACCCACACAAGTGAGGTAGCATTTCTATCGGGAGACCTGGGAGAACGCTGATGCGTATGAAATGTGTCCGACTGCGGATTCCAGGGCTTTCCCTCACAAAATGCAAGGAAAATGTTTTTTTTAAGCAAAGTTTGAGCTTTGCAGGGCATTGTGGGTTAAAAAAAAAAAAAACTTGGTGAGAGCCACGCAAGTCACCCGACCCTGGACTCCCCCGGGGGTGTCTAGTTTTACTAAACGTGCTGGTTTGGTAGGTTTCCCTAGGTGCTGGCTGAGCTGGGGCCCAAAATCCCCCGCTACCCACGTTGCAAAAACCACATAGTTTCAGTGGAAAAATGTGATGCACCTACAATGCGTTTGGCACCTCTTTCGTGTCACAGGCACTTGGCCCACCCACACAAGTGAGGCACCATTTTTCTCGGGAAACTTAGAGGAACGCTGGGTGGTGGGAAATTTGTGACTGCTTACAGATTCCAGGTCTTTTCCTCACAGAAATTCAAGAAAAATGTGCTTTTTTTTTGGGGCAAAGTTTGAGCTTTGCAGGGGATTCTGGGTAGAAACACCTGGTGAGAGTTACAGACTTCAGCCCACCCTGGATAACCCTAGGGCAGTGCTTAATTTGTGCCAGTGTTTTCCAGTGCTTGGCACCAGCATTTATTTTTAAACACCGGCACTTGTTCATAAGAGTACACCACATGGTGGCGCTCTCAGTATTCTTTTCAGCACAGCACTAATATTTTGGAATACATAGTATTAAAAAATGATAAAAGGAGCACTTACAGGCCATCCCTACAGCCTGGGATGACCTGCAGTAGTCGACAATGCCACACTTGTTTACGTGTAATAGCAAGTAGGATATCCTGACACTGCCATTCGGTAGCAGTGGCAGGAGCTGTGGTCGAAGCGGAATACCTTGAGCCCTGGCAGTAACATTTTTACAAATTAAGCACTACCCTAGGGATCTAGTTTTCAAAAATGTACAGGTTGCCTAGGTTTCCCTGGGTTCCAGCTGAGATAGCGTCCAAAATCTAGATCTACCCACATTGGAAAAAAAGACTGAGTTTTCGGTAGAAAAATGCAATGCGTTCATGTTGCGTTTTGGGCCGTTTCCTGTTGCAGGCACTAGGCCTACTCACACAAGTGAGGTACCATTTTTATTGGGAGACTCAGGGAACACAGAATAGTAGAACAAGTGTTATTACCAATTGTCTTTCTCTGCATTTGCGCCTTCCAAATGAAAGACAGTGTGTAAGAAGGAAGTAATTTTGAGAAATGCCTTGTAAGTTACATGCTAGTATGGGTACTCACACATTCAGAGATGTGTAAATAACCACTGCTTCTAAACTCCATATTTTGTTCCCATTTGGAAAATACATAGGTTTTTTTGATATTATTTTAAGCTCTTTATATTTTACCCAATGAATTGCTGTATACCAGGTACACAATGAAAAACCATTGCAAAGTTCAGCTCAGTTACTGGCTCTGGGTACCTCAGCTTCTTGGATAACCTAGAAGCCCTATATATTCCCGCACCCAGAGGGGTTCAGCGGACGTAACTATATTGCTTTAGAAAATCTGCCATAATTAGAAGTTACAGATGAAAACGTAGACACAAATGGCTGTTTTTTTTCAACTCAAATTCAATATTTTTTCATTTCAACTGTTACTTTCTATAGGAAAACCTTGAAGGATCTACCCAAATGACCCCTTGCTGAATTTAGAATTTTGTCTACTTTTCAGGAATGTATAGCTCTCCAGGATCCCCCATTGGTTTTACACCCATTTCTACCACTAACTGGAAGGAGGATGAAAGCACAAAAAATAGGAAAAATAGGCTATGTCCCAGTAAAATGCCAAAACTGTTGAAAAATGTGGTTTTCTTAATGAAGTCTGCCTGTTCCTAAGAGCTGGGAAGATGGTGACTTTAGCATCGGAAACCCTTCGCTGATGCCATTTGCAGGGGGGGGGGGAGGATGTGGGGGGGGGCAAAAGACGCTTTCTTCTGCAGCACTTTGGGCCCATTTTTATTTTTTTAAAAGAACCTAAATGTAGCTGTATTTTGGCTAATTTCTCGGTCTCCTCCAGCTGAATCCACAAACCCTGGGTACCTTTAGAATCCCCATATTGGAAAAAAGGGTGCACATTTGGCGTGGATACCTTATGTGGACAAAAAGTTATAGGGGCCTAAGCACGTACTACCCCAAATAGCCCAAAAAACTTTTAGCACAGGGGGAGGCCTAGCAGCAAAGGGGTTAAAGGGAGAGGACCTGTTATAGATGTTTACCAACCAGAAATAAGTTACTTACCTGTAACTGTAGTTCTCCAGTATTGGAATCTTTCATAGACTCACATGCTTGAATTATTCCCCGTAGTCGAGATGGGAGCCCCGGTATCATTAAAAGTAATGTCCCATAGACATAGAACATAAGGCCCCAGGCCTTAAATATTTTTTAACATTCTCGTCCTTTTATAAAAAAAGGACTAAAACTTAGAACCAGCCAATCAGTTGACACCACCTTGTAGAACCTTCCTGAGAGAAGCTCCAGTCCCTCAGATTTTCAAGCACAAGTGCGTACAAATAGAAATAAACTGGGATATCCAAGTGAGCCTTCTCCAGGGGAGGTGGGTGGGTCGCATGTGAATCTATTAAAGATTCCAATACTGGAGAACTACAGTTACAGGTAAGTAACTTATTTCTTACTCCAGTATTGGAACTTTCATAGATTCACATGCTTGAATCAGAGTAGCGAGCAGTAAATAACACATTTTCATGCCATATATAAACAGCCATGAGTAACACGAAATACTATTTCCTGCACATATATAGACAAATACAGGTGCAACATGACTACCTAAGAAAGGTAAATATTTATAAATTTCTGTATATATAAATACATACATATCATGTAACGTATAAGTACAGAAAAGAAAACACTGAAAATGTGTGATGAGAGGAAGATGAGAAGGAACTATAAAACAGAGGCTCACCTTATTGAAAGATGTCTGAGAACCGCTTGACCCACTGCCGAATTTCGCTTAACCTCCTAGTCCAGGCAGTAGTGTTTGGTGAATGTATGCTGCGTTCTCCAAGTTGCTGCTCTGCAGATTTCTGGAAGGGACACACCAGCAAACAGCGCCGTAGACGTGGATATGGCTCTGGTGGAGTGAGCACGGACCTTTGACATCAAAGGTTGGCCCCCTTGTTGATGACAGAAAACAATGGCACTCGAGATCCATCTTGAGATGCTCGGTTTAGTGAGAGGGAAACCTTTTGTAGGTGCACTGTACGCTATAAAAAGCTGATTTGATTTGCGAAAGGATTTTGTTCTGAACAGGTAAAACTTTAGGCTCCGTTTGACATCCAGAGAGTGCAGAGCATGCTCCGCTGAAGTTTGTGGAGTTGGAAAAAATTATTTCAAAACGATAGGTTCATTAAGATGGAAGTCCGACGGAACCTTAGGAATGAACTTGAGGTTCGTCCGTAGAACAACTGTCATGTTTGGATTGTAGGAAAGGTTCCTGGGTAGTAAACGCCTGGAGTTCACCAAACCTTTTTGCTGAAGTAAAAACCAGGAGGAGCGCGACTTTCCAGGATATTAACTTTATATCCGCTCTTTGAATAGGCTCAAACGGATGTTTCATTAATTGGATTAGCACCATATTCAGCTGCCATGTAGGAGGAGGGATCCGAACTGGAGGAAAAATTCTGAACAGACCTTTGAGAAACTGTTTGACCAGCCTGCTAGACCATAAAGATGGAACATTTTCCGATCTCTGAAACCTGGAAATGGCAGCTAAATGCACTTTAATTGATGTGTGAGCCACGCAGGAGTGAGCCAAATGTAGGAGATAAGGTAAAATTTCCTCTGGAAATGAATGAAGAGGATGGACTTTAGATTATGCATACCAAATGCAGAATCTCTTCCATTTGAGCAAATAAGTCTTGTTAGTGCTATCTGCTTGTGCCCTAGCATGCACCTGTCTACATTCCTGTGGGATCCTTAAATGTTGAAATTCTTGGGACTCAAGAGCCAGGCTGATAATTTCAGAGAACTGGGATTTGGATGACATACTTCACCTGGTTCATCGTCAATAGGGATGGAAATGGTCTGAGATGGATCGGAGGCTGCACTGAGAGTAGGTGAAGTTCTGTGTACCAATGCTGGTGAGGCCAAGCTGGGGCTTTTAGTATAATCTTGCAGGGTTCTGTCTTTAACTTTTTTAGTACTCTTGGAAGGAGAGGAATGGGAGGAAAAGCGTAAGCAAATATGCCGGAACAAGCTATTGAAAAGGCCTTCCCCCATGAACCCTGATGGTGACACCAACTTGCGAAGGACCGGCATTTCGCGTTGTCTGGTGTTGCGAACAGATCCATGTTCGGCTTGCCCCACTGGAAGAAAATGCTGTTGAGAGGAAGTTGATTTAATTCCCACTAGTGGCAGGTCGTTTTTAGTCTGCTCAACGTGTCCACTAGGATGTTCTGCCTTCCTGGAACATACGCCGCTGTTATAGACACTTTGTGCTGAATCGCCCAGCGCCAGGTAAGTTGAGCCTCCTGAGAGAGCAGGAGAGATCTTGTTCCTCCTTGTTTATTCAGGTAGTACATTGTCGTGGTATTGTCTGTTCTGACAAGCACCAAAGCATTTTGTATTCTCGGCCGGAACGCTTGGAGAGCCAGGAAAACTGCTCTCAACTCGAGAAGATTGATATGAAGATCTGGATGAGAGGGCGGCCATTTTCCGCTGACTTGTAAGTCTTGTAGGAAAGCACCCCAGCCTTCCAGAGAGGCATCCGTTGTGATCACAAGAGGAGCAGCCTGAGACAGGAACAGCAAACCTTGCGATAACAGGTGAGGTTGTGTCCACCAGTCTAGTGATGTGCTCATGGGAGGGGTAATTCATATTAGATCGTCGAATGTGCCCTCTATCTGCACCCACAGTTTGTTTAAAGCTTCCTGAAGAGGACGCATGTGGAGGTGACAATGAGGTATGAGAAGAATACAGTTAGACATCATTCCTAGGAGAGATTTGTAAAGGCGTATGGAAAGAAACCTTTTTTGTACCCGTTTCGCCAAAGATTAGTCTTTGTCGTCTTTCCAATGTGGGATATGCCTTCTTTTGGACGGTGTCTAGGATGGCACCTGGAAAAATTAGTTGACGAGATGGTTGCAGAATCAACTCTTCCGAGTTTAAAGTGAGGCCTAATCTCTTGAAGAGTTGTAGACAGGCTTTGGTGGACGACCTTGCTGCTTTGTAAGTGGGGACCTTAATAAGCCAGTCATCGAGGTAGGGAAAAATTTTTATGATGTTGTTGTCTCAGATATGCTGCAACTGGTGCTAAGCACTTCGTGAAGATGCGAGGAGCAGACTTTAGTCCGAAAGGTAATACGCGGAACTGATAGTGCCTGCTGGCCACTGTGAATCTGAGAAACTTCTCGTATTTTGGGCGTATGGGTATATGAAAATATGCGTCCTGGAGATCCAGAGACGACATGTATTCGTTTCTGTTGAGGAGGTGTAACGCATTCTGGATAGAAATCATGCAGAACGATTGTTTTTTGAGGAATTTGTTTAAGTTCCTTAAATCCAAAATCAGTCTCCACTTCCTAACTTCTTGCGAATCAGGAAGAAACTGGAGTAGAAACCTTTTCCTCTTTGATTGAGGGGAACTGATTCTATTGCACCTTTCCGCAACACGGTGGTAACCTTCTTTAAAAGATGCAAATGTTTTTGAAAACGAGGCAGAGGAGAGTTTGGTGGAGGAATTTTTATAAATTCTAGAGAGTGGCTGAATTGAATTAGGTGTAGAACCCATTGATCCGAAGTTATTTCCTTCCACTGTGAAAACAAAGGGATATTTTGCCGCCCACCGAGGGTGGAATGGGCAGAGCAGAGGCAGACAGATGGGAGAAGTCATTGGCGGCGACTGGTGTTCCTGCCTTGGCATCCTGATTTTCCTTCGAAGGAGGACTTTTTGTAAGCTGCTGCAGGTGGTTGGCGGTCAGAAAATTGAGGCCTGTATTGCTGAGCGGAGGAAGAATAGGCTGGGTAGCGAAACTGTTGGTAGCCTCCTCTGTAGGATTGGTGACCCTTTCCTCAGGCGCCACGAAAAGGCATTTTCTTGTACTGCAAAGTACCTAAAGACTTAGCTGTTTGTGTCTTTTTTAATTGCTTGCAAAGCTTCATCAACATGGCTGCCAAATAACTCTTCTCCGTTATAGGTAAATCTAAGATCTTTGTGTGTTCCTCAGGCCTGAATTAAGTGGCTTTCAGCCAACCTTGACGCCTCAGGACAGCCACTCCAGCTAGTTGCCGGAAACCAGTGGACGCAACATCCATAGCGCAGTCTATTTATTTTTATTTAGTTTCATCATAAAGCATAATACAAACAATTGTACATTCAGTTACATTGTTTCAAGGTATCTTAATACAAGGCAAAGTTATTGTTCATGAAAATGAGTTGGACAATTAGGGGTTACCATCTTATCAATGTCCACCATGGAACTTATCGCAGCCAGTGTTGATGATATGCTCGATTCGGCCTGCAAGTATCTATCATAAGTCTCAGCTCCTGTCAAGTGGCCCTCTCGTGAGTGCTATGTTTGTGCCCATGACCTCATTAGTCGTCTGTGTTCCCACAACCTAAGATGATGTCTCAGGGGAAGTAATCTGTGGGACTGAAGCTGTAGTAGCGGCTGTGCTTGTAAGGTAGGTTTGGTATAGACCCCAGTAGTTCCTTGGGCGGCTTCTGGGAGGGAGTAACTCATTGTATATATCCGCCTGTGTATTACAATATAACATGTCAGCATGCCAATCTTTGATCAGTGGTAGTGGGATGCCCATCCATCGCAGCGCCACGCGGCGTTTAGCTAGGAGCAGCCCAATAGCGAGCAACGGTCTTACTGCCTTACTCACTGTTAGATCCCACCCTAGTAGGGCCATTTTAGGGTCTGGTTCCAGATCTGCGCTGATGATTATTCCAAACTCCTGAAACACTTTGTCCCAAAATACCTTAATCCCCGGACACTGCCAAGCTAGGTGCCAGAATCCAGCATTCTCCACCCCACACCTCTGACAATAAGAGTCTTCTGCTAGCCAGAACCGAAACTGGCGCGCAGGGGTGCAGTACACTCTGAGCAAAAATTTATAGTGGATAAGTCTGTGTCTCCCATTAAGAGAAACCGACCGGGTGCAGGAACAACAGTACTGCCACTCTATCACTTAACAAGGTACCCAGATCCTGTTGCCATTCTAATCTAACCCTGAGGACCTCTGACCCACGAGTGGCCTGTAGGCTAGTGTAAAATTTAGTAATCAGCTTGAGGGGCTCTTCAACTTTAATAAGGTTTGTGAATGTCTCCATAGCTAGTGGCTCCTCTAAGTCTTCGCCCACGAGAGCGCGCCATGTGTGTCTAGCCCTAAAGCACAAGTTACTAACTTGTGTAACGATATATCTGTAAGAGACAGTAGTTAGTGACAGATTCCTTACCTTAGAATATCCCCAGGCGTCAGGCTGGATCCGGAAAGTTTTTGCGTAGCAGTACCCTTGCGCGTCGGTAGGCGGCGTCGTGCGGCTCCGCGTCAGCGTCGTGATCGCCGGGATGACGTAGCGCACAGTACTTAGATGCCGCCCCTGCGCGCTGACGTCAGTTCTGTACACGACTTTCCGCGCCAGGAACGCAGAGCCATGCAAGAAGCTGACATAGGTGTCTGAAAAATACTACGGCCCTGAAAGGGATGTCCTTAACCCTAGAAATCAGTTCGCAGAACGGGGAGGATGGGTGGGCGGTAGGAATCTGTCACTAACTACTGTCTCTTACAGATATATCGTTACTACAAGTTAGTAACTTGTGCATCTGAAAGAGACACGTTAGTGACAGATTCCTTACCTTAGAATAGATACCCCAGCAATACCAACCCCGGTGGTGGGTCTGCGAACAAAGATCAGACAAGGAAGTCCCGGAGGACAGAACGGCCAAAGAAGCCGTCCCTCCGGACCCGACTGTCAAGGCAGTAATGCTTTGTAAATGTGTGCAGCGAGGCCCACGTAGCTGCCTGACAGATATCCTGCAGCGGAACACCGCGGCCCAAAGCCGTGGTAGCAGCCGTTGCCCTGGTGGAATGGGCACGCAGCCCAACAGGAGGCTCCTTCTTAGCCAAAGAATAGCAGGCTTTGATACACAAGGTTACCCAGCGGGAGATGGTTCTCTTGTGCACCGCCCGACCTTTTTGGCGCCCACGTAGCCAACAAAGAGCTGGTCATCCACCCGGAAGTGTTGTGTGCGGTTGATATAAAAGGAAAGCGCACGTTTTGGGTCCAGACGGTGGAGCCTCTCTTCCTCTCTGGAAGGATGCGGAGGCGGAAAGAAGGTGGGCAAAGTGATGGTCTGCCCAATGTGGAAGGCAGTAACCACCTTTGGCAAGAAGGACGGACGCGTCCTAAGAACAACCTTGTCTGGATGGACAGACAGAAAGGGAGGTTTGCATGATAGAGCCTGGAGCTCACTCACCCGCCGAGCGGAGGTGATGGCCACCAGAAAGGCTGTCTTCAGAGTCAGAAGACGAAGAGGACAGTTATGTAGAGGCTCAAAGGGAGCGTACATGAGAAAGGTAAGAACCAAGTTCAAGTCCCACTGAGGCATCACAAACGGAACAGGAGGGAAGAGGTGTGTAATGCCTTTTAGGAACCTGTTAACAGGGGACTTGAAAAGGAGGGCTGATCAGGAAGCCTGAGGAAGGCCGAAATGGCACAAAGATAGCCCTTGATGGTACCCAGGGCAGAACCCTGTTGGGCCAGAGAAAGAAGGAACAGAAGAACCTCAGAAAGAGGGGCAGAGAGGGGATTCACAGCCTTTGCTGTGCACCATGCCACAAACTTGTTCCACCTGCAGGCGTATACCACCTTAGTGGAGGGACGCCTGGCTGCCAGAATCACATCACAAACTTCGGGAGGCAAGTCGAAAGGAATCAACTGCCGCCGCTCAATCTCCACGCAAGCAGGTGGAGACTGGACAGGTTCGGGTGGAGGACCGTCCCCTGCTGCTGCGACAGAAGAGGCAGACGAATCGGGGGATCGACGCTCATACTGAGTAGCTCGGGATACCAAACTCTTCGAGCCCAGTCCGGAGCCACAAGGATGACTTGGGCCCGGTCGCGCCGAATCTTCTTCAACACTCTGGGTAGAAGTGGTATAGGCGGAAAGGCGTACAACAGACTGCAACTCCACTCGCGACGAAAAGCGTCGCCGAGCGTCGCCTTGGAAATTCGAACGCGCAGAACTGCTGACATTGCCCGTTTTCGGTGGCGAACAGATCTAACCAAGGCTTTCCCCACTGCTGAAAGAGACCTTGCGCCACCTCCGAGTGAAGACGCCATTCGTGATCCATCATGCACCTGCGGCTGAGTTCGTCTGCCCTGGCATTCAGGGAACCTGCCAGGTGTTGAACCATCAGGAATATGCCCTGATGTTCCAGCCATGTCCAGAGGCGCAGAGCCTCCTGACATAGGGTCCACGACCCCACCCCGCCCTGTTTGTTGCAATACCACATGGCGGTGGTGTTGTCTGTGAACACCTGCACTACCGTCCCTTTGACAGAGGGAAGGAATGCCTTGAGTGCAAGTCGGATCGCCCGGAGCTCCAGAAGGTTGATATGGAGCCGGGACTCCGCCGGAGACCAGAGGCCTCTGATCTCCGCCTCTTCCATGTGACCGCCCCATCCCAGAAGGGACGCGTCCGTCACAACTGTGTGCTCTGGCTGGGGAAGGAGAGGGATCTGCCCATGACCCATTGCCGGTTCGAGAGCCACCACTGCAACTGTTTTGCAGTCCCCTCCGAGATCTGGACGTGATCGGACAGGTTGCCCTGGTGCTGCGCCCACTGGAACTTCAGGTCCCACTGCAGAGCCCGCATATGCCATCTGGCATGATTGACCAGCAGGATGCAGGAGGCCATGAGGCCCAGCAGCCTCAGGGTCATCCGCACCGAAACCCAGGATAAAGGCTGAAAGATCGGAATCATAGCCTGAATATCTCGGAATCGCCGTTCGGAAGGATAGGCCCGAAACTGCGTCGTATCCAGAACCGCTCCGATGAAAAGGAGCTGTGGAGAAGGAATCAGATGCGACTTCGGCACATTGATGGAGAACCCCAGCGAGTGCAGGAGTTCGGCCGTAGTCTGGAGGTGGGAGACGACTGCCTGGGACGAGCCCGCCTTCAGCAGCCAGTCGTCGAGGTAGGGGAAGACTGGAACCCCTGCCCGGCGCAGATGAGCTGCGACCACCGCCATCACTTTCGTGAACACCCGAGGGGCACTGGTAAGGCCAAAGGGGAGCACAGTGAACTGAAAATGCTCGCGGCCTACCGTGAACCGCAGGTAACGCCGATGGGCCGGCAGGACGGGGATGTGGAAATAAGCGTCCTGCAAGTCCAACGCTACCAACCAGTCTCCAGGGTCGAGGGCAGTCAAGACCTGAGCTAAGGTGAGCATCTTGAACTTCTCCTTCCGGAGGAAGCGATTGACGTTCCGGAGGTCCAAGATAGGACGCATGTCCTCCTTGTCCTTTTTGGGCACCAGAAAGTAGTGGGAGTAGCAACCACGTCCTACTTCTGGGGTCGGAACATGCTCGATGGCCCTCTTCGCCAAGAGGGCCCTGACTTCCTTCTGCAGAAGCACCAAGGAATCCCCTGACATGCGGTGGAATTGAGGTGGCATGGCTGGGGGGGTGGTCTCGAAGGGGAGGGAGTAGCCCCTTCGGACAATGTCCAAGACCCACCTGTCCGAGGTGATGGCACGCCAGTGGAGAAGGTGATGGCGGACCCTGCCCCCTACTGGCGTGCTGTGCACCTGAAAGGAGGGACTAGGAGGGCTTGGAGGCCGCGGGCGGGGTTGGTGGCCTGACCCGCACGCTGGTTGCCCGATCCGCCACGGCGGAAGCCACGTCCTCGGCCACGCGAAGACGCTTGCTGCGCGGGCCGGTGGCTGGGCAGCGGACGTGACTGGGCGCCCCTTCCGTGGCCACGAAAGGGGCGAAAAGCAGAGGTTAGCGGAGGGCGCACGGCAGAAAGGCCCAGGGACTTGGAAGTAGCCCGTGAGTCCTTAAAGCGCTCCAGCGCATGGTCTGCTTTGGAACCAAAAAGACCGACTCCATCAAAGGGCATGTCCATGAGTGTATTTTGGACATCACCCGAGAAACCAGTGGTCCTCAGCCAGGCGTGGCGCCGCAGCGCCACCGTCGTTGCAAGCGATCTGCCCAGCGAGTTGGCGGTATGAAGGCCACAACGGATGGTGTACTTCGCCGCATCCCTTCCTTTCGCAATGGCGCGGGAAAGCAGTGTCTGGACCTACTCAGGATACTGGGGCAAAACGAGCGCCACCGAATCCCACAGAGTGGGAATATCGGCCCAAAAGGCAAGCGGTGTTGACTGACCGCAAGCCAGCACTGGAGGAAGAAAAAGCCTTCTTCCCAAATTGGTCCAGGCGTTTGGATTCCCTATCCGGAGGGGCGGTAGGGAAGGCGGTTTGGGAGGCAGAGGCTTGGACAACCAAGCTCTCAGGGGTGGGATGTTGAGAGAGAAACAAGGGGTCGCCCGGAGCAGGGAGATGGCGTCGGGCCACGTTCCTATCCACAGGAGCCCCTGTGGCGGGCTTGGACCAGGTGCCCAAAAGAACGTCAGATAGTGCGTCATTGAACGGCAGCAATGGCTCCGAGGAGGTAACTGCCGGTTGAAGCACTTCCGTCAGGAGGTTAGTCCTGACAGCCACTGTAGGCAATTGGAGGTGTAAGGCTCCAGCTGCTCTATGCAACACCGTTGCGGAATTTGCTCCCTCCTCCGTAGCCACGGAAGGAGGAGACAGCATGCCAGTGTCAGGAGAAGTGTCCAGACCACTGGCATCCCCAAGTTCCTCTGCCCAGTCCTCATCATACTCACACTGCTGTGTGAGAGGGTCTTCCGACCCCTCCCAGCTCTCCTGGTCCTCCTCCGATTGAAAATAAGGAGGAGGGGGGACGTCAGGGACCCAAGGTCTCAGTGGCGCCGGAGCCGGCGTCGGGCGACGCCGGTCCGACGCCGCGTCCGGATCCGGAGAGAATGGGGGGACGACGCCGCCCGGAGCCCCAGGCGGCGTCAGGAACGGCACCGTGGACATCGGCGGAGGCGTAGTTAGGTCAACCGGCGTCGATGGAGGTTGCGGTATCACCGGAGCCGGGTTCGAGGCCGGGGCCGGGAGCGAGGCTGGTGATACAGGCGGTGCCGGGACCGGAGTCGGCGGCGGCGCCGGGGCAACCGGAACAGGGCCCACGGGGCCCGAAGGCGCACCGGAGGGGCCTTGAGGCCCGAAGAGGCGGGCCATGGCCGACAGGAATTCCTGTATCTCAGCCGGAGTCGCCCCCGAACCCGGGAAGGACGGGTAATGCGGGGGCGGCGCCACAGGCACATCTGGAGCCGCGGGGACGGTGCCGACAGGGGCCTCAGCCGAGTCGCGAGACCGGCGAGGCGAAGTCTTAGAGCGATGGTGCTTCTTAGACTTTTTGTGCTTCGACTTACCCGAAGAGTGAGAAAGACTTGGACTCCGATGACGGCCGAGGACTCCGCGACCGACCCCTCGACCTCTCCCGTGACCGGGGCTTGGTGCGGCGCGGAGCCGACTGCCGGACCTCGAGCAGCTTTCGAGACCGCTCTCGCAAAGCCTTCGGGTGTAAGGCCCGGCAGTCGGAACACGACTTCGTGTCTTGGTCGAGACAGTAGAGACACTAAGTGCGGGTCTGTGATCGACATCATTCGACCACAGGCGCCACATGGCTTGAAGCCGGGCATCCCTACCGACACCTCGGAGCCTAGATGACTCGAAGAAAAGACAGTGAAAAAATCACCAAAAAAGTAGCCAAAAAATGACTAGGGCACTGCTCTTCCCGGATCTGCGCTTACTGGCGTGGAAAAAGAAGAACTGACGTCAGCGCGCAGGGGCGGCATCTAAGTACTGCCCGCGACGTCATCCCGGCAATCACGACACCGACGACGGACGCGGAGCCGCACGACGCCGCCTACCGACGCGCAAGGGTACTGCTACGCAAAAACTTTCCGGATCCAGCCTGACGCCTGGGGATATTCTAAGGTAAGGAATCTGTCACTAACGTGTCTCTTTCAGATGTAGTGAAATAGCGCTGTACCTGCCGGTTTTACCTCCGGACGTTGCAGCTCCTCCCAGGATATTAGTGTACCATCTCTAAAGAAATCTCCCATTTTAGTGATGCCCATGGATTGTAGTGCCTGCCTAGTTCCCCCATCTTGACCCAGCGCAAACCACAAACCCCATTGCAGTGGCATTTCTGGGGAATACAAGAAGGCTCCTGCCTGCATGTGTAGTAGCTTCTGCCATGCATGTACCGTAACATTCAGAGAATCGAAAACACGCATTCGCCTAGAGGGTGGACGTGTAAGCAGTTGAGGTAATGACAGCGGTTCCGCCGCTTGTCTTTCCAAATGCAAGAAGGGTGTCTCTTGTGGACCATGAATCCAATAATGTGCGAATAAACTATTAGCAGCATTGTAATATTTTTCTAAATCTGGGGCACCCAACCCGCCAAGCTCATAAGGTAGGGTTAGTGAGTCCCACCATATGCGGGGCTGTTTACCGGCCCAGGCAAGTCGTATCAGCTGTGTTCACCAGATTTTGAATACATATTTAGGTAAGAGAATAGGTATATTCTGAAAAAGGAAGAGGAATCTTGGTAGGATTACCATTTTCAGGATAGCAACTCTTCCTAGTAATGAAAGCGGGAGCTTTATCCATTCATCTAGATTATCTATTAGTCGTTGTGTGGCCTTAGCATAATTTTCTTGGATTACAAGTGTTGGGTCAGTATGAAATTGAATTCCCAGGTACCGTACGGTCTCTACAGTCCAGCGCAGAGGGAACTCCATACTGGGTTCTGTGGTGACTGGGGTGAGGGGGAATTTAGTCCAGTTTACTCGTAGTCCAGAATACCCACCAAACTGGACAACTTCCCGCAGTATGGGAGACAAATTTACCTCAGGATCATGGACATACAGCAATGTGTCATCCGCGTAAGCGGAAATGTTAAGGATGTACCCGGGAAATCCCAACCCTCTACGAGTGTGATATTCTAGAATGGCACAAGCCAAAGGCTCTGCTACTATTGCGTACAAGAGCGGGGACAGGGGGCACCCCTGCCGTGTTCCGCGTGTAATGTGGAATGACAGAGACTATATCACCAATCCTTACTCTGGCTGTGGGCGATGCATACAACATTGTTACTAAACGTAGGAAGATATTTCCGACTCCTATCTTGCGCAGTACAGCAAACATAAATCCCCACTCAGAGTCAAAAGCTTTCTCGGCGTCGAGAAACACTGCCGCAGCTTTGACTTCTGGACTCAGGCTCTGCACTACACCAAACAGGGTTCTCAGGTTATGGGACAGGTTACGACTAGGGACAAATCCCGCCTGTTCTGGTCGTATTATGCCAGGTAATAAGGAGGCCAGCCTATTGGCTAGGATTTTTGCGTATATCTTCGCGTCCACATTGAGCAAAGACAGGGGCCTGTACGAGGAGCAATTGCTCGGCGCCTTTCCCGGTTATAATAAAGTCACTATGATAGCCTCGCACATAGAGGGCGGCATGATACCCGACTCAGCTATATCTTTAATAAAGCATTTTGAGGTGAGGGATCAGTATGTCTAGAAATTCTTTGTAGAAGAACACCGTAAGACCGTCCGCCCCCGGGGCTTTCCCTGCTGCCATCTCCTGCAGCGCGCCCTGTATCTCTTCTGTTGACAACGGCGCCATTAAATATTCCCTGTGCTTTGTCACTAGCCAGGGCATTTTTATGTACGATAGGTATTCTTCTAGGGCATTGCTGTCAGTCGAGATTTGAGAAGTATATAAATTCTGCTAGTACGTGCGGAAGTGGGCTACAATGTCTTCCGTAGTGCTAAGCGGACTACCGCCATCGTCAATCACGCCTGCCATTTTGTCTATTTCCCTCTTGGGCCTCAGCAAGTCTGCCAACATAGCGCCTGGCCGATCCCGCTCCCCATAAATACGTGCCGTTGCATACTTCCCCCATGTGTTTAATTTCATCGTTCGCGGTCTCCTGCAACTCCACTAATTTTAGTTTGAGTGCAGCGCGTTGTGTGTTCTCGGTCGCGGATTGGGCACGTTCTAGTTGTGCAATTTCCTTTTCTAAAAAATCCAGTCGGCTCCGAATGGAGCGTAGCACTCCTGCATGTTTTGAAATCACCACTCCCCTAATGTAAACTTTAAATGTTTCCCATACCGTGGTGAAGAATTGTACGGAACCAATGTTATTGGCAAAGAACTCTATCGCCGAAGCCAACTCCTCTTTAAACACCACGTCTAGCAGAGAGTAGGGAGGGAAGCGCCACGTGAACGCAGGGACGCGAGGAGCATCATAGCTCAGTGTTAGCCGAACCGGGGAGTGGTCAGAATATGTGCGCGGGAGGTGCTCACAGGCGAGTACCCTAATCGCCAACCCCCCGGATATTAACCAGAAGTCTATGCGGGTATGGATGTCATGGACGGAAGAGTAGTGTGTGTAACCAAGCTCTGCGGGGGATCTATGTCTCCAGATATCTAGGAGACCATCTGCATGCATGATGTCTTGCAGAGCTGTTGCTGCAGCAGCAGGGCGTCTGGGAGGGCCCCGAGACCTATCTAAATTTGGGTCTAAAATACAATTAAAGTCCCCCCCCCAATCTGTGGGATGCCCCTCCATTGCACCAGTTTGGCAGCTAGCGAAGTATAAAATTGGGTATCATCATAATTCGGACCATACACTCCCACTAGTATGAATTTCAGGTCGCCTTTCCTGCACTGAGCTACCGCGAATCTACCCTGTGGGTCGCTCAACAAGCCTTTCATCTCCACCCCTGCCTTTCTATCACTCCATAACAGGACCCCTCTGGCATGGGATGTGAAATCGGAGGAATATCAAGTTCCTTGTAATTTACGTTGGACGCCACTACTACGTTCTGGGGTGAGATGTGTCTCCTGTAAAATTGCAACAGTCACCGAGTGTCTTTTCAAATAAGCTCCTATTTTTCTGACTTTTCTGCCATCATTCAGGCCACGAACATTCCAGGAATTGAGATGAATACCCTGCGGTCTTACCCTATCAGTGCCCATATGGTGGGAGTGACCAATGTTGAAGACGGACCCCTTTGCCTACGGTATACCCTGTGCGGAGGCAACATAACAAAACACAACCAGTGTAATCATACATGTGAACATAAAGAACATTCCCTCCCACGCCACGAATACCCACAACTAACGCGGCTATATGCTTTCCCCCCGCCCCACCCCAACCCCTAAACGCAAACAATAACCCCAGAAAAAAGCATACGAATAGTGTGATACACTTGGGGGCAGATGTTGCCATCAGTTCTGGTTCCCTCCACCACCATGTCTTCGATCTACATCACAAACAGTTGCAGCCTACATCCCTGTGAGGCGCTAAATAACAGCCTATGCACCCAGCGAGATGCGCCTTTTTCTGATATCCAGTCATTGTTCTTGGGATCATTGATTAAGCCATCTTCCATCTACGCATACGAAGCGCGCCTTGTTTTAACTAGGCTTACTACTCTGATGTAACAAATCGCGCTAATTACCCATACTATCTCATGATAGTTCGCGATGTGTCCACAGCAAGACAGTCTTTGCAGTCACTCTTCCTGTTCTTGGTCGTCGTGAAGGCTGGATGATTCCTCTGCTTGCAACTGCAAGGTTGACAGTGAACCACAACTTTTCAAACGCTGCTCTCTGTCCTTGATAGCACGCAGGACAGTCTTAGGATCAGTAAAAAAGTGGACCTTACCGTCTAGTTTCATTCTTAACTTCGCGGGATAGAGCATGCTGTATTCTAGATTCAGGTCCCGGAGCTTCTTTTTTGCTGGAAGGAAGAGCCTATGTGCCTCTTGGACCTGCAGTGTGAAATCAGGGAATAATGAGATATCCGATCCCTCATGGTGTAGTGATCCCAGTTCACGGGCCCTACGCAGGGCAGAGTCCCGGTCTCTGTAGTTCAGGAATCGTGCAATTATGGGCCGAGGGGGTGCCCCGGGGATTGGTCTAGGTGCCAACGAACGATGCGCACGTTCTATGATGAATATTTCAGAGAAGGTGTTCCGGCCCAGAAGTGTGATCAGGAGTTGCTCCACATACTGCTCCATATTGCTATTAGATGACTCTGCCACACCTATGATGCAAACGTTGTTCCGCCTCGATCTCGCTTCAAGATCTTCGGCCTTCGCTTGGAGCGCACGTAGGATTTTGTCCCATTCTTTATCAGTCTCTGTGTCCGCATGTGTGACATCTTCCATGTCGGAGACCCGCTGTTCCACACTATCAAGTCGGTCCCCATGCTTGTCCAGGCGCTCTGACATGCGGTCCATTCGAAAAGACAATGCGTATATTTTACTGTCTATTTTTGAAAGACTTTGTTGTATAGTGCGGAAGGCATGTTTCACATCTATGTCTGCCCCCTCTTCTGCGTCATCTGAGACATTGTCTTGTGCAGTAGGAGCGGAATCCTTTGACCTTGGGGTTTTACGTAAGTCGAAGTGTAGCTTGGACTGGAGCTTGTCTGTTTTGCCCATGGTGTGCAATAAGGAACGATCAAGGGAGCTGCGCAGTGTGTCTCAATCGTTTCCAGGCGCTGCTATGCAGGGACTCACTCTTGTTGGGATCTCAGGATTGTGCCTGGCCACTGAATCAAACTCAGTTCTTGAACCGCAACTCACACCGTTCTCCTGTATATCCGCTGCTTGTCTCCCACTTGATAATGGTCTCAATGCAGCAACACTCCTCACATCAAGGAACCAGTTTACATCAGCGTGGAATAATCAGCATAGTCCTCACGCAACTACAACCCCTTCCATGCATTGAACAGGTTACTCAATTACATGGGCACACTCCAGGAGGACTCGTGTATTCCCAGGAGACCCCAGTAGTTCTCTCTTATGGGCCGTCAGCGCCCTCGCGCACTAAAATCAGCTGAGACCAACAAACTGCTCGCATGTATTCAAGGGCCCCCCAGCAGCAGTCTCTAATGGACCGCGAACATCCTCGGACTCTATAGTCAGCAGAGGCCACCGAGCGACTCACCCAGCAGGAAAGCCACGCTGCGGCGCTGCCCCGTGCCCAGAGCGCCGGTCCGATGACCCAATGCTATGGGAGCCACACCTCGGGGGAGACGAGCGTTGATTCCACGGCTGTCCCCAATGGAAACCGCCAGCTGCAGGCGTGCGCACTACAGGTAAGTTCGGAATAGCACCGGGTCTGTGACTACGCCTGACACCCCGCGGCCGCAGCGGCTTTGTGCAGCGTGTACCTCCGAATCGCGAGAGTCCAGCCGGTCACACCACTGCTGTTTGCAGCGCGTGCAGCAGCCCACGAAGAGGGCGTACGTCGGGTTTCTTCAATCTCAGCCGGGCCGTGCTGGTGATCGGGTCTGCAGTAAGGCCTCACGCCCTGCCATTACCGAAGTGCGTCACCGTCAGCAGTCTCCTCGAAATCTCACCAATTTTGACACCGATGGGTGCGTTATGAAGCTCTCGTTAGCGGAGACGCGATATCACCTCTCAGACAGGACTCAAACAGGATTTGCATACGGATATTGACGGATAGTTGGTGGCGACTGGGAGAGCAGCACTAACTCGCGGCCATTTTGGAGTCAGGCAAGCTCCGCCCCCAGGTCTATTATTTCTTAGGCGGACCGCTCACCTTCTAGAAGGACTTTATTCGCTTCCTCCTTGTCCTCTGGTGGAAGTCTATCCAAGAAAGGTGCCACATCTGACCACATTTGCCTATTAAACAGCCCAATAAAGCCAGGGAATTCAAACATCGTACTGTTAAGGCTGACATTGTCGAAAAACGTTTTCCAATGTTGTCAAGTCTTCTACCCTCCTTGTCCGGTGGCGCAGTCAGAGGGGCTGATGGATTCTTAGATCGTCGCAACGCTGCCTGCAAGATCACCGAATCTGGTTTTGGATGACCTATTAGGCAAGCGGGAGCGTTATCAGGAGCTTTGTACTTTTTGTCAAGCCTTGGCAACACAGGTGGAACAGTTGCAGGATTCTGCATGATTCTTAGGCCCTCTTTCCAAATATAGTCTATTATCGGAATAGACCATAGCGATTTCCTGTAAGGTTCTTTAAAGTCATACAGGAAACAGTTCTGTTGATGTACGGGCACTGGTAGTTCGAAACGCCTGGCTGCTCTCTCCAGGAGATTATGGAAGCCTCCTATGTCTTCCGGAGGTGAATCCGTTTGGGGAGGAGATGGCGATGCCGGCGGGGGAATAATGTAAGTCCCATTCATCCTGATGAATTTCACCCTCTTCTCTCTCTACTTCCTCATCAGAGGACGACAGTTGATGCACAGGAACAACATGAGGAGAAAGACTAACTCCTGGTGAACCCTGTTGAGGAACTTGTACTTCCGGGGGAGGAGGAGGAGCCTGTTGGAGAGGAGACTGGAGGAAATCTCTTCTTATAATCTGCTAACATGAGATGCAGGTCCGTTACTAGATTCGAAGGAAGGCACATCACATCGTGTTGCGGACGTTGTTGCTGAGAATAGTAATATTGTTGGTCATAATAATCATCCTCATCAGTATCTTCCGGATACTTAACATTAAGGTCTGATGGGCTTAGTGTTCCCCCAAAAAGGCTATTGGTGTCAATGGTTTTCGTGTCATTGTATGTTTTTCCTTCCTTGTCGACTAGGGCTGCTTCACAGCCAAATCTTGATTCATCGACGGAATCACCGTCATCGATGATGCATCGTTGGTGATAAGAATTTCCGTCGAAGCGGGCAAAGTGGCTACTGTCGACAAGGGTGCTACCGTCGACAAGGGTCCTCCCGTCGACGGGGCAGACGATGGAGAAATCAAAGTCACCATCGACGAGGTCGACGACGAGAGGTGCGCCGTCGATGGATGGACCGTCGTCAAGAAATGACTCTTCGTTGACAACGACGACGAGTTTGAAGAAACAATCTGCATCGTTGATGATATTGGAGCTTGACCCGTCGACGATGTCGAAGACATCGACGCTGACGAAACAGTGACGTAGTGACCGTAGGCGCCGTCGACGTAACCAAAACCACATCAGGGCAGTGGGATTTCGCCAGACGCTCCACTGTGCAGCTGACAGACTGACCGCTACGTGGAGACGAAGAGACGCGGAGACGCCGACGTAAGGGCTGACGCTGCTCGCCGTGCGCACACCTCTGGGAAAGCAGCAGGAAGAGACGCGACGTGGGCTGAAAGCCCCATGGCCCAGGAGCCGACGAACGAAGCGGTGCTGCCGTGTATAGCAACCCCTAGGCGGGTACCTAGCCAGCACGGCGCAGCATTATGCCAGTAGCCCAGCAGTAAAGGTAGAGCCTTTGGCGCTCAGGCAGACCGACGCGGGAGCCAGGCGCTAAACCCCAGGGCAAAATCCCAGTGCCCAGTTGGAAGCCCAGAGGCATCGAGGCGGGGAGACAAAGGGCCCAAGGCGGCCCAGGGGAACATTACAGAGGAGGAGTCCAAAAGAAACTTCCCAAGGGAAAAGAAGTCCCTGGGCAGAAGCAGGAAAAACGGCCAGCCAGTCAGTGCACAGTGGAGGTAAGTGGACCGGTAATTGAGCCTTGGCTATCCACCTTATGAATTGCTTTTTGTTCCAGTTTACAGGACAGAGTACTGGCACCCTGAATTACAATTATAATTATAACTATATACTAATAATAGGGGTGGTGGAGCTAATATACAGGCGACGCAATACGCTGATAGAAAGGAAGTCTGAGTTCATACAGTAAGTGAACCTCAACTCAATTTTAAAAGTTAAAAAGGCCGCAGGTGTCCCTGAAAGATGGCGCCAAGAAAGCCAAAAGTTTATAAGGGGCGGAAAGATCCTGACAGCCTTACTAATGAGCATGTACCGGAAAACGGGACTTTGGTGGAGTGCGCGGAATCACCGAAGGGAATGGTAAAGAGGCCTTCCAAGAGAAACAAAAGTTTAGTTGATGACAACCACATAGGAGTAAAAGGAGGAGTGCAAGTATCTAAATCTATAAAAGACTTTGTTGGCAAGCATTTTAAGAGAATGCAAACCCCTGTAAGAACTCCGGAGCCAAATAAAGAACTATTGAATGAACAAGTGAATCTGGGTGACTGTGCTACCAAGACGGATGCATTATTTTGTAATCAATTGAACCCAAGTCAAATTGATCACACCCCGGAACCCAGATTATCTTCTTCTCCTCGGATTTTCTCCCTGTCCGATGGCGTTGATATGGATTGCGAAGGGATGACCTTATCTGGTTCAAGGAGGGAACAGAGAAATGACTCCGCCCAGAATAGAACATCTATGACTGCCAAAAGCACGGGGCAACCCGAAATTTGAGGAACTGAGTCTATAGAATATTCAGCACGTAACATTACTCTGGGCATAGATACATCAGCCACACCCTCTGCTTCAATGCTAGACATAATGCTGATGTTACAAAAACTCTGCAAGGGTTGCTAGAAGTGGCAGTGTTAAATAATAACATCTTAAAAACCCATGAAATCCAATTTCAAAAAATTGTAGGAGAATTGCAAGAGATAAGGGGCCTAATGCCCACGGTAGTGAGACCTGTTTAGGTCCTGGACCCCCCCCCCCCCGATGCAGGGTGGTGCCAGGGACCCTGAGCAAACTACCAACTCTCAGGAGGTCTATATTTCTAGATGCCTGATGCTGGTAAACAGATGGAGGGACAAATTGAGGTATAGGCGCTATAACCTACGGAGAGCTAAGAGAAGATCGGTGGCTCTAAAAAGAAAGCTTAAGGTCATGGAAAAAAGGGTTAAAGGAACCCCAAAGGTTGGGAAGAAAGGGGGCAGAGAAGTAGTAACCCCTCAAGTGTGCAGAACCATACTAAGAAATAGGAGGTCAACGAGGGACCCTGAGCGTGCTTTAAGGGCGGGGGATGTGGTATTGGAGGAAAGAAAGGACCAAGTAAAGCCAGTGCCATCAAATAAGCGAGAGGCCAAAGCAGCTAACCCGCATGAAATACCTCAGGGGCGAAGCAATAAGAACAGAACTCTAGTTGGGGGGAAGGGATCACTAAAAATAGCCAGGGAAAGAAATTTGAAGGATGGGGAGCAGAGTGGAGCAATACCTGCAAAAGATATAAGTAACTTGTGGTTATACTTTGAACCAGTGGAAACAGAGAAGGGGAGGAAAAAAGGTAGAAAGGTTATTCCCCTAAATCGCTCCCAACTTGTATTCTCCTTTTCTAAATGCCCAAGTCTGAGGGAATTTGGTACGAAGGATTTAAGACAAGTTGGATTTAGACCAAATAACAAAGGGAAAGAATTTACCAAGGTATTAGTTTACTCAAGCCGGGTAAAAACAGCTATTGTAAGTGCTGAAAAAGAGATAGCGAAAGAAGGGATAAGGTTAATACCGGTTAGGGAACTGGAGGGGAGGAACAAGCACAAAAGGGCCTTTTTGTCTTGTCATTCAGGCTTGGGGAAAGGCAGATAAGTCTGATTGTAGGCGATGAAAGGGTAAGAGAAAGTATGAGAATTGCAGTCGAGATTCACGAGTTGAGTAATCCTTGGGGTGATTGGACCCCGGATGATAGTTGGCTAAGCTCTCCCCACTGGAATCATACTGTTGCCGACCATCTCAGCAATATTGATTAGGGAATAGGGGTGTCGCATAGCATGAACTTTATATCCTGGAATGTAAATGGGCTAGGAGGGGAGTCAAAAGTCGAAAGCATAAAACTACTAGCCCAGGGAGCAGAGATAATCGGTCTACAGGAAACTTGGCTATGCGACAACACCCCTGTTTTTGAAGGTTTCGCACAACTACATAAGTCTGCAAGTAGAAAAAGGTTCGGGCGCCCAGCCGGGGGGGATCATGACCCTCATTTCAACTAAGACTGCGAAAAAGGTGATGTCTGTAAAAGTGACATGTAAATGGTTGCTAGTTTGTAAGGTATCCCTACTGGTGGTAGAAAGGTTGTGTGAATACCTGGTAATTGTGAATGTTTAAATACAATGGGGGACCAATGAGGAATACGAGGTGGAAATGAGACTTCAAAGAAGATTTGGATACATTGTGTGAAAAATTTGAGAATGATACGATCATTGTAATGGGTGATTTTAATCATAAACTGAACCCAACAAGACAAGACCCTTGGTTTAAAGAACTCTTGAGCTCAAATAACATAGCCCCAGCTGTCTTTCCAATCTGCACTACTTCCAGACAAGATGGGAAGCTGGGCAAATACCTGGGGTTAAAAGGGCTGTTCTGCTTAAATGGCAGATGGGAAACAGACTGCCCGGCCAAACAGACTTTCAGGGTAGGTACCCAACTTTGCCCTATCGATTATGCATTTATTCATGCTTGGAATTTTGCCCTTATAAAAGGGTTTCAGGTAACTCGGTGCGAAGGCAGCGATCATAACATCTTGCGCTTCGAATTAGATAGGGGGCCGCTTAGCGCTAGCGAAATAGTTCTCCCCCAACAATTAGAGTATCCCAAACGTGCAACAACAAGATTAACAGAGGAATACACTGAAAAGTTGGCCAGCTTTCAACAGGGATTAGGACTGGGAGATGCTAGGACTAAGAAAGTGGCTTGGTTTGAGGAAACAATAGAAGAAATGGTACAATGCCTCAGAGTAGAATTAAAAAGTAAGAACTCTTACCCAAAGGCTATGCAAACTACACAAGGCAGACAATTAAAGTGGTTTAATGAGGAGTGTATAACTCAGAAAAGATCAATAAGGAGGGAAGAAAGAAGCTTAAGGAAAAATTAAGTAAGACAGAAGAATCTGGTAAAATTGAGGAAGGCATATAAAATGCTAGTTAGGAACCTGAAGAGGGCTTTTAAGGAGAAATGTTGGGTAAAATTGCTGGAAACAATTGAAACAAAAAACATCCGTAAGTTTTGGAATTTGATAAAGGAAGCTTCTGGACAGCCCATGGGGGCTATGTCCTGTGTAGTAGAAGAATCAGCATGGGAAGAATATCTAGGTGAGCTATATGGGACAGATGTCGAGGTTGTTGGTGGGAATATTCATCCCTGGAGAGAGGCTGTGGAAGATCTAAAACCCCTATTTACAGTAGAAAAGGTGGAAGATATTATAAGAAACTTAAACTTAACCCGGGCAGCGGGACCAGATAATCTTCCGGCCATTATAATAAAATCTCAGCAAAATTGGTGGGCGGAATTTTTATCTCTTATGTTCCTGGCCATATTGGACTCGGGCCATATCCCTAAGAAGTGGAGGGGGGCAGTAATCAGACCTATCCACAAGAAGGGAGATAAAAAAGCCCCAAAAAATTACAGATTGATTAACTTATTGGATGTTGGGGGGAAAAAGTCTTCGCCAAAATAATCCTGGGCAGCCTGAAAGATTGGGTGGAGCAGCGGTCGATCGTGCCAGTGGAACAAGGGGGCTTCAAGGGGGGGCACTCCACGGTTGACCACTGCTTTGCACTCTGGGCGGCGGTGCGGAAGTCCATGGAACAGCAAGGGAAGTTGTGCTGCTGCTTCGTCGACTTCCGCGCTGCATTTGACCTAGTGGACAGGAAGTGCCCTTTGGGATACCTTAAGGAAATATGATATCCCGGATGGGCTCCTGGCAATTATCCAGGAGCTACATAGCTATAACTGGGCGCAAGTCATCAAGGATACAGCTGGGGCCCTGACAATGAAAATAATGATCAAGAATAGTCTAAGGTAGGGCTGCGTATTAGCCCACCTACTCTTTGCTATATATCTGGCTGATCTACCATCTATTTTGAAGGTGGATAGAAGTGCAAGCCCAAAAATGAATGGGAAACAACTTTCCTGCCTTCTGTATGCCGATGATCTGGTAATCCTTGACCAGACAGAGATGGGATTACAGAGGAAGTTAACTGCTTTTAATGAATACTGTGTGGCTAAGCGTCTGATTGTAAATATGGACAAAACTAAAATCTTATGCTTTGGGAAAAAAGCCCAGAGTTTTAATTGGTATTTGGGCCCAACCAAATTGGAAAAGGTAAACGAGTACAGATACCTCGGTATCTGGTTTGAAAAATCTCTAAAATGGGATACGCATTTGGCGGCCCAGAATGCCAAAGCACATACATCAGTTTATGGGTTAAGAAAATTTAACCGTATCTATGGGGATATGTCCCACAGACCCCTGTTGAAAGCATACAATGCAATGATACCCCCACAACTGCAGTACAGAGCTGAGGTATTGTGCCTAAGTGGAAAGACTAGTTGGTATATCGAGGAAGAGAAATGTCTAAAACCATTGATGTCATTACCGGGCTCCTCTATGATCCAGGCAATCAGATTGGAGCTGGGCCGGACATCATGGAACGTACAGGTGCAAGTGGCCCTTCTAAGATTCTGGAAAAGATTGGGATCGGAGGAAGTCATGAAAGTATCACAATGGTGCAAGGACGAAGCGTTGCATAGTGACATAAAATGGGCCAAAGAGGTCAGAAAGAAACTGCTCGTTTGTAAAAACCTAAAAGTGAAAATCGACCAGCAGTCCCTCCTAGTAGAAGCTACGAATGGTGAACTTAGAACATCAGGGAAGGTAGTATCCAGTATAGAAGATTTGGGGTACCTGAGAAAGAAAGAATATGTTCATTTTATGATGAATAGTTGGGAGAATGAAATTTGGTACCCCTACCTGCATACACTACCCAACCTAGGACTCGGAGCCGAAGTGCTCAGATGGATAATAGGCATCAATCATTGTGTTTCACATGGGAGTAGAAAAACAGTAATGATACGTTCTGATGGCAAATGTTTATGTGGGTTGGCCACAAAATGTGATAATCTACATATTATAATGGACTGCCAACATTTTTTACCTCGCAAAACCAAAGGGGATGATGGACAGAGTGTTGAACATTGCAAGCACTCACCCCCAGTCAACTGATCTGGGTTTAATCCATCATCATTCTTTAGCTCACTCCGCCACCCCAGTTCAGACATGGCCATATGCAAATCAGTCTGACCCTGTGCCTCATGGGAACAGTCCAGCCCGAACTGCCAAGCCCAGACGTGGGTCCCGTGCTCTCCATGCCACTGGAGTCAAGCTATCCTGGCTGATGAGGGCTGAAAGCCCGAAACCGGTCCTAGGATGCTTGTTTCCAGTCCAGCGAGGACCTGGCCTGGCAGTTCGGGCTGGACTGTTCCCATTGGGCACAGGGTCAAGACTGATTTGCATATGGCTGGGTCCAAACTGGAATGGCATGGTGAGCAAAAAACGATGGATTTAGGCCCAGATCTCTGTACTGGGGTGAATGTATGACATTGTTCTGCATTCTGTCCATCAACTGTTCTTTTTGCATTTGTGACCCCGAGTGGGACGGGTATGCCCAGACGTGGGTCCCGTGCTCTCCATGCCACTGGAGTCAAGCTATCCTGGCTGATGAGGGCTGAAAGCCCGAAACCGGTCCTAGGATGCTTGTTTCCAGTCCAGGGAGGACCTGGCCTGGCAGTTCGGGCTGGACTGTTCCCATTGGGCACAGGGTCAAGACTGATTTGCATATGGCTGGGTCCAAACTGGAATGGCATGGTGAGCAAAAAAAAACGATGGATTTAGGCCCAGATCTCTGAACTGGGGTGAATGTATGACATTGTTCTGCATTCTGTCCATCAACTGTTCTTTTTTAAAAAAATTTACCTCAGCGGAAATTGTTTTTACGACCCATCTTTTTAAAATATGGTGTGACTGAGCGCCTATTAGCAATTAAACTTTTGACAGACATGCCAAACCTTGATATAGCAATTGCCATTGCAAAATATATGAAGGCGGTAAAAAGGTCCTTGCTGGAAATAGTAATGGTTGGACGAGAATTAACCTAGAAGTGAGGATGGTCATTGCTCTAAATAAATCTTTTATGTTGTAGTATTAGTTTTAAGATATATTTTTAGATAGACTTATTTAGAATATTATGGGTGCTTATTATACATGACATACTGTGCAAACTGTAAGATGGAGGCAAGAATTGCTCCTTCAAAGGTGTCACTGAAATTTTGTATCGTTTTAAAATATTTATTGTAACATGTTTTTATGTTGTTTAAAGACCCACGGTCTAAATAAACGTATTTCTAAACTAAACGAAAACTAAACGACTCTTCGTTGACAACGACGACTAGTTTGAAGAAACAATCTGCATCGTTGATGATATTGGAGCTTGACCCGTCGACGATGACGTCGAAGACATCGACGCTGACGAAACAGTGACAGTAGTGACCGTACGCGCCGTCGACGTGACCAAAACCACATCAAGAGTATTTACTCAGTCGATGAGCCGTCCGTCAGGGGGAGCTGAAGTAGGCTTCTTAAAAGTATGTTTTAGCTTCAGAGGAGGAGTAGAAGGTTCTGAAGCTGGATCTTTGGGAGACAATAACTTCTTTTCTTGGACCCAGCATGCTTCTGAGTAGTTTAGATGATTTCTCGGGTGGCTGTGAAGATGTACCTGCAGGGTCATCTAAGGGTCTTTTTAGAGGCATTTTGGAGGAGGATTTGGAAGAAGTATCACTCTCCTCATCAGAAACCAGTGTCTCTATTTATAAGACTTCCCGATCTTTCAAAGTTTTTGTAGAAAATGTCCGACATACCTTACAATCCGTAGGCTTATGTTCAGGATAGAGGCAGTAAAGGTAGTCCTTGTGTGGTTCATCAATATGTAGCCTTTTCTTCCTGCAAGTGCCACAGGATCTGATGAGACCTTTTTAAGGTGTATCTGACATGATGGGCATTAGTTTACTCCACATCAACACAGATATACAGGATTGAAAAGCGCATGCGATGTAATGGTACGCGTCGCAATGTGTACGCGTGGTAATGTCGCTTGCGTTCTAACGCATGCGACGTAAAGCCATGCGTAGTGATGCCGGCGTTGTAATGGGTGTTCACAGAATAAAACACTGCAGTCAAGAGTAGAAAAGAGAAAACTGAGCAGCGCTCAGGGGGGACTCCCTTAGCACAACATGCGGTAGAAAATCTGAGGGACTGGAGCTGCTCTTAGGAAGGTTCTACAGGGTGGTGTCAACTGATTGGCTGGTTCCAAGTTTAAGTCCGTTTTTTATAAAAGGACAAGGATAGGTTACAAAATATTTAAGGCCTTGGACCTTATGTTCTATGTCTATGGGACATTACTTTTAATAATACCGGGGGCTCCCATCTCGACGATGGGGAATGATTCAAACATGTGAATCTATGAAAGTTCCAATACTGGAGTAAGTATGGGGTCCTAGTTTGGGGGGATAACTTGGCACAAGTAGATCTAGAGAATTAGTTTTGATTACCTTGATCAAGCAATCAAGAGATGCTTTAATCTATGTAGTTAGCCCTCCCGACGGCCTACCTGCTTTCGAGAGCAAAGCGTCTATACTGAATGTTAGGAAGCCCTGTGGAAGAGGTGTGGCGCAGCGGTCAGGGTGCCTGACTCCAGACCACGGGATTCACGGTTCTATCCCCGGCGCCAGGTTAGCCCAGCACCATGTGACTCTGGGCAATAGCTCGCTTAATCTTCCCGACGGCCCCCAGCGCCGGGACACCTCTCCGGAGGTAGCTGCGCGCTTTACAAATACTGGTATTTCATTTCTGTCTATAGATGTTCGTGAGAGCACAGGTCTCTTGAAAAATTCATATATTAAACTTACCTATAAATATGCCCCAATCCTCCTCTTCCAAGTCAAATCGAATCCCTGCTATATTGCAACTAACTAGGGGCATGGATGAGTCAGAGTTTTTGGAGTATTTTGTGTTTGAGAGGGTATTTGTTGTTGCTGTCAGTCTAGGCACACTGGGGTAGTTATCTCAATGCAAAGGAATTGTCATGGCCCCTCTGCCTACCTGGAAACGAAACAGATATTCCTACGTCAAGATTATGCTGCCTAACATCCTCACCAAGAAAGAATGATTAAGCATAGGGAGCGGCGAAGTTGATATAGGGGTAGTCCATCAATCTCTTTCAAACCACTTTCCTGGGAATTAATTGGATCAACATCTTTTTCCTCATCTAATTTTCTCCTAGTCACAGGACCACCACACCTACCCCTTATTTTGGATACGCTAGAGTCTAAAGGTTTAAGCTTGAAACAAATTTCGGATTAAGTGAGAGGAGAAGTTCATTGGTCTAGTGAAATTAGGCCTTCAACCAGATCGGTGGTGGCTAATTTCAGTTCTATACAATGCCGGAGTAAATCGAACAACACTGTCTAGTATGTCTTATCCAATACATTTGAACCCCCATCTAGAATAAGAGTTCCTCAGGTTACAGTTGGTAGAGGATTTCAGAAAGTTGTTAGTGTCCCCTGGTTTTCACCGACCAAACATGAAGGTTGGGAATGGTTGGGTGGAGCAGAGGCTATCATAGCCATGCAAGGAGGGGGCTTGAATTGTTGGCATGGAGACAGCAATGCTGCGCTTCTAACATTATGATCTTGCTTAACTCCTGAGGAGTGTCTGTATTGTAGATGTTGTACATATTGCAGCTGAAAAGGTTCTTGAGAGATAGTTGGTAGGCTCTTTAAAACCACAGAGCCCATTGGAGCAGGTAAAATGAGGTCTCTAGAGGGCACCCTTGACAATAAAATTTGAGGTCCTGGTGGTGTGCTGAGAATGTTCACCACCCCCAGTAAAGTTTGTTTCAAATTGGCAACTTTAACTTTTAAATCATGGATCAAGCCCACTGCATCCCCAAGAGTTGGAGGATGGCTAGTGCGAGGAGAAACAGTGGAAGCAGGAATAGGAGCATTCTGTGGAGGTAGGGCAGGGGAGAGATTCTCTTGCAAAAGATCATAGAACAGGCAACATTAATCAAAACCTGGGTATACCCCTCTATAGGAAGAGCAGTGCTTGCTTGTGGGTCCGGAGTTTAAGATTTTTTTCTTACAGTGAGATAGGTCCTCAGATTTTGTGTTTTAGGTGACCGTAGCCTACATCTTAAATATTTCAGGAACTTTCCACCCTTTTGTTAATTTAGCAGGGTTTTCTTCATTTGGTGCACTAGTTTTGAAGATGCCCTCCACCTCTCCAATTATAATATCAATCTAATTCTCAACACAGTTCAAAACCGGGTGTTTAGAAAGCTTCAGTGGCTTGAGTAGGAGAGGGGCACCCGCAAGGCTATTAGATGCCTTTCGCTTTCCCACCCTAAAATTGTCAAGATGTGTAAAGGGGAACAAAGGCAATTACAGTATCTTTAGTTTCCAAGTGTGTGGTCAATGACAGTGCTCCAAAATACCAAGGCGGTGGTGGCTCTGCCCTGCCTCTTCCTGGCGCTGACGGGCCTGCCTTTGGCACGGGCTTTGCCCGGGCGCATTCTGCGGTCCTGGTCAGCTGGACATGTGTGTCCAATGGCGCGGTGAAATAAGGCCCCACCTCCTGGCAAGGCGAACTGCAGGCTGGGATCTAGAGTTCCTGTATTCGCGTCCAGCACTGCAGTCCTGAAGAGCTGGATATATGCGCCCAATGGTGCAATGGAGTAAGGCCCCACCTGATGGCAAGGCAAACTGCAGGCTGGGATCTAGAGTCCCTGTATGAGCATCCCACACTGCAGTCCTGGTCCCAGTATCTAACCACTTTGTGTAGTGGAATCCTGTATGCTTATACGAGATTGGCCCAAGGCTCCAAGTTGGAAATAGCACAAGAAATATAGGTCTATAACCAATTCAGACATGCAGAAACTAGTAATATTTGCTACAAAATGAATGGTTTGGACAGAACACAAAAGCATAATGAATTTCATACATTTACAGTATGTTTTCATGTCATCATTACCTGGAGTGCATACGAGACTGAAAGTCCAACCAAGCCAGCGCTGAGGCTGTGCCTAGCAATCACTGCGAACAGAGCAGCAAACAAGACAATGAAGTTTCCAACATACTCCAATCGTATAGCCAACCACCTGCAGAAAGAGTATGATCAATGAAATACACTAGAAAAAAGGAGCTTCTAGATGTGGTCAATAAGAACAAAGATTACATTTTATAAAGGGTATTTTATTATACAGCTTTTGCATTTTTTTTTATTAACCATCACTAAAAATAAGAAAACAGCTACTGAATAGTACACGAAGCGCTGCCTTAAACTTTCAATATGTTCCTTAGTTTTATTCATCGTTTTGGTTGTGTTGCATACTTGAGTCACTGAAAGCTATAGGGGCCTAAAAGGATGACCTGTGTGGTTGAAAACAGTTGATGACTTTGAATAATGTGGCAGTAGCTAGAACCAAAAACACCCGGTCTCTCAGTAACTTTCCTGAAGAGGGACACATAGGTAAAACTGAGAGGGTGCAGAAAAAAACGAATCTGAGAGAAGCATTTTGTTTGTACTTTCTTGATCATGCTTTAGTCTAGTTTAAAAAAATAAAACAGGATCCAGATCCTAAAAAAAGGTGCTTCCCTTTCTTAGGAATGGAATTCAAATAGTTAGCTGTCCTAGAAAATGCAGAGGATCTGTCTTGCCTCATCAATAACCGGTGTGCCACATGGATTGTAAATTATAAATGGAATAATCCTGGCATTTAGACAAAAATGGAGTCTAAGCACTAGCGCCACAACGGTAGGCACAATCAATGCCTGCCCTGTTCTCGTCCTTCATATGGGGGACAGGACGACAGCGGGTGGCCCTGGCCACGCTAAAGCGGCCATCGGCAGAGGGAGGACTGGCAGCCCTGGAGTTTGAGGCATATTACTTGGCAGGGCAGCTGCAGAGATTCACGCAATGGATAGCAGGGAGGATGACACCGGATAGGGGGGTACCCCCTTTCACGCCGGAGAGGGATGAATTATTCCGCACACTAATGAGAACCGCAAAGCCACAGTACATACACACCAATGAGCACAGAGTGATACAGTGGTTCTGGCGTAGATGCCTCCAGAGGACCCAGACGAGACAGCCATACTCACTGGAATTGCCACTAATAATGATTTGGGCGCTTCCGCATGGGGGACAATGGAGAGGACTGGACGAATGTGAACAGGCAGGGGCAACGAAAATGGGGGACCTGTAAAGGGACAGAAAGATGCTCCCATTCAAGGAATTCAGTACTGACTGGGGCATCCCACAGGGCCAGTTCCTGCTCCACAGGGCAGTTACAGGGGTGGTGCGGTGACACTGGAAGGCCGGCACCCTTGAGCCACCACGACACACCACATGCGAGTACATTGGTATAGTTGGGGGCATCAAAGGCAATCACATGCCTGTATAGGGCGATAGGGAGAGACTCTGCTAGGCCACTGGATGAGTTGAGAAACCACTGGGTGGAAGACCTAGGAAGGCCCCTTGAGGACAAAGACTGGGAAAACATACTGCAAAGGGCGCCCAAGGTATCCAGAAATGCACGATTTGAGCTGATTAGCTTCTACACACTGCATCGGGCATACATCACTCCGGAACGAATAAACCGTTACTTTCATAGGGACGATGCAGAATGCCCGAGGTGCAGG
The DNA here is from genome assembly GCA_963921515.1 of Calotriton arnoldi. Classification (NCBI taxonomy): domain Eukaryota; kingdom Metazoa; phylum Chordata; class Amphibia; order Caudata; family Salamandridae; genus Calotriton; species Calotriton arnoldi. The sequence continues at coordinate 471,063 of CAWUFW010002461.1, read as the reverse complement.
GAAGTGGGAGCTAACTTCATCCACATGATGTGGAGTTGCCAGGCCCTGACGCACTATTGGCAGGAGGTGACGACGGAAACGGCCTGAATAACTGACCGAGCGGTACCATGCACACCTGCACATTGCCTGCTCAACCTTTTCCCTCACACAGCCAAGACCAAAGTCACTGCCAAATTTCAGGACCTGGCCTTTATTTTAGCCAAGCGGGAAATCCCAGTAGGTGGAAGGCATCGAATGGCCCTAGCATGGCCAGGTGGAAGCGGGAGCTGGAATAGTGGGGGTGGGCTGCAAGAGCAGTCTTAATTAGGAATGCGAGACGAGGCCTAGGCAAAATCGAAAGGGCTCAGGTGTGGGAAGCACTGGTGGTGGATATGAAACGCAATGTCCAGTAATATGGCGCTACCACCCCAACAGCAGTCTCTAGACAGGGGAGCCCCCGAGACAGGGCCCAGAAGGCGACCTAGTACAGGAACCCGGGGAGACAAACCCATAAACAAATCAAGGAAGGCAGAGTGGGGCAGAACAATGGGAGGAAAACCCGATAGCTACACGACTAATTAACAAGTAGCAAGAGAAGCGACAACTAGCTGAAATGTGATCTCTAAAATGCCCGCAGTGAAGGGGGGGAGGCGGGGGGGGGGAGTTGGTGGGGGTTACAAACCTGAAAAGCTGAATCAGATGAAACATGCAAGAACAGATGTGTACTCAGAGATGAAGAATGTATAAGTAACAGTATAAGCAGTATAATGCGAACTGATGATCTGTAATGTACCAAGTTGTGAACGAATGAATACACAGTGAATCACAGGAAATAAAATATGTTTAAAAAAAAAAATGCCGGCCCTGGCACAAAGTGATGAGGAGAAAATATTACAGACCGCATGGAAGAAATTTATCTGGATGCATAAAACATCCACTAGCAAGGGGATGTAGCTGGATGCTCCAAAACAACTGTAGGAGTTCATGTTTTGTGTTCTGCTGTGGATCTGTGCTCTGGTGAAATGACCACCATCAGCATTCAGTATAATCAGAATTTGAGCCATAGAACAAGTTACTTACCTTCGGTAACGCATTATCTGGTAGAGACATAGTCTAGACGCAGATGCCTTAACTTTTGAGTTCTCCCCAGGTGTCAGACTGGATTCGGAAATTTTTCAGCAGTGCCTCTGCGCGCCGGCGTCGTACGACTCCGTGATAACGTCGACTCCGGTTGTGTCGTCAGTGGAGTCATAAGTACCCTCCAGCACGCAGACGTCAGTTTCTTCTGTGAAACCTTGCACGCCAAGACGTGGAGCCACTATAGAAACTGGCTGTGGAAAGTGTGCCAAAAAAGATCAATATATCTTTGAAACACTAATCAGAAAATGGAAATGACTGGTATGAAAACACCAAGCCAATATCTATAAGGTAAAATCAAATGGTTCGTTGAATTACACCACTACGAGAAACAGTGATCACTGGTGTATAAAACCAGTGCTGGAAAAGGGTATAACCCTTACACTACGGGTCGTTCGCAGAGCGGGGAGGATGGGTAGGACATTAAGGAATCTGCGGCTAGACTATGTCTCTACCAGATAATGTGTTATCGAAGGTAAGTAACTTGCCCATTTGATAGAGACATTTAGACACAGATTCCTTCACTTTTTAATTAAATACCATAGCTATACCTACCCGGAGGGTCAGCGAACTAATCCTACAAAATTTCTCAGAGTGAACCAGCCAGTCAAAATTCACAATAGACCAGGAGTTGGCCTAACGGCTAGGGCGGTCGTCCTCGAATCTGGGGAACTGGGTTCAAGTCTTGGCAACGACACTGAACATCCTGTGATTCTGGGCAAATCACTTAATCTCCCCGTGCCTAACAAAAATGAATGTGTCCTCATGTAACGCAACTGGTGCTATGTAAAGCGCTCTGATACCCGATACCTTCTGGTCAAGTTCGCGCTATATAAAACTCCGTAAAATAAAATAAAAAAGACCAGACGTACGTAGGAATTATATGAAAAGAGAATGGGCTCCTTATAAAAACTGTAAAAAGAACCACAGGCAAAGAAATGCAAAAAAAAAAAAAAAAAACCCTACATGCATGGAAAAAACAGGCCCCAAGGGCAACGGAATAACACGGTCAGAAGACAACAGTAGGACTGTAGCACATGACCCCTAAATGATTAAATGAGCCTATGGACTAGAAAGGCCAAAGGCAATAACGAATGCCATGTAAACTACAGTTCCCTACACCAGTAAAGTCGTCGAAGGAACCAGTATAGAAATCCAGAAAAAAGAGCTTCCAGAACACATCCAAATTAGAGTCCAGATGAATAAACACATTCATCATAAGGTCAGAAACACCAAAGTACAAGGACTGATGCAAATCAAAGTGTATCCTTGAAGAAAACCTCATTAGATAAAGTGACCACTACAAGGATCCTACAATGCATAGAACCTGTAGATACGGAAAGATGGCAATTATACAGATATGAATCTGCCATCATTAATGATCAAAAAATGCCCAAACTTATATAGTCCGTGCTCTACGTACATATACAGATCCATACCAACATACCTACAAGGCACGATATACAGCCATAAATAAAACCTACAGTGAAGACAAAAGCAAACTGCAACTCATAGTAAGATTTGCAAAAATATAATGCATATCCTGCCCTATTGTATATAGCAGAGCTATATCTAAATATGTATAGCACAGATACACTAGACCTGTGTATACGTCATATAGCCATACAGATAAAATGGAACTGAAAAACTAGTCCATGATACCTATACAACAGAAAATCATGACTTCGCATTAAGATAATGCCGACTGCCCAAAAGTATCCTGAGAGGTCGTTACTACCATAAGCCTAAAAAGACACAGGAAAATGAAACCTTGCCAACAGCAAACCCTTACAGCCACACTTGGCCCAATAGGTCAAAATAAAGTACAACCCAACCGCTGGAAATCTCAAAAAGAGGTATCCAGTTGGAATATCTGACCGCAGGCAGAACCAAAATCGGACTGTAAATCAGACAAGGAGATATATCCTTAAGAACACAAGAAGCAACAGACCGTACGCTTAAAATTTGAACCTTAAAAGGGCTGTAGCCACAAAAAAGAGCAATTGCTGATTGGAGGAAGAAAATGTCCCCAAGGAGACAGAGGTCATCCAATCTCCAGACAGGAAAAGTGTAACTACACCAAGCATATCAAAGCATATGGGAAGGAAAAACTCAGGATGTCCTTAAGGAAGAGAAGAACCATAGAAGTAAGCATTCTCTTTAAGAAAGGAAGAAATCCTCCCAGAAAATGCAGGAAATAACTGTAAAAGCTAACCCCTTAGAATTAAAATATTCTGACACTGCATCCCAGATAACATTACAAGCAGTGTTCATGGAACAATCATGTTCCAAGAATTAAAGTAGGATACCAGAATAACCTTCAGAAATGGAAGATAACTAGGAGTAAAATTATTCGGAAAAATAAAAAATTAAGACCTTGAACCTCCCACATGTAACGCCTCCAAGAAAGAGAAATACATATCAAGGGAACAAAGCCCACGCGCAGGTAAGAAATGCACAATGTGGTAAAGCTGGAATAACCCCCTCATAGGTGGCATAACCTTTTACGAAATCACTGAACTCAATAGCAATCCGTGCACCACCTTTTTTCAAAGAAAAGTGCACCCTGCCAAAACTAGCGAAAAGGACTGCATCAAATAAAGGACCGTCCAAAAAGGAATGTCCTAGTGGGAACCTCAGTCGAACTATAAACATAGAACCAAAATTGCACTCAAGTGGAAATTCAGAGTGACAGCAAAGAATAAGCATACTCTCTGTATAAAAGGTCTCAGAGGACATAAGCAAGATGTCCCTATAAGAGATACTGAAAGTCAAAAGTAATGCATAACAACATACCGAACTGCTCCAAAGAAGCATGTGACATGGGTAAACTTCCTAACCGGAAGAATCATCACAAGCAAACGACATCTTGAGCATAAAGCTCAGAGGAAAAAGGGAAGAGAAAACCTCCGCAATAGGTACCCCTGTACCACAAACAGTCAAAGACAGTATTGAAATAATATCTGCTAACTGCAGGAACACCACATCAGGAGTCATGGCCAGCCTTGAAAGAAACAAAAAACGAATATCCCCCATACAGTATGGGGAAACAATTAAAGAGGTAAATAGAAAAAGAGAAATTAGGACTGTTTCAGTTCTTCTATCACGGCAACGCCGTAAAGCAGAGTCAGCCTAGGCACCAAAACGATGGGTGCTATCAAATGGCATATCGATCAAAGCAGCTTGGACAGCCTCTGAAAAGGCCGAGGTACGTAACTAGGCACGACGACTTAGTGCCACAGAGGATCCCATGGTCTGACCTACTGAATCAGTAGTATTCATGCCGCACAAGTTACTAACTTGTGTAACGATATATCTGTAAGAGACAGTAGTTAGTGACAGATTCCTTACCTTAGAATATCCCCAGGCGGCAGGCTGGATCCGGAAAGTTTTCTGCGTAGCAGTACCCTTGCGCGTCGGTAGGCGGCGTCGTGCGGCTCCGCGTCCGTCGTCGGCGTCGTGATCGCCGGGATGACGTCGCGGGCAATACTTAGACGCCGCCCCTGCGCGCTGACGTCAGCTCTGTACACGACTTTCCGCGCCAGGAACGCAGAGCCATGCAAGAAGCTGACATAGGTGTCTGAAAATACTAGGGCCCTGAAAGGGATGTCCTTAACCCTAGAAATCAGTTCGCAGAACGGGGAGGATGGGTGGGCGGTAGGAATCTGTCACTAACTACTGTCTCTTACAGATATATCGTTACTAGCAAGTTAGTAACTTGTGCATCTGAAAGAGACACGTTAGTGACAGATTCCTTACCTTAGAATAGATACCCCAGCAATACCAACCCCGGTGGTGGGTCTGCGAACAAAGATCAGACAAGGAAGTCTCGGAGAACAGAACGGCCAAAGAAGCCGTCCCTCCGGACTTGGCTGTCAAGGCAGTAATGCTTTGTAAACGTGTGCAGCGAGGCCCACGTAGCTGCCTGACAGATTTCCTGCAGCGGAACACCGCGGCCCAAAGCCGTGGTAGCAGCCGTTGCCCTGGTGGAATGGGCACGCAGCCCAACAGGAGGCTCCTTCTTAGCCAAAGAATAGCAGGCCTTGATGCACAAGGTAACCCAGCGGGAGATGGTTCGTTTGTGCACCGCCCGACCTTTTTTGGCGCCCACGTAGCCAACAAAGAGCTGGTCATCCACCCGGAAGTGTTTTGTGCGGTCGATATAGAAGGAGAGCGCATGTTTTGGGTCCAGACGGTGGAGCCTCTCTTCCTCTCTGGAAGGATGCGGAGGCGGAAAGAAGGTGGGCAAAGTGATGGTCTGCCCAATGTGGAAGGCAGTAACCACCTTTGGCAAGAAGGACGGACGCGTCCTAAGAACAACCTTGTCTGGATGGACAGACAGAAAGGGAGGTTTGTATGATAGAGCCTGGAGCTCACTCACCCGCCGAGCGGAGGTGATGGCCACCAGAAAGGCTGTCTTCAGAGTCAGAAGACGAAGAGGACAGTTATGTAGAGGCTCAAAGGGAGCGCACATTAGAAAGGTAAGAACCAAGTTCAAGTCCCACTGAGGCATCACAAACGGAACAGGAGGGAAGAGGTGTGTAATGCCTTTTAAGAACCTGTTAACAACAGGGGACTTGAAAAGGGAGGGCTGATCAGGGAGCCTGAGGAAGGCCGAGATAGCACAGAGATAACCCTTGATGGTACCCAGGGCAGAACCCTGTTGGGCCAAAGAAAGAAGGAACAGAAGGACCTCAGAAAGAGGGGCAGAAAGGGGGTTCACAGCCTTTGCTGTGCACCATGCCACAAATTTGTTCCACCTGCAGGCGTATACCACCTTAGTGGAGGGACGCCTGGCTGCCAGAATCACATCACAAACTTCGGGAGGCAAGTCGAAAGGAATCAACTGCCGCCGCTCAATCTCCACGCAAGCAGGTGGAGGCTGGACAGGTTCGGGTGGAGGACCGTCTCCTGCTGCTGCGACAGAAGATCCTCCCGAAGAGGCAGACGGATCGGGGGATCTACGCTCATACTGAGTAGCTCGGGATACCAAACTCTTCGAGCCCAGTCCGGAGCCACAAGAATGACTTGGGCCCGGTCGTGCCGAATCTTCTTCAACACTCTGGGTAGAAGTGGTATAGGCGGAAAGGCGTACAACAGACCGCAACTCAACTCGCGACGAAAAGCGTCGCCGAGCGAGTGCCGCCTTGGAAATTCCAACGCGCAGAACTGATGACATTGCGCGTTCTCTTCGGTGGCGAATAGATCTCAACCAAGGCTCTCCCCACTGTAGAAAGAGTCCTTGCGCCACTTCCGAGTGAAGACGCCATTCGTGATCCATCATGCACCTGCGGCTGAGTTCGTCCGCCCTGGCGTTCAGGGAACCTGCCAGGTGTTGAACCATCAGGAGCATGCCCTGATGTTCCAGCCATGTCCAGAGGCGCAGAGCCTCCTGACAAAGGGTCCACGACCCCACCCCGCCTTGTTTGTTGCAGTACCACATGGCGGTGGTGTTGTCTGTGAACACCTGCACTACCCTTCCCTTTGACAGAGGGAAGGAATGCCTTGAGTGCAAGTCGGATCGCCCGGAGCTCCAGAAGGTTGATATGGAGCCGGGACTCCGCCCGGAGACCAGAGGCCTCTGATCTCCGCCTCTCCCATGTGACCGCCCCATCCCAGAAGGGACGCGTCAGTCACAACTGTGTGCTCTGGCTGGGGAAGGGAGAGGGATCTGCCCATGACCCATTGCCGGTCCGTGAGCCACCACTGCAACTGTTTTGCAGTCCCCTCCGAGATCTGGACGTGATCGGACAGGTTGCCCTGGTGCTGCGCCCACTGGAACTTCAGGTCCCACTGCAGAGCCCGCATATGCCACCTGGCATGATTGACCAGCAGGATGCAGGAGGCCATGAGGCCCAGCAGCCTCAGGGTCATCCGTACCGAAACCCAGGATAAAGGCTGAAAGATCGGAATCATAGCCTGAATATCCCGGACTCGCCGTTCGGGAGGATAGGCCCGAAACTGCGTCGTGTCCAGAACTGCTCCGATGAAAAGGAGCTGTGGAGAAGGAATCAGATGCGACTTCGGCACATTGATGGAGAACCCCAGCGAGTGCAGGAGTTCGGCCGTAGTCTGGAGGTGGGAGACGACTGCCTGGGACGAGCCCGTCTTCAGCAGCCAGTCGTTGAGGTAGGGGTAGACTGAAACCCCAGCTCGGCGCAGATGAGCTGCGACCACCGCCATCACTTTCGTGAACACCCGAGGGGCACTGGTAAGGCCAAAGGGGAGCACGGTGAACTGAAAATGCTCGAGGCCTACCGTGAACCGTAGGTAACGCCGGTGGGCCGGCAGGACGGGGATGTGGAAATATGCGTCCTGCAAGTCCAAAGCTACCAACCAGTCTCTAGGGTCGAGGGCAGTCAAGACCTGAGCTAGGGTGAGCATCTTGAACTTCTCCTTCCGGAGGAAGTGATTGACGTTCCGGAGGTCCAAGATAGGACGCATGTCCTCCTTGTCCTTTTTGGGCACCAGAAAGTAGTGGGAGTAGCAACCACGTCCTACTTCTGGGGTCGGAACATGTTCGACGGCCCTCTTGGCCAAGAGGGCCATGACTTCCTTCTGTAGAAGCACCAAGTGATCCCCTGACATGCGGTGGAATTGAGGTGGCATGGCTGGGGGGTGGTCTCGAAGGGGAGGGAGTAGCCCCTTCGGGACAATGTCCAAGACCCACCTGTCCGAGGTGATGGGACGCCAGTGGTGAAGGTGATGGCGGACCCTGCCCCCTACTGGCGTGCCGTGCACCTGAAAGAAGGGACTAGGAGGGCTTGGAGGCCGCGGACGGGTTGGAGGTGGTGGCCTGACCCGCACGCTGGTTGCCCGAACCGCCACGGCGGTATCTACGTCCTCGGCCACGCGAAGGCGCTTGCTGCGCAGGCCGTTGGCCGGGCTGCTGACGTGACTGGGCGCCCCTCCCGTGGCCACGAAAGGGGCGAAAAGCAGATGTGAGCGGAGGGCGCACAACAGCAAGGCCCAGGGACTTTGCAGTAGTCCTCGAGTCCTTGAAACGCTCCAGCGCATGGTCTGCTTTTGATCCAAAAAGACCGACTCCATCAAAGGGCATGTCCATGAGTGTATTCTGGACATCACCCGAAAACCAGTGGTCCTCAGCCAGGCGTGGCGACGCAGCGCCACCGTCGTTGCAAGCGATCTGCCCAGCGAGTCGGCGGTTTCAAGGCCACAACGTATGGTGTATTTAGCCGCATCTCGCCCTTCCGCAATGGCGCGGGTAAGCAGTGTCTGGACCTCCTCAGAACACTGCGGCAAAACAGTCGCCACCGAGTCCCACAGAGAGTGGGTATATCGGCCCAAGAGGCAAGCGGTGTTAACGGACCGCAAGCCAGCACTGGAGGAAGAGAAAGCCTTCTTCCCAAAGTGATCCAGGCGCTTGGATTCCCTATCCGGAGGGGCGGTAGGGAAGGCGGTTTGGGAGGCAGAGGCTTGGACAACCAAGCTCTCAGGGGTGGGGTGTTGGGAGAGAAACAGGGGGTCGCCCGGAGCAGGGCGATGGCGTCGGGCCACGTTCCTATCCACAGGAGCCCCTGTGGTGGGCTTGGACCAGGCACCCAAAGAACGCCAGTGAGTGCATCATTGAACGGCAGCACAGTCTCCGAAGAGGAGGCCGCCGGCTGAAGCACTTCTGTCAGGAGGTTAGTCCTGACGGCCACTGTAGGCAACTGGAGATTCAAGGCTCCAGCAGCTCTACGCAACACCGTTGCAAAATTAGCCCCTCCTCCGTAGCCACGGGAGGAGACAGCATGCCAGAGTCAGGGGAGGTGTCCAGACCACTGGCATCCCCAAGTTCCTCAACCCAGTCCGGGTCAAACTCGCACTGTTGTGTGAGAGGGTCCTCAGACCCCTCCCAGCTCTCCTGGTCCTCCTCAGGTTCATAATATGGAGGAGGGGGGACATTAGGGACCCAAGGTCTCATCGGTCCGGCTCCATGTCCGGAGCCGGAGAGAGCCGGGGAACGACGCCGTCAGGAGCCCCGGACGGCGTCAGGAATGGCAACGGGGACATAGGCGGGGGCGTGGTTAGGTCAACCGGCGTCGATGGGGGGTTGCGGCACCACCGGAGCCGGGATCGAGGCCGGAGCCGAGGCCGGGATGAAGGCCGGTGGGACAGGCGACGCCGGGACCGGAGTCGACGGCGACGCCGGAGCAACCCCATCAGGGCCCGCGGGGCCCGAAGGCGTACCGGAGGGACCTTGAGGCCCGAAGAGGCGGGCCATGGCCGACAGGAACTCCTGTATTTGGGCCTGAGTCGCTCCCGAACCCGGGAAGGACGGGTAATGCGGGGGTAACTCGACAGGCACGTCCGGGGCCGCGGGGACGGTGCCGACAGGGACCTCAGCCGAGTCGCGAGACCGGCGAGGCGAAGTCTTAGAGCGATGATGCCGCTTAGACTTCTTGTGCTTCAACTTACCGGAGGAGCGCGGGGACTCCGCGGCCGGCCCCTCGACCTCTCCCGGGACCGGGGCTTGGTGCGGCGCGGAGCCGACTGCCGGACCTCGAGGAGCTTTCGAGACCGCTCTCGCAAAGCCTTCGGATTAAGTTTCCGGCAGTCAGGGCACGACTTCGTGTCGTGGTCTCGGCCGAGACAGAAGAGACACTCGAGATGCGGGTCCGTGATCGACATCATGCGACCACATTCCTCGCAGGGCTTAAAGCCGGGCATCCCTACGACACCTTAGGAGTCGTGAAGACTCGTTGAAGAAACAGTGAAAAAATTCACAAAAAAGATAGTCAAAAGTGACTAGGGCACTGCTCTTCCCGGATCTGCGCTTACTGGCGCGGAAAAAGAAGAACTGACGTCAGCGCGCAGGGGCGGCGCCTAAGTACTGCCCGCGACGTCATCCCGGCGATCACGACGCCGACGACGGACGCAGAGCCGCACGACGCCGCCTACCGACGCGCAAGGGTACTGCTACGCAGAAAACTTTCCGGATCCAGCCTGACGCCTGGGGATATTCTAAGGTAAGGAATCTGTCACTAACGTGTCTCTTTCAGATACATCTAATAATCAGCTTAGCTGCCTGTTAGCCATCCCGCATCAACTGTTCTATATTAGATCGGATGTCATCTGGAAGTGATGACAACATAGTCTGCAATGAATCCCACAAAGAGTGAGAAAAAGCCTGAGAACACAAGACGTGTTAGTAAACCTTAAAGCAGAATTAGTTAAGGAAAAAATATGTTTGTCACACGAATCTTGTCTCCTAGAATCTCTATCTGATGGAACATTAAGTAGAGAATACATTTTCTGTGAGGGTGAAGCAGCCTGTACCACCAAACTATGAGAAGTAGGTTGTTTAAGGAGACAAAGCGGATTTCCAGGAGCAGGCAGGTGCCTGCGAGATATAGCACAACAAGATATCGTAATGGGCCTCACTATATGGTAGAACAGGCTTCGCCCCCGTCTGACATTGATAAAGGACATCAATCAAGGGATCAGTAGATTTTTCCACTGTAAGAAGAGAACTCCAAAACCATAGCCACTCTCCTTAAAATATCTGCAAAAGAGGAACTCGCCTCAGCTGTAAGGCTTGGAGGAAAAAGAAGTCCGGAAGCAGGGGACGACTACAGTCCACTAGCCTCTCCAAGTGCAGACAACCAATTCTCCTCCAAAAGAGGTGGAATAGCCTCAGGTACAGGCTGCAATAGCTCCTACTCCTCCGTACCATCTCCTAAAAGGTGACCTACAGAAGTACCACCATGAGAAGGAAGCGGAACGGCAACATTCCCTACAGACGGTTCCATTGACTCCGCATCCGACTTCAACCATAGCCTTGAGGTCGATAAGAGGAGGAGGAATGGCTTCGTTCGGCACTGCTGCTGTCGGAGCCAGGTGATCCAGGATAGACGCCGAAGGTGGCGACCCCGAAGGCTGTGCACTGGCACCAAAGCGGAGCTGGGAAATGCTGTCCAGCACCGACCCAAAGATTCAGGGGGACCAACTGACACCGAGGGCAAACACACCGGTGTGGCTCCTCTCACCTCCATGGTGCCCGACAGCGCTCCAGGGGGAGGTGGGGGCCCAAAGATGAGATGTTGTGAATGCACAAGTTACTAACTTGTGTAACGATATATCTGTAAGAGACAGTAGTTAGTGACAGATTCCTTACCTTAGAATATCCCCAGGCGTCAGGCTGGATCCGGAAAGTTTTTGCGTAGCAGTACCCTTGCGCGTCAGTAGGCGGCGTCGTGCGGCTCCGCGTCCGTCGTCGGCGTCGTGATCGCCGGGATGACGTCGCGGGCAGTACTTAGGCGCCGCCCTGCGCGCTGACGTCAGTTCTGTACACGACTTTCCGCGCCAGGAACGCAGAGCCATGCAAGAAGCTGACATAGGTGTCTGAAAAATACTAGGGCCCTGAAAGGGATGTCCTTAACCCTAGAAATCAGTTCGCAGAACGGGGAGGATGGGTGGGGCGTTAGGAATCTGTCCTCAACTACTGTCTCTTACAGATATATCGTTACACAAGTTAGTAACTTGTGCATCTGAAAGAGACACGTTAGTGACAGATTCCTTACCTTAGAATAGATACCCCAGCAATACCAACCCCGGTGGTGGGTCTGCGAACAAAGATCAGACAAGGAAGTCCTGGAGGACAGAACGGCCAGAGAAGCCGTCCCTCCGGACCTGACTGTCAAGGCAGTAATGCTTTGTAAACGTGTGCAGCGAGGCCCACGTAGCTGCCTGACAAATGTCCTGCAATGGGACACCACGTCCCAAAGCCGGCAGCGGAACACCGCGGCCCAAGGCCGTGGTAGCAGCCGTTGCCCTGGTGGAATGGGCACGCAGCCCAACAGGAGGATCCTTCTTAGCCAAAGAATAGCAGGTCTTGATGCACAAGGTAACCCAGCTGGAGATGGTCCTCTTGTGCACCGCCCGACCTTTTTTGGCGCCCACGTAGCCAACAAAGAGCTGGTCATCCACCCGGAAGTGTTTTGTGCGGTCAATATAGAAGGAGAGCGCACGTTTTGGGTCCAGACGGTGGAGCCTCTCTTCCTCTCTGGAAGGATGCGGAATCGGAAAGAAGGTGGGCAAAGTGATGGTCTGCCCAATGTGGAAAGCAGTAACCACCTTTGGCAAGAAGGACGGACGCGTCCGAAGAACAACCTTGTCTGGATGAACAGACAGAAAGGGAGGTTTGCAAGATAGAGCCTGGAGCTCACTCACCCGCCGAGCGGAGGTGATGGCCACCAGAAAGGCTGTCTTCAGAGTCAGAAGACGAAGAGGACAGTTATGTAGAGGCTCAAAGGGAGCGCACATTAAAAAGGTAAGAACCAAGTTCAAGTCCCACTGAGGCATCACAAACGGAACAGGAGGGAAGAGGTGAGTAATACCTTTTAAGAACCTGTTAACAACAGGGGACTTGAAAAGGGAGGGCTGATCAGGGAGCCTGAGGAAGGCCGAGATAGCACAAAGATAACCCTTGATGGTACCCAGGGCAGAACCCTGTTGGGCCAGAGAGAGAAGGAACAGAAGGACCTCAGAAAGAGGGGCAGAAAGGGGATTCACAGCCTTTGCTGTGCACCATGCCACAAATTTGTTCCACCTGCAGGCGTATACCACCTTAGTGGAGGGACGCCTGGCTGCCAGAATCACATCACAAACTTCGGGAGGCAAGTCGAAAGGAATCAACTGCCGCCGCTCAATCTCCACGCAAGCAGGTGTAGACTGGACAGGTTCGGGTGGAGGACCGTCCCCTGCTGCTGCGACAGAAGATCCTCCCGAAGAGGCAGACGGATCGGGGGATCTACGCTCATATTGAGTAGCTCGGGATACCAAACTCTTCGAGCCCAGTCCGGAGCCACAAGAATGACTTGGGCCCGGTCGTGCCGAATCTTCTTCAACACTCTGGGTAGAAGTGGTATAGGCGGAAAGGCGTACAACAGACCGCAACTCCACTCGCGACGAAAGCGTCGCCGAGCGAGTGCCGCCTTGGAAATTCCAACGCGCAGAACTGATGACATTGCGCGTTCTCTTCGGTGGCGAATAGATCTAACCAAGGCTCTCCCCACTGTAGAAAGAGTCCTTGCGCCACTTCCGAGTGAAGACGCCATTCGTGATCCTTCATGCACCTGCGGCTGAGTTCGTCCGCCCTGGCGTTCAGGGAACCTGCCAGGTGTTGAACCATCAGGAACATGCCCTGATGTTCCAGCCATGTCCAGAGGCGCAGAGCCTCCTGACAAAGGGTCCAAGACCCCACCCCGCCCTGTTTGTTGCAGTACCACATGGCGGTGGTGTTGTCTGTGAACACCTGCACTACCTTCCCTTTGACAGAGGGAAGGAATGCCTTGAGTGCAAGTCGGATCGCCCGGAGCTCCAGAAGGTTGATATGGAGCCGGGACTCCGCCGGAGACCAGAGGCCTCTGATCTCCGCCTCTCCCATGTGACCGCCCCATCCCAGAAGGGACGCGTCCGTCACAACTGTATGCTCTGGCTGGGGAAGGGAGAGGGATCTGCCCATGACCCATTGCCAGTTCTAGAGCCACCACTGCAACTGTTTTGCAGTTCCCTCCGAGATCTGGACGTGATCGGACAGGTTGCCCTGGTGCTGCGCCCACTGGAACTTCAGGTCCCACTGCAGAGCCCGCATATGCCATCTGGCATGATTGACCAGCAGGATGCAGGAAGCCATGAGGCCCAGCAGCCTCCGGGTCATCCGTACCGAAACCCAGGATAAAGGCTGAAAGATCGGAATCATAGCCTGAATATCCCGGACTCGCCGTTCGGGAGGATAGGCCCGAAACTGCGTCGTGTCCAGAACTGCTCCGATGAAAAGGAGCTGTGGAGAAGGAATCAGATGCGACTTCGGCACATTGATGGAGAACCCCAGCGAGTGCAGGAGTTCGGCCGTAGTCTGGAGGTGGGAGACGACTGCCTGGGACGAGCCCGCCTTCAGCAGCCAGTCGTCGAGGTAGGGGAAGACTGAAACCCCTGCCCGGCGCAGATGAGCTGCGACCACCGCCATCACTTTCGTGAACACCCGAGGGGCACTGGTAAGGCCAAAGGGGAGCACGGTGAACTGAAAATGCTCGGGGCCTACCGTGAACCGAAGGTAACGCCGGTGGGTCGGCAGGACGGGGATGTGGAAATATGCGTCCTGCAAGTCCAACGCTACCAACCAGTCTCCAGGGTCGAGGGCAGTCAAGACCCGAGCTAGGGTGAGCATCTTGAACTTCTCCTTCCGGAGGAAGCGATTGACGTTCCGGAGGTCCAAGATAGGACGCATGTCCTCCTTGTCCTTTTTGGGCACCAGGAAGTAGTGGGAGTAGCAACCACGCCCTACTTCTGGGGTCGGAACATGCTCGATGGCCCTCTTGGCCAAGAGGGCCGTGACTTCCTTCTGCAGAAGTACCAAGTGATCCCCTGACATGCGGTGGAATTGAGGTGGCATGGCTGGGGGGTGGTCTCGAAGGGGAGGGAGTAGCCCCTTCGGACAATGTCCAAGACCCACCTGTCCGAGGTGATGGTACGCCAGTGGGGAAGGTGATGGCGGACCCTGCCCCTACCGGCGTGCTGTGCACCTGAAAGGAGGGACTAGGAGGGCTTGGAGGCCGCGGACGGGTTGGAGGTGGTGGCCTGACCCGCACGCTGGTTGCCCGATCCGCCACGGCGGAATCCACGTCCTCGGCCACGCGAAGACGCCTGCTGCGCGGGCCGGTGGCTGGGCTGCTGACGTGAAGGGCGCCCCTACCGTGGCCACGATAGGGGCGAAAAGCAGAAGTCAGCGGAGGGCGTGTAGCAGAAAGGCCCAGGGACTTGGCAGTAGCCCGTGAGTCCTTAAAGCGCTCCAACGCATGGTCTGCTTTGGACCCAAAAAGACAGACTCCATCAAAGGGCATGTCCATGAGAGTATTCTGGACATCCCCTGAAAAACCAGTGGTTCTCAGCCAGGCGTGGCGTCGCAGCGCCACCGTCGTTGCAATAGACCTGCCCAGCGAGTCGGCGGTATCAAGGCCACATCGTATCGTGTATTTGGCCGCATCCCTTCCTTCCGCAATGGCGCGTGAAAGCAGTGTCTGGACCTTCTCAGAACACTGGGGCAAGACATTCGCCACCGAATCCCACAAGGAGTGGGTATATCGGCCCAAAAGACAAGCGGTGTTGATGGACCGCAAGCCAGCACTGGAGGAAGAAAAACCCTTCTTCCCAAATTGATCCAGGCGTTTGGATTCCCTATCCGGAGGGGCGGTAGGGAAGGCGGTTTGGGAAGCGGAGGCTTGGACAACCAAGCTCTCAGGAGTGGGGTGGACAGAGAGAAACAGGGGGTCGCCCGGAGCTGGGCGATGGCGTCGGGACACGTTCCTATCCACAGGAGCCCCTGTGTTGGGCTTGGACCAGGCGCCCAAAAGAACGTCAGTGAGGGCGTCGTTAAACGGCAGCAGTCTCCGAAGAGGAGGCTGCCGGCTGAAGCACCTCTGTCAAGATATTAGTCTTGACCGCCACAGTAGGGAGTTGGAGACGTAAGGCCCCAGCCGCCCTACGCAACACCGTTGCAAAATTGGCTCCCTCCTCCGTAGCCACGGGAGGAGACAACATGCCAGTGTCAGGGGAAGTATCTAGACCACTGGCATCCCCTAGACCCTCTGTCCAGTCCTCATCGTACTGACACTGTTGTGTCAGAGGGTCATCAGACCCCTCCCAGTCCTCCTGGTCCTCCTCTGGTTCAAAATAAGGAGGAGGGGGGACATTTGGGACCCAAGGTCCCATCGGCACCGGAACCGGCATCGAGCGACGTCGGTCCGGGTCCATGTCCGGAGCCGGAAGGAACTGGGGGGGGACGACGCCCGGATCCCCAGGCGGCGTCGAGAACGGCACCGGAGACATCGGCGCCGGCGGAGGTGTCGTTAGGTCGACCGGCGTCGATGGGGGTTGTGGAGCCGGGATCGAGGCCGGAGCCGGGATCGAGGCTGGAGGCACGGGCGACGCCGGGGCCGGAGCCATCGGCGACGCCGGAGCAACCGCATCAATGCCCGCGGGGCCCGAAGGCGCACCGGAGGGACCTTGAGGCCCGAAGAGGCGGGCCATGGCCGACAGGAATTCCTGTACTTGGGCCGGATCCGCCCCCGAACCCGGGAAGGACGGGTATTGCAGGGGCGACTCCACAGGCATGTCCGGGGCCGCGGGGGCGGGGACGGTGCCGGGAGGGGCCTCAGCCGAGTTGCGAGACCGGCGAGGCGAAGTCCTAGAGCAACGATGCTTTTTGGACTTTTTGTGTTTGGACTTACCGGACGAAGAAGACTTCGATGCCGACGACCGGTGTGGACTCCGCGATCGACCCCTGGACCTCTCACGCGACCGGGGCTTGCGCGGAGCCGAATGCCGGGCCTCGAGGAGCTTTCGAGACTGCTCTCGCAAAGCTTTCGGGTTGAGGGCCCGGCAGTCGGAACAGGACTCCGTTTCGTGGCCTCGGCCGAGGCAGAAGAGACACTCCCGATGCGGGTCTGTGATGGACATCATCCGAGCACAGGCGCCGCAACGTTTAAACCCGGGCATCCCTACGACACCTTGAAGTCGATTCGAAGAAAAACAGTGAAAAATTCACCCAAAAAGTTAGTCAAAAAATGACTAGGGCACTGCTCTTCCCGGATCTGCGCTTGCTGGCGCGGAAAAAGAAGAACTGACGTCAGCGCGCAGGGGCGGCGCCTAAGTACTGCCCGCGACGTCATCCCGGCGATCACGACGCCGACGACGGACGCGGAGCCGCACGACGCCGCCTACCGACGCGCAAGGGTACTGCTACGCAAAAACTTTCCGGATCCAGTCTGACGCCTGGGGATATTCTAAGGTAAGGAATCTGTCACTAACGTGTCTCTTTCAGATAGTAGTATTCTCTCATCTGGGCGATCGACGCACCGGCTCCCAGAAGACGGGGAGGGCTAGAGTCGTGAATGACCTCATCAACCGGCGAGCAGGAGCAGCTGTGGGAGACAGAGTCTCCACATGGCGAAGTCAAGAGGGGTGGTGGTGGGGTGGGGGGGGGGGAACGGACGGACGGTCGGGGACAACAGGGCCCTCAATTTGCAGAGAGGTGGATGGGTAGTCCAGTCGCCATCTTGTCTTGGAACATCTGGAGTGCTATAGTGTCGAACACGACACGCGTATAAGGACTAAGAGGTTTTGTGAATAGGAACCCCGCAACCGACGATCGATTATCCAATTCGGCACATGTTGCTCGCAAGATTTTTTCACTTTGTAAGAGAAGAGAACTACTACTGTGAATATCACGGGATCGTGGCGATATAGGAAAGGGTGAAACACTGTTTACGCCTTCATAATATTAGAATAATCCAACGACCATTAGGCTAATACCATTGGTCTATGATCCAACTAGTGAAAGATTACTGTACGTCCGATTGAATGCAGACAAGAATTTTTTTATTCTCTGGAGTGGTGAAAATCTCTCGCCCTGATGAGGACTTTTTAAGGAGAAACGCGTTGGCTGCGTTTGTTTGAAAAAAATACAATAAAGCAAAGGGATTGAATCATCAAACAAGATCTACAGCCATCAATATGTTTTAATATTTTTCTTGCTTCCTGTATATAGAACTCTGACAACTGATTGTAGTTGCCTCTCTATTTGTATATATTCTATAGTTACCTACACTGGCTTGTCTGAGGCTATTGAAATATACTCTAGACTCTTAAACATACCCTGGAGAACTTTAACAAGGCTCTAGTTGCCAGCTTCAGGTAAGCAAACCGTTTGCCTTTTATGCCACTGGGGTACTTTTGGGAGACTATGGCATAGAAAATAACAGGAACTTGAGCACTGCAGCAGGAAATGCAACGCAAACTAGAAAGTTAACTTTTTCTTATGGTGACCGTTACCTTTGGCCTGCATGAGCTCTCTAGGCATAAAGTTATGCTTATTGCTGCTCCTTAGAGCAAGAGATGCTCAGAAGCTCTTAATGTAGAAGAACCAAAAAGCGAGATAAAGGTTATAATTTTATAATCTTTTTCAAAGTCTCTAGTAAGAGAGGTACAAGGAAACACATTTGATAATGCCTGAAGGGCAAATATGCAATTTGAGGTTCAGCGCAACAAAAGATTATATAAAAAGTTCTATTAAGAAAGTAAATGAAGGGACTGGGGTTTTGAACGCACAAATGGGGATAGGAGACCAAGCCAACAAATGGTACTAAGCACATTGGGGGAGCGAGTGGAAAACTATGTACTCTGATTAATATTATACCCGCTACAGTTCAAAAAGAGATCGTACAAGTCACCTTACGGTTCTGTGACCTGATAAAGGCTCTTGGTTATCGTTTTAGCATGGCCATGGTCTTGAAACCCCTCAGTGACTTAGAATATCTTTTTAACGTTCAGCCAGAGTGCTTTGTCTGACAAATCTGGTAGAGACAGGATCTAGCCGCAGATTCCTCATCTTAGAATCCTCCCCAGGCGCCAGACTGGATCCAGAAATCTTTTCAGCGGTACTTCTGCATGTCGTTAGAGGGCGTCGAGCGACTATAGCGACGTCTCCCGAACGTGACATCAATGGAGTCCATGTAAGCCCTCCCCCGATGCTCTGATGTCGGTTTCTTTTGTGACTATTTTCACACCAACAACGCAGAGCCACTTAGAGAAACAATCTTTGGAAACTGTGTGGCACAAAGGGAAAGATCTTGTATCAGCAAGTACAGATTTAAAGAACTGTAGTAGTATGCAAAGAGGGAATCTTGGAGACAACAGGGCCCTCAGTTCACAGAGAGGGAGGACGGGTGGTTCGATAAGGAATCTGCTGCTAGATCCAGTCTCTACCAGATAAGGCGTTACCGAAGGTAAGTAACTTGCTCATCTGATAGAAACATCTAGCTGCAGATTCCTTATCTTAGAATCAGATACCCAAGTAATACCATCCCTGGAGGAGGGGCAATGAACTGACCTCACCAAAGATCCCCAAATATGAGAAGCTGGTCCAAAAGCTAGAAAGGGACCAGACTATCCTAAAAATTATTGGTGGAGCAAAGAAGCTCACCGAAAGGACTGATCAAGAAGGGCTATGGGAAGCCCGTAGGGAGAGAAAGCTAGAAAACCGTGAGAAACACAATATAGAACTAGTAAAAGAGGCAGCCCCAAAAAAGGATGCAATCTAAGATCGGGGAATGCATAGGGCAATAGTCCATAGAGTCCAGACTCAAAACCAAATGGAAGAAGCATACACAGTGTGCTCAGCCGCAGCAACCACAGAATGAATAAAGAGCACCCACTCATCATCGAGGAAACTATCCAGAGAAACAGATTTCGAAAAAAGGGACCTCCAATGATCGAATGATGGAGAAAAGATAAAGAGAAAACAATGAATGCTGAAGAGCACTGGTAGAAAAAACAACAAGAACGGTAACAAGAAACTGCTCTTATACTGAGAACCTTGATAGATATATAAAGCAACGGAGACGCTCATTGAAGTGAAGAAAGGAAACAGACTAGTATAACCAGGAAGGTTGAACCAGGTCACCAAGAAGAGTGTAGGTAAAATGCAGCGACGTACACCATATAGAAGGCCAGGCGACCATATGTGAAAAATACACACACACATATATATGTGGGAGATATATGCTGAACAGTCATGTGATTAAGACCTTCTTTAAAACTACATGCACGTACGCACTTTGCATATTGCTTACTTCCCGTGACCAAGGCAGAAGCGCCAAAACATGTAGGGGCCATTGGAAGCATGAGTGCTGTTATTTCCCTGATTAAAGGACTGCTGACTCCGGAAATGGGCCTCTGTTGTTTGTTCACATGTAGTGATTTGGTGGGCTTTTCCATGCCCGCTGTTTGGGAGGCTGCCCTGAAGGGTTGGGGACTCCTTGAACGGAAGTTTGCTGTATGGAGATATATATATATATATACACACACACACACACTTGAAGTTAAAGACATCTACAAGAAATTCTTTCAAGAGATGGATATATACATGCAGACATATACATCTAAAGATAAATGTATAGAAGGATAAATATGCATATAAAAACCATAGAAATTCCTGTAGAGACACAAGTCATACAGCAAAAGTATATCCACTCTTCCGAGGAGAGCAGGAGGACGAGGAGAGGAGGAACAAAGGATACTACAAGAAGAGAGGTAACCAAGGAAGGACCGAGAATACATCCTACTGTTGTAAAAGAAGAAGTTACGACAGTAACTGAGGTGGAGAAAGAAAGCTGGAAAACAGCAACACAATGCCTCATAAGAGTAAGAAGTGGAAGGCATAACACTACAGGAATACAAGGACAACCGTTCAAGAACCAACGCCACCGACTGATGAAGGGGGGAAGCAGGCGTTAACAGGGTAAACAAAGAATAAACAGCATGTGGAAAGTCCACCATGAAGAAGATGATCACGACCAGGGTGAAACAAAAGGCTGGTAGAAACTAAGGGCAACACAGTCGATTTTGACAATCACACATTGTCCAACCCATGGAAGCTTGAGAAACAGGTAAGAAACATGACCAACGCTCCATGCAAACTTGAGAAACCGGTAATAAACCTAACCAAAGCTCTAGACGAAAACTGGGAGTCCAGAGTATGAGGGGAACAAACCCCAGGAAGGCGAAAAAGTCCCCAACACTGGATGATAGTGCAGAAGCAGCAGAAATACATAGTTGGACAGAAGATAGGCAATGTCCAAAGAAAAAGTAATGCAATACCCACACCAAAAAAGGAGGGTAAACAGAACCTCTCCCAAAGGAAGAAGGGGAAAAAAGATAAAGTAGTCCGCCACGTAGAAAACCAATGCCATGAAAGGAGGGAGTGGCATACAGAGCTGTGAGGGAGAGAACAGTATCCCCACCTACGAGGAAGGGAGATTCAGGAAAGGAAGGGAAACCTGGCCTCCAGTGAAATAAGGATATCAAGACATGGATCCAAACAATCAAAAGGACTGGTGTCCCAGGGAAATAGAACTGAAAAGAACAGCAGAAACAACAGCTACCCCACAGATGCGATGGCAATATGCATAAACTCCCCCCGCAGGAAGCAACAGCAGTGGCTGTAACCCAATTAGGTAGGTAAGAACACCTAAAGGGTAAAAACAGATACAAAGAATACCAAACTGCTGAAGATTAACAGCATCAGGAGCACAATAAAGTAGAAAAAGGACTTACACAAGAAAGTGGTACCCAGGCCAAAGCGTCTGCCTGCCTGCGATACCATTATAGCCCAAATGGACATAAGGAGAAGAGAAACGATATGAAGTCCCTATAAGGGATATGAAGCGTATAGGTAGCTCACAAAATGCCCCTAAAGCATACAAAATAAGGTCCCCGAAAAACAGGGAACAAGGCTATGGTGAATTCGCACAACATAACAGAATACCTGTCAGAGTAGGTATCCGGGTAGAAAAAAATCAAGCGGCAAAAAGAAACTGTCAGAACAGGCTCCCACGAGGCCGCAAAGTAAGATATATTCAAGATAGCTGGAAACTAAACTGGTCACTCACAGCATAAATTAGAAGAAAAACACCTGCAGCAGGCAGGAAGACCACACTGGGTGTAACCCTGGAAGGGAGAGAAGTACTCCACCCTATGAAAGCTGAGCCTAAACAAGGGATAACATTGTCCTGTCAAACCTAGTACAAAGACAGAGTTAAGACTCAGCACCACCATGACTATTTCTGAACCGGCTTAAAGTCAAGTCGGCATGCGTGCCAAAAAGGGAGGCGTCATCAAAGGGCATGTCTATCAAAGTAGTTTGCACAGCCTCCAAAAACCTGGAAGTACGCAACCATGCACACCGACGTAGAGCTACAGAAGAGGCCATAGCCCGACCAACAGAATCAGTGGTATCCATACCACACTGGGTGCTAAGTTTGGCAGCTTGTTGCCCATCTCGTACCAATGGAACGAGAGCATTCCAGGCATCCTCCGGAAGGGAGGGCAAGAGGCGCTACACTGCGTCCCACAAGGCATGGTTAGAAGCGGGCAAGGACACAAGAAGTGTTCAGAGATTGTGTGGCAGAGCTAGAAGAGGAGAAAATACGCCTAGCACAAGCGTAAAGTTTCCTGAGGGACAGGAGGAATAAAATCAAAAATTTTGAGTGAGTAAAGCACCCTGTACCACAAAGCTCTGATTAGATGGATGTCTGAGGAGACAGGACGAATATTCAGGGTGGGGCGACGGTTGTGATAAATAGAGCAATCCACAGGGAGCCCCGTTTCAGTTTTAGCCCAAGCACCAAACAGGATATCAAAAAATACATTCACTATAAGAAAGGACAGGTCCTACGTTAGACTGGTCAGGATGTAGAATGCCAAGTAAAGGGTCTGTTGACAATTCCACAGAAGGAAGTTGTAAATCCAATACATCCGGAACTCGCTTCTGTAGCCAAACCAGGAGGAGACAGGAAGCTGGAGAAGATTCTAAGCCACTGGCCTCAGGTAACCAGATAGACTGCATAGGAGATGGGATCGTGCCTGAAAAGGGATTGGGACACACCACACCTTCCTTAGTACCTCCACAACCATGGTCCTAAGAAGGATAAACCGGAGGAAGAGCTCCAGAGAGCAGAAGAAGAGTCTGAGACCGTCTACTCCATCGATGCCGCATCAGACGGTGTAACTGAAGCCGGTCGACGCCCCAACATCGGAAAGAGTCGAGCGGCATCAACTGCACCACCATCGGAACTGGCAGACAAGAGCCTGACGCCTACATCGGAGTCTGCAGAGCATAAGCTGAAAGTGGTAGCCTTGATGGGCTGTGCACAGGTGTCACTATGGTGTCAGAAACCGAAAGCCGACCTGCAGGCGAGGGAGAACCCGCCGGCAGGGGCAAAGGCACAACCTCATGCACCTCTGTGGGGCCAAAGAGCGCTCCAGAGGAAGGTGACAACCCAAAAACAGGACGGAGAGAGTGATCATATTTTCTCATCTGGGTCAAAGTCACCCCGGCCACAGGATAGATGGGGAGGCGCGGGTGGACTCATGCCCCGACACTGTAACAGAAGAGCGGGGACCAGAGGTAGGCAATGAAGGCGGGAAGCGCCGCTACTTCGACAGCATAACCAAAACTTGCCTCTGGACGTCGAAGGAGAATAACGCCCCTGGGAACGGCTCCTAGAGTGGGCGGGCAGACGGTCTGTAGAGAAGACTTCGATTACTGTGACATCGGCACCACAAGGAGCTTGATGCGATGTTTACTTTGCAACTTTGGTCGAAGCGGACAACAAGAGTTGCACTTGTCGGAGTCATGGTGCTCACCCAGACACCACATGCAAACAGTGAGGGTCTGTGGTGGACATTTGTTGTCCATAGGACTAACAAGGCTTAACCCCCAAAGACACTGAAAGAGTAGAAAAGGGCACACTGCCCTGTCAACGAAAAAAACGTTAAGTAGGCCTTAAAACGGCAGGAGGAACTGCAGAGCAGATCTGCATTGCTAGCACGGAAAAGAAGGAAATGACGTCAGCGCGTCTAGGGAGGGCTTATATGGACTCCTCCATTGACGTCACATTCGGGAGACTACATTGCTACGGAATCGCTCGACGCCCTCTACAGACGCGCAGAGGTACTGCTGAAAACATTTCGGGATCCAGTCTGCCGCCTGGGGAGGATTCTAAGATAAGGAATCTGCGGCTAGATGTCTCTATCAGATGATTAGATATAGACAATCCCATTATTACTGTTGACATTCATCTTCATGGGACTTTTAAAGGTCTGCAACATTGCAAAGATTCAACTAGTAAAATATCAGAATTTTCTTAGCATCAGTTTTTTCTTTGGCTGGAAAACAATTATGCAAACTAAGGCTCGGCAACTTGTTGACTGAAACGATAACCTGTAGTAGATAAAATGACCGAACAAGAACTGGGCACAGGATTAAACATTTCTTAATGGCTTGTTAATCCTAGCCAACATGTACTCTGTTGAGGCATTCATCCGGATATAGATTCAGGTGGATCACTTGCTTCAACGCGTCAGCTACTATCACTTTAAGGTATTCAGTGGACACCATCGATGATGATTTCAACTTTAACAGAAGGAAGCACTGAGCTCTTATCACAACTCTTCTTCCTTGCTGGGTTAAGTAAGTAGCTTGAGAGCATATAATTGATCAGAAATCTCTAAAAAAGAGGAGTTGTACTGTTTAAAGTGCATAGGAAGAGAGTAAGTCTAAAGCAAAAGCTTCTTTTCATATCAAGAAAATATCTGAAAGTGTCTCACTGGCCCTGGTGACTTGTAGGTACAAATTTCAAACACACTTTAGAAGCAACACAAAAAACCTTTGGTAGGGTAACTGGAGATACGCCTGAAACTTCAAACTTTACTTTGGAGGATTGTCCAGTGAAATCACTGTAGCAACAGTATCAAACAGCCACTTGACAGGACATTTAACCCCAGCACTGAACAAAGTCTAATAGCCATCTGCCCCATTTAGATGTCAATGGAGGTTTGATAGAGTACTTTTTGTTTTGGTGCCACCTCAAATTAACTGGTGGATACAGATGAACATGCTCCGCTTTCTCTGGGTGGGACTGAGACCAATATGGGTGAGACTGAGAACAATAGCCTCTAACTGCTTGCATACCAACTCCTGGGCCCACTGTATGAATTTAATCTGCTATCAGTAAAGAAAAAGTTTGTTGTCTTTTTGCATGTTTGTACATAAACAGATACATCTCTCTCTATCTATCTATACATCTCTCTCTATCTCTCTATACATCTCTCTCTCCATCTCTCTCTCCATCTCTCTCTCCACCTCTCTCTCTCCACCTCTCTCTCTCCACCTCTCTCTCTCCACCTCTCTCTCTCCACCTCTCTCTCTCCACCTCTCTCTCTCCACCTCTCTCTCTCCACCTCTCTCTCTCCACCTCTCTCTCTCCACCTCTCTCTCTCCACCTCTCTCTCTCCACCTCTCTCTCTCCATCTCTCTCTCTCCATCTCTCTCCCCATCTCTCTCCACATCTCTCTCCACATCTCTCTCCACATCTCTCGCCACATCTCTCTCTCTCGCCACATCTCTCTCTCTCGCCACATCTCTCTCTCTCGCCACATCTCTCTCTCTCACCACATCTCTCTCTCTCGCCACATCTCTCTCTCTCGCCACATCTCTCTCTCTCGCCACATCTCTCTCTCGCCAAATCTCTCTCTCGCCAAATCTCTCTCTCGCCACATCTCTCTCTCGCCACATCTCTCTCTCTCTCCACATCTCTCTCTCTCTCTCCACATCTCTCTCTCTCTCATCTCTCTCTCTCTCATCTCTCTCTCTCTCATCTCTCTCTCTCTCATCTCTCTCATCTCTCATCTCTCTTATCTCTCTCATCTCTCTCTCTCTCTCTCATCTCTCTCTCATCTCTCTCATCTCTCGACATCTCTCTCTCTCTCGACATCTCTCTCTCTCTCGACATCTCTCTCTCTCGACATCTCTCTCTCTCTCGACATCTCTCTCTCTCTCGACATCTCTCTCTCTCTCGACATCTCTCTCTCTCTCGACATCTCTCTCTCTCTCGACATCTCTCTCTCTCTCGACATCTCTCTCTCTCTCGACATCTCTCTCTCTCTCGACATCTCTCTCTCTCTCGACATCTCCTCTCTCTCTCGACATCTCTCTCTCTCTCGACATCTCTCTCTCTCGACATCTCTCTCTCTCGACATCTCTCTCTCTCTCGACATCTCTCTCTCTCTCGACATCTCTCTCTCTCTCGACATCTCTCTCTCTCTCGCCAAATCTCTCTCTCGCCAAATCTCTCTCTCGCCACATCTCTCTCTCGCCACATCTCTCTCTCGCCACATCTCTCTCTCGCCACATCTCTCTCTCTCTCGACATCTCTCTCTCTCTCGACATCTCTCTCTCTCTCGACATCTCTCTCTCTCTCGACATCTCTCTCTCTCTCGACATCTCTCTCTCTCTCGACATCTCTCTCTCGACATCTCTCTCTCTCTCGACATCTCTCTCTCTCTCGACATCTCTCTCTCTCTCGACATCTCTCTCTCTCTCGACATCTCTCTCTCTCTCGACATCTCTCTCTCTCTCGACATCTCTCTCTCTCTCGACATCTCTCTCTCTCTCGACATCTCTCTCTCTCTCGACATCTCTCTCTCGGCATCTCTCTCTCTCCACATCTCTCTCTCTCTCCGCATCTCTCTCTCTCTCCACATCTCTCTCTCTCTCCACATCTCTCTCTCTCTCCACATCTCTCTCTCCACATCTCTCTCTCTCCCCACATCTCTCTCTCTCCACATCTCTCTCTCTCTCCACATCTCTCTCGACATCTCTCTCGACATCTCTCGACATCTCTCTCTCTCTCTCTCTCTCTCTACATCTCTCTCTCTCTCTCTCTCTCTCTCTATCTCTCTCTCTCTCTATCTCTCTCTCTCTCTCTCTCTCTCTCTATCTCTCTATCTCTCTCTCTCTCTATCTCTCTCTCTCTATCTATCTCTCTATCTCTCTCTATCTCTCTATCTCTCTCTATCTCTCTATCTCTCTCTATCTCTCTCTATCTCATCTCTCTCTCTCTCAATCTCTCTCTCTCTCTCAATCTCTCTCTCTCTCTCAATCTCTCAATCTCTCTATCTCTCTATCTCTATATCTCTCGCTCTCTCTCTATCTCATCTCTATATCTCTCGCTCGCTCTCATCTCTCTATATCTCTCGCTCTATCTCTCTCTATATATATATATATATATATATATATATAAACATATATATATATATATATCTCTATATCTAGAGATAGAGAGAGAGAGATAGATATCGGTTTATGAACTTAAAAAGTCAGACTTTTTTCTTTTTTTTTTAAATCATTACTAAGGAGGTTTAAGCCAACATTCCTGACACTATGTGTGGCCTTTATGTGCTGCAGACCGGGATCAAAACAAGCCCCCCAAAATAGGGATGGCTTAAAGAAAGAATTAATTCTGAATTACAATTTTGGCTGAAGGCCTGAAAATCTGGATCATGAAATCTTGCACATGGACAGGCTATAGCTGTATCAATGTAATAGGCGTGAAAAAATTAAATACAGTATGATAAGCAGATTCTTATTTCAATTTATAACATGCAGGTTGATAAAAAGTACCTACTTTTCGGGAGACCAAAAGCCTCTGAACTCTAGCTCCGCCAATGAGCATCCCACCCAAGGGCAGATGTATCCAGCACAGCCATTACTTTGAAAGGGTATAAGGACACCCCTTGTGACAGGGGGTCCTCTTCACAATACCGACCCAGATTGTGATGGTGTACGACAGAGCTCCCACATGTAGAACCACTGCCAATGAAGGCATCACTAGAGCCCCACATTTGCTACTTAGTGTATGTGACCAGAAGGGTTTATTTATGCGTTTTTATATAGCACAAACTTTACCCGAAGGTGTCGGAGCGCTTTACAATAGGGCCACATTACAGAAGGACTTCAGAGTACATGAACAAATTTACTCAAGGTTACATTTTAAGAAAAGTTGAAGCTATTAGGGTTGGGCAAATATATATTACATTAAGGGTTACCTGCCAAATCTCACACAGCGGCACGAATGGGAAAATGAAAGACAAGACTTATTTGGAATACCGAGGTATGAAAAAAGAAGGGACAGGAATAACGGTAAATATGTAAATGCAAAGAAATTTGTGGGAAAATCTTGGTGCACAAAAAAATTAATAAGAATAAGTGTATAAAGAAGAAACATGTAGAATAATTGAGAGAGCACTTTGAAAAGTTGGATGGACATGAATGTGATTGAGAATTAGTGCAAAGACGCAAGCCTGTGAATCATGAATCCTTTGACACACGTGAAAGCAGAGGTGTGCATGATTTAGATGTAGGTTAGAACATATATGGAATACCTTGCCTGCAAGATAAGTTTCAGAAAGATCCGTGTGAGAGCGAAAAAGTAAAAATCAGAAATTAAACACACACAAATGCTCAAAAGTGAGGATGTTATCTGTATTGAAGGCAAAAATTAATAGAAGGAATACAAACTAAAACCAAGATGTATATATTTTCTGACAGTGAGAACAAAGAGGTTGATCAAGACGGAAAAAAATCGCAACGTAGGGAATGAAGCCTCGGTTAATTGGGAGTAAAGATCTGGTCCTCTTGCATGCACATATCATTATATATAGAGAGGGAGGGAACCCTCGATGGAGAATAGAAATAGCATGGCAAAGTACAGCAAGAATAGATGAATGAGCTAGCTGTAATCACAAAATAAGAAATAAAGAAGGGTGGAATTAATAAGAACCAGTTCTATACGGATAAGGGATAGTGACAGGGGACACCCTGGGTAATCTCTGATTAATTGGCATGGAAATGTAGTGGTATACACATTTCCAAAGTATGTACTGTTTTCAATATAAACATTTTTTTTTTAAAAATGGGAAGAAAAAAAACAAAAAGTGAGAAAAAATGTATTCTATTAAAAAACTGTATAATTGTAACTTATGCAATGCACTGATTCTTATGCATGTACAAAATCTTTTTAGGCCCTGATGAAGGCCCTTTAAGGGATGTAACGCATTGGCTGGGTCTGCCAAAAAGTGATGTTTGGATTGAATAAAGGACATGTATATAAATTTCAACGTTCTACGATTCATTTATAAAAGAAAAGGAAAAAAGAATGTTTACAAAGATTGAAAATAAGAGTGATTACAGCTACAGAAATTGAGGGACGAGCAAAATAAAACAAGGATATATTGTTGCCCTCCTATTTTGAAAAAAGTCTGACTGAGATAGAGTTCTGGGAGCAGTCAGAACTCTAGGACTGGGCACAGCATCTGGGAAAACAGTGGGATTTTGGCCTCTGCACTCCAAGGATCACTACTGCTATTCTTGTGACAATGTTTAAAAACAAATACAAAAAGGAGCACTACCATTTTAATTATTGCCACCCATCCGGCCAAGGAAAGGATGCTAATCCAACGTTCAACTTGTGCCGACAAAAGGTCCACGGCAGGGCCATAGTTTAGCCGAAGTACTTGTTCTTTATTTAAATGTATGTGGATAACCAAGTATTTAGTGGAATTTGTGACCCACGACAAGGGGGTACTCAATGTCTAAGGGATGTGTATTCGCCGTAAACGGAATAGCTTAGATCTGGCCCAGTTTATGTGAAAGCCTAATAGACAGCAAAAGCGAATAATTGCCCAAATCAATGGTGGGAGGTTGTCAGCGGGATGGCGGACAAATAAGTAAATATCATCTGCACAGACCGAGGCTAAGAGGGGACCATGTGAGAGTTGAAGGCTGCGATGTATATGCCACTCCTGAAGATGACGAACCAAGGGGTCCATTGCAATTATGAATAAGAGACGGGAGAGGGGGCACCCCTGCCTGGTGCCCCAGGAAACAGGGAAACGCTCAGTAAGCTGGGCGTTCACTCCGAGACAAGCTCTTGGTTGAGTATAGAGGAGCTTAATAGAGGATATGAAGGAGCTGGGAAATCCAAGTTTCGTCCGCGTGACTCTTAGTAAAGGCCATTCCAGAGAGTCAAATGCTTTTTCTGCGCCCCATAATGCCACTGCGGCCGGAAGCGTGGAGGAAATCCTATTTAGCACAGCAAAGATTTAAAGAGGTAGATTTGTGTGGGACAAATCCGGATTGTCCCGTTGGAATAATTTGGTCCATAAGTAGGAAGAAACATGTGGGCAGTATTTTGGCAAAGATTTTAGCATCTAAACATAGAAGGGAGAGGGGTCTGTATGAGGAGCAAAGAAGGGGGTCTTTGCCAAGTTTCAAAAGCAATGTAAGGACCGCATCGCGGAGTGTAGGGGGGAGGGATCCCAAGCTCAGAGCCTCTATGTATAGAGCGAGCAAATGAGTTCAAGTAGATGTTTGTAGACTTTGTAAAAAGCTTGGGAAATCCCATACAGGTCGGGTGCCTTGGAGCTATCTACAGCATCTCTAGCCTGGACGACCTCTTCGCAGGTGATGGGCTCAGCTAGAAAATTGCATTGGCCATCGGCAAGCCACACCATGGCTATCTCGGCGAGGCATGCCGCTATCTCAGTCTCGGCATTAGAGGAACAGATGTTCACAATACCCCTTGAATTCTGACAGGATACCTTCAGCGTCAGAGACAATGGTGTCATCCGAGGTGCGAATTTCCTTAATAAAATCGCTGAACTGATTGGGCCAGAGTAGGCGCGCAAGGGTACGACCCAGCCGTTCCCCCTCTCCGTATCATCGGGCTGTGGCGTGTCTCTCCATGTACTTTACCTCCCTGTCTGCCAGCTCATGAAATTTAGTAAGGGGAACCGATTGGGCATGCAGCCGAGGGGCGCTGCCGTAGCTAATAGCATCCCGATCGTTGTCACGCAAGGTGGATTCTATCTGAGTCAACTGGGCAAAGATGTCGTGGAAGATACCTACTTGCTTGGACATGCAGACCTGCCACCCAAAGGGTGGCCTGAGTAGACACCGTACCGGAGTTTAAGGTGAAGTATTCGGCAACAGCCTTGCGCAGTTCGGTACGAAAAATGTGGTCATGCAGAGCCTCATCTGCGAACTGCCGGGGGAGGGGGGGTTTGGGCGGCATGGTGCTCAGCTCAGGGAATTGGAGTGAGAGGAGAACTGGGCAGTGGTCTGGGTGTGTGAGAGATGTCTACGCCAGTGGTCCAGAGTGAAACGTTCAGCAAAACAAACCAATAGTCGAGTCAACATCCCATGGGGGGAGTAGAAGGTGTTGTCAGTGGTGTTAGGGTGGCGAGCTCGCCAGACGTCATTAAGAGCACAGGCGTCAATAATGTAATGCAGGAGCGTCTTGGACCTGGGCTTTCCACTTGGTTGAGGGCTGGTGGAGTATATAGTGGGATCTAGAACCAAATTGAAATCGCTCCCCATGATCACCTTGTCTGCCTCAAATTGACCCAGGAAAGTGTATAATGCCCGAAAAAATTCTGAGGAATCTATATTGGGAGCATATATGTTTATTAAAAGTATTTGCTTGCCCACTAACAGTCCAAAAAGTAAGATATAGTGGCCCTCTGGGTCTAGCATCAGAGTGGTATGCGAAGGGGACACTTGTGTATAATTATACAGACCACCCAGGAGTAGGTACTATAATTTTAGAAATATGGTGTGCGTCCCATGTGGAGGCGAACATGTGGGAATCCCGATGTGGAAGATGAGTTTCTTACAGGAGGGCTATTTTGGCACTGTGGTGGGACAGATAGGAAGACCTGTTTACCCTTACGGGGGTTGTTTAATCCCCGAATGTTCCAGGAAATAAAGGAGGTGGTCATCCCCCTCTACGACTGTCAGTAAGAGGCATCTACGATGGATTGTTAGAACGGAGTGGGCCATGAAGTTGTGTATCGTTGCTGGTGTTCACAATGCAACATAGAACAAATACAACCAATAAATTCTGAAACAAACTGTTCCCAATCCCCCACCCACACCAGACAAAAGACTATCCAGGGATTCCGCATCTGACAAAAAACAAAACTAATTGACTCCAGGAAGAACAGATCGGTGCCTACTGTTGGGGGGTGGCAACACCACAGAGGTCACAGTCTGAGATACTAATATGTAGAGCAAGGACAGCGGCGTCACTAGGTGGGTGCGGGGGGTGCGGACTGCACCAGGTGACACCATCTCATGGGGTGACACTGAGCCTCTGCTTTAAATCGCTACATAAATCAGGAGGAACCCGTTACTAACGGGTTCCTCCTGATTTATGTAGCGATTTAAAGCAGAGGCTCACGGTGTCACCCCATGTGATGGTGCACCGGGTGACACCATCACATGGGGTGACACCGTGAGCCTCTGCGCACTGGGTGACACCAACCCTAGTGACGCCACTGAGCAAGGATAAGTACGGATCGCAAAGTACTGGATGGTGAGGGCATTTGCCCGGGGTACCAGGGAGAACACGTCAGTACATAGCAAGGGCAGGAAAGTTATGAGCTGGCGAGATCCTGGAGCAGCGGGAGGCATCAGATAGCGAACACTCCGAGGAAGGCGTAGAGGCCCTATGATCTGAGATGGAATGCCCAGA
The DNA here is from genome assembly GCA_963921515.1 of Calotriton arnoldi. Lineage (NCBI taxonomy): Eukaryota > Metazoa > Chordata > Amphibia > Caudata > Salamandridae > Calotriton > Calotriton arnoldi. The sequence continues at coordinate 439,009 of CAWUFW010002461.1, read as the reverse complement.
ACTTGGTGAGCTTGCTTCCATCGGATTGTCGAAGAACTGAGATTTTCCATCAACTTCAATGCGAAGGCGAGCTGGATAAAGCATGGCACACTAGAGTTCCAGTTTGCACAATGCCTTCTTGGCGTCGGCGTACTTCCTCCGCGTCTGCTGAACAGTGGGGGTAAGATATGGGAAGAACATGAGCATAGAGCTTTGGTACTGCACTGTACCTTTCTCTTCGGGGCTAGCCGGAGTACAATGTCCCGGTCCTTGTAATTCAGCAAGCGCGTCAGGAGTGATCGTGGTGGGGCACCAACTGACGGCCGAGGGCTAAGGGTGCGGTGGGCGCGCTCCAATGCAAAGGTGGACGTGAAGTTGGTGCAGTCAAAGAGATCAATGAGCATGTTCTCCACAAACCCATCAGGATGTCTCATTATGGCCGTCTCCGCCACACCAAGTATGCGGACATTATTCCGCCGAGAGCGTGCCTTGAGCTCTTCATTTTTAATAGCCACTGTTTCAAGGATGCGCTCCATCTTGTCTAGTCGCTTCGTCGTAGAGAAAACGCCATCCTCCAGATCCGCTCTTCAGCACACTCCAGCCTAGTGTTCTGTCGCTTCAGGCTCTCACCCACGTATTCAATGCGACTGGTAAGGGCATCAGGACTGGCACCGATGGAGCGGAATGCGGCACTGATCTCATTCATGATAGCTGCCATGCTTGCTGTCTCCTCGGAGCCCCCAGCTGTTGTGTAGTTCTTACAAATCTATATAGGATCTGTGCGTTTAGACAACAAACTAAGGGATTGGTGTCGAGACGGATTCCAGACACCCCCAAAGGATATGTTAGCCTTTGGATCAGCTAGCTCACAGTGCCGCTATAAGCTCCCTAACCTTACCAAGGAGCGAATAGTTTATGGCAACTATCGAACATGACAATCCTTGATTCTGCAGAGATCGTGGAAACAGAATACTACTTTTCGGTGAGTCACTTGTGCTCACTTGGTCTCAGAGAAATACACAGAATAAACAATGGGGATGATTTTCAATAAGCATTTATTGAACCAGCGTCATTCTAGTATAAAATACATGTGCTGCGACAACCATTAGACAGAAACAGATATATACGATTACAAGCACCAACAGGGTAGAATTCTACCATGGTGCTAAAACAGTGAATATATGCCGGCATATAGATACATGGCAGCAATCATGCGTACTCCTAAGATGCAAACCCTAGCTAAGTGTACCTAAGTGCATCTCGCAAGTATGTAGGTGTAAAGCCAAGAATGCCCCTAGGGAAAAGCCCACCCCATTAACTGATGTGGAAGAACAAAGGACCCCGTCTTGGTCTTTAATCAATCAGGGATTTGTGGAGCACGCTACTCACCCGTGAGGGTCTCAAGGCGCTGGGTAGGGGGCGGGGGTGTGAAGCTCCGATTCAGCCAAAGAGACAGGTCTTGAGGCTCATTCTGAAGGTGTGCAGAGTGGGGGAGCGTCTGATGTTGAGCGGTAGCTCGTTCCAGGTCTTTGCCGCGATGTAGGAGTAGGCTCTTCTGCCAGTTCTGTCTCTGTGGATGCGCAGGGTTTCGGCGAGGTCGGCGGAGCGGAGGTTTCTCTTGAGTTGGACACCCGCAAGGGATGTCAGACCACTGCGTGCTTGAGTTTGAGGGCAGGAATCTCAGCGTCTTGTGTCAGCATGAAAGTTTCTCCTCTGGTTTGCCCAGCGAAGATGTGGTGCTTATATACCCGAAAGGTACCCTCAGACGTTGTACCTAGATGTGTAACGGTACTGTGGGCCTGTCGTCCAAGGATGACGATAGTGTTGCCTTTTGTACAGCGTTATTATACAGAAGATGGTAATCCTGCTGTGTGATACTAAGAATCCTCATGCATAATAAATTAGGCTAGTTTTCGATGAAAACCACCTGACATTTATTCAGCACCTAACTAGGTAAAAGGTCAGTGCCAGAGCCATTATGAACAGCAAGGTAGGACAAATGTAGGTAAAAGGTCGTGCAGCTACCTAGGCCTATACTGGCATATATTGGGGCTCATAACACCACCACATATGGGGGTTCGGTGTCGGAGTGTGACCCACCTCGGCGCGTGGGTTTAGTATGCTCAAACAGGAGCGTGCGTTGTTTTGGGTCACCCTTGACCATCATTAACAACAATTAGTAGGGGAGATCTGGTGCAGAGTGCAACGCGTATGGGTGGTTGGCACAGCCGGTCCAGGATATAGTCAATGTCACTGAGGGGGGGGGGGCCCTAAAACATGAAGGGATACGCAGTCCACCAATCCAGGCGGCAGCACAACAGCACCAGGGAAGCTGCACACGCACCAGCGCCCCAGAAGACTGCAGCGCCAGAGCGCGGCCAGTCCGATCACACCCCTCCAGACCGGGCGAGCAGATGCAGAGTCAGCATGTGCATGAAGGCCACCTGAGGGCTTCACACTCAACGGAGGCCAGTAGAGTCTGCCCTGGCCTCCCGCACCACGTGAGCCACCAGCAGCAAAGCAGGCTGCAGGGACCCAGAAGGTAGACAGCACATCCTCGTCGGAGCTCCTGTAGCATGAAGGAGAAGGAGGAAGGTCTAGCCAGCAATACAGACGAGACTCGCAGTCTCTGCCTCAGGCTTGCCTACGGCCACTGTCGCCTCGGGGCCTCCGAGGCGGTGTCGGGATGCATAGGCCCAGTACCTGCGTTATTAGTATTTCAGTGCAGTTTGAACTCAGAGCAGCAGCCCCAGGCGGCACATCCTTGTCACAGTGCTCCCCTGGCTGGATTTCTTAAATGAAGCATGGTTCTCGTGCAATCCATGCAGTTTAGGAGACTGCGATCCCCGGAGCTTCCCGAGCAAGCAACCATTTTAGTTGAGGCCGTGGCCATGCCTCCGCTAATTAAGTTTTAAGGTGGTTCACGGGTTGAGTTTGTCCCATGATGCCTTCACAGGGTGGAGCAGTGCCTCGTTAAATGGTAGCAAGTGAATTAGCCACAGAAGGTTATAGGACCTTGGTCAAAATATTAACCCTAGATTCCATTGTCGCCAGGGCCAACTCCAACACATCAGCCAACTTTGTCAAGACAATATGAAAGGATGCTACTTCCTGAGGAGTTAGTCCTAAAAGACTCCCCATTTCAGTCTTGGAAAATTTATCCAGTTCGCTTGAGTTTTACAAAGCCAGGTAGTCAGTCATCAGTCTTCAGCAAGGGGGAAGTAAACTGACTGCCTATGTTGTCTGTTGTGAGAGACTGTTTTCAGCATTTGAATATGATCTAAGTTGGAGGCAAAGATGTCAATACCTTGGCCAAAAGCGCTAGTGAGAAGAGATGTCAGGCTGAGACCCGGAATATAAATCTATCCTGTTCAGCTGTCTGCTGAACCTCCCTCCTAGAACTCATTAAGATAGTCTGTGACTTGTGGTGTGAATGAGAGGGTATCTGCTCTGAAGATGGCGCTGTTGACATCGCTGAGGGAGGACAGGTATCAGCATCACTGGAGGGGCTACCATTAAGGTTCTCGGTGCTAGAGGCTTTCCCAAGGCAGAACTATGGGGCACAATGGCGCCACAGCACGACCGGCAAGCAGGAACACAAAAGAAGTCCAAAACTATCCCATTGTGCCCCAAGGCGCAAAGAGCCCGAGGTATACAAAAGGGGACCACAACCCACTCGAACATCTCCATCATGGTGTGCAGGTAAAAGGCAGAGTCAACCCCAGGCAACAGAACTCTAGATAGGTTTGAGTCATGTATGGTAGAGGCAGCAATGGGCCAGAATAGGCACTGTGGCATGTGCCGTAGTCACGGGGCTTGGCCTTGCACCTTTTGGTGGTCTTACAGTGCTTGAGGCCACAACTGTTGCATGACTTGTAGTTATGCTTTGGCCCCAAGCACCAAAGGCACACTTCTTGTGGGTCAGAAACTGACATATCTCCACTGCAAGAACGCTAGGGTTTGAATCCCGGCATATTTTGGAGTAGATTGCCTGACATATCAACAAACTATGTTAGTAGAAATGTATGAAACTCTGAACAAAAACGTGAAAAACAGATCAGCTCCAGATCTGTGTCAGGGATGTGAAAAAAAGGAATAGATGCCGGTGGGTGGGTGCTATATGGCCCCAGTGAAATCATTCCTGCATTGCTTCCAGGTCCAAGATGGAGCCTGCACCGCCAGAAGGAGAGCTATGCAAAATTTCAAGATTTAGTCTGGCACCTGGGGACATACAACAGGGGAGGAATCGTAAGGTAGAACGATCCATCAGAAAGCACTACTTAGGGGGTGGAATGATGCACCAAACAACCAGCATCATGACAGAGAGAAAAATACACCTCTGTGCTGACCTAGGATGAAACGGTCAATGTCTCAAGCTAATGATGGTTGATCCAAATAAGCCTGCGGGTGAAGGGGCTGTCCCAAAGCTAACTCTATACATACTGTAAGCAAAAGGTCTAGCGGAATCCTACACTGTCAATCCATACCTAAAAGCATTGTGAAGGATAAAATAAACAAACTTGCATTGAACGGAGTAAATATATTCAAAAATTATCTGCTGAGGTCCCTTCAGGTAACAGCTTTCTGCATTCCAATTCTGAACAGAGTTAGAAAACATGAATGCATAGTCAGGATACTAAGCTTATTTTTTAATTAAAACATTTGATTTTGTTACTGAAGTGGGTCCAACCATTATAGTAAAAAAATCACAGTAGGAGAGCTAAGAAGCATACTTGCATTCTACCAGGGCCAGTGTCTCCATCAAAGAAGACATTCAGAGCGTGAACCTGAACAAACAAGATTTTACAGTGAAGGCAATTGTGAGTTGTTAAGGAATATTTATGGCTTTGCGGACTCTTTCCATTTAAAACAATACACAGAAGCTACAATTTTTTCAATGACATGCAAAAAACACTACACTGGATTAAATTTCCACACAGACAGTAGTACATTGGGTTTAAAGGATTAGCATACTTGTATTTGCTTTTTTGACTAAGTTACATCGGACGTCAACATGTGTCGTTTTTACTCTTTCGGCCCTTTGTTTCTTCTCGCCACCAACTGCATTATAATAAATAAGCTGCATTTAATAAGCCTTACCTGTTTGCAACAATACTAGGGTAATACGCTTTCTGATTTTCATCAACCTTTAAATCACTTAATTGCTTAAATCGCTTTTGCTCTTCAAAGGCTCTGATGACGCTAATACCAAGTAGGGTTTCACTGAAGTGAGAATATACTGGTGAGCGGCTTACAGACTCGAGGCGTTTCAACTGGCGGGACGTAGCCACATAAAATCTCTGAAAAGTTATAAAAGGATTAACATTTCAATTGTATGAGATATGTTAAATTAAGCAACATTTCCTGCTGAGAACTGCTTTTCTAGTGTCCATATATATTTTTTTCACATCTATGTAAACATCTCAAATTAGTATAGCACTCATTGGTTAAATTACATATTTACAATGTTTGTAACAATGAAAAATAAAATAAAAATTAACACAAATTAAATGAGCCACATTCCAAAGTACCAAGAAACACACAGCCAGGACTTCATGTGTTAATTTAAAGCAGGAACATCACGTTGCACCTTAAAGCACTCCACTAAGCAACAGTGTTTTCCCCGAAAACAAAACAATCTCAAATTAAAGCTCTGCGGCTGAACCCACCAGAAACATGGACCTTGCCTGCTAGAGGAAAAAGACGAAATGCACAATTTTATAGGATAGGGCCATAGTTTTATCCCAAAATCTGGCACCCTACAGAAGCCAATGGAGCCGCAAAAGGATAAATGTTATGTTTGAACTTTCCGGTACCCAACTATCAACAGAATCAACACGATCTTCGGGGACTGAAAGGTGATTATGACAGATCTGCAAAAATAAATGAATTACGAGACCTTACAAAAAAATAAAAATGACAAAATGCTTCACAACAAATTTTAAACATGGGGTTTTATATAAAGATGCTAATAATAAAACTTATTTGTTTTTAAAGCCTAAATAACAAAGGAGAAAACACTTTCCTCGCCCAGAGTTGGAGAGATGTTGTATTTTAGTACAGAACATCCCGATTATTCAGTTTTTGACTGGACTTCAAAGTGTGTGCTGCCATTCGCAATTCGTTCCTTTGATAGCAATGCTCTGAAGACTTTGACATACTTGATGCGAGACACCAGCACACAAAATTGAGCAGAATGTGTGTGTGGGCACCAAGTTCTACAACCATATGTCCACCATCACCGATGCTGTGCAGCACGGCTAAAGATCAAAAACGAACAAAACCTTTGATGTGGCTGCCTCTGTTATTTTGCAGATGCCTGCACCACATATGCAAACACCAACAAAATGAAGCAGGAGCTTTTTTTTCTTTTTAGTAACCGATCCAAGTTGGATCGGTAATTACAAATATTTTTTTTAAGTGGGGAGTGGAGGTAATTGGGGGAAGCAATAAGGGACAGTAAGAGACAAAGATGCAACATGGTGGAGGATGAAGAACTAACAAGGTGGAGGGCGGGTGGAAGCCAAAGCAACACAGAATGCATAAGCAACATTGTGGAGGATGGGAGGGAGGAGCAACACAGAACATGGAAGCAACACAGAAGGGGGCTGAGGGAGAGCGTAAGCAGCATAGTGGTTCGGGAAAGCAACACTGAGTGAGGGGGTGGGTGGAAGCAACAACGGGGAGACAGAAAAAGGGTGTGGGAAACATGGAGGACATTGGGATGCAATGGGAAGAAGCCCACCGGCCACAGCAATAGGGGGCAGGGAGAAGCACACAGGCAATGGAGAGCAACACTGGGTGCCAAGACAGAGAAGTACACGAAGGAGACAATTCGAAAACATATGCACTCTCACGGAGGTCTTAACAAAAAAGTAGTGCTTGAAAAGCAAGCAATGTAAGTAGAGATACCAGCCTTTTAAAAAAGACTGTAAAGAGGCAAAGCTCCATGGGAGGGACAAACAAGTCTGACAAGCTGGGACACAAATAAGAAGCAGGTAAATGATAGTGACCGGAAAGCCATGGATAAGCAATGGGCGTGCTCCAAGCCCCTATGTTCTTGGTTAGCCACAATATGCCTCTCAACAGACAGCGCATGCGGTGTCTAGTAGACCTAAAACTGGTATCACTACTGCTGTGTGGGTAATGCTGAACTACAGGAGCAAAAAAGCAGGACAGTGTGCTATTATTTTTAACTAGCTGTGCATGGGCGGAGAGGAGTGAAAATAATCTGAACAGCAGTGACAGACTTACACACCTCTTGCTGCAAGATGTCCAGCGGATGAGGATGCGGCCTAATGGCTAGAGCGGTCGACCTCAAAGCTGGGAAACCAGGTTCGAGCCTCGGCAGGGACGCTCAACATCCTGTGATTATGGGCAAATCACCTAATCTCCCCATGCCTAACAAAATGAATGTGTGAGTCTGTAACGCAACTGGTGCTCAGGTACAGTGCTCTGATACCTTCAAGTCAAGTTTGCGCTCTATAAAACTCAAATAAACTCTACTAGCAATGTGCTGGTTGAGGACGGCGGCCATTCTCCAAGATGTGGAAGGCACTTATCCAATAATTGCTGTGTTGCAGTTTCAAGACAGTCTCAGGTCTACAACTGGATAACCATGGAGTCATAATACTGCAAATGTTATCAAATAAAATCAAATGTTATCAAATGGAGCAATACTTAATGGTTAACCCCTAAAAGAAAAAACAGTGATGGACCTGAAATCACTCAAACAGTCCTGGTAGAAGAGCTCTCTAATGAGCAATTGTGTAGATTTAGGTCTTTCAAGACGTCTAGGAATATCTTCCTGGTGAAGAAGCATTAATCATCACACTCCAGTGTGACTCTAGATGAGAAATGCAGGATTTCACCCGAGCATTTGCCAGGGTGACAACAGCACAGCTTTTTCTCCACAGGTAGTCCGATTTTAAAATAATTCCTCAGGTGTGAATTGAAGAAATTGACAGCTTTTGAGTAATTTAAAACAGAACAAGGCATCTAAAGCAGAGGAGTCATAAGAGGAAGCAATAAGCGCTATTTTGCAAACAAAAACTGAAGCAAGTCTTTAAAATATGTAAAATCTTAAGTAATTTCTAACCTAAGAGGTAATTGTTTTGTTTCTACTGTTAAGTTTGGAGACGATTTTTGTAATTTCTAATTGAGTAGTGTGTTAAAGAGGCTTGACTTTTTTGTATTTTTACAATTGAATCCTGGAGCTTTTAACGTAGTAAGATACCCAGGAGAAGTATTATTGCTCTTTCTTCCTAATTTTCTTGACGTAATAGGTTGAAACTGGAAAATAGCAAGGAGGATTAGTGCGAGTTGTGTTATGTTAAGTTGGCAATTTTGGTTCGAAAGAAATTGTGTGAAAAAGGATCAGCTAGTCTATTAATTATAATATTTGACTGCAAATTATCTAGTTTAAGTAGATTAACAAGGAATGACTTAGGTGCTTAGAAGTTTGATATCATCACTTGGCCTCTCTCAAATATATGTTCTCATTTTACAACTAAAGCTATAATGGCATAATTAAACAAATCAATGAATAAGAATGAGGGACAAATCGTAAACAGCAGCAAGGTAACAATTTTATCCAATATCCTCAGAAAAGGCACGTAGTAGGTGACTGGTCGTTTCCGATCAGAAAACCACTTATATTGGAACAAGCACTGAAGCGTACATCAAAATCAAATAACGTCAATCCAAGCGAGGAGAGCCCTCATGAAAAGTAACGTTGGGGTTCAAAAACAAGACTTTGTAATAAAAATCAATTTGCTGACAATGGGCTGAATGTTTTTTAACATAGGTCAACATCTAAAAGACGTGAGAGGAAAAATAACCTTGCAAGTTTCTCTGAGGCCTGGAGTAAAGTTTTAACTCGCATGGAATTTACAAAGGTTAAAAACTCCTCCTCCTGGAAAACAGGGAAATCAGAGTTCTAAGATTAACTGTGGAATTCCATCTAAAATCAATGTTATTTGCAAGTGTTACCATTTATACGTGTAAATGTACATACTGTACATATAGAGGTATGAAAATGCTTAGATGTAATGCAAAAGTGTAAGTTAAAACATTTAACTTCCTGCAAGAGGAAAATATTGTCTCCCATTAACAAAACCCTTCTTGATGAGCATTAATTTTCTATGATTAATCTTAAGTAGTTGATGATATTGATAAGATAAATTTATAAAACACAACTGTTACCCTAGCAAGGGTGTTCTGGCGCAGGAGGACTGAAACGTACGAGCCGTTTACAGAAAACTATATCTTCAGACTTTTATGCTATCTAGGATGATTAGATTCACGCCTCAAATTGAGAATGAGGTCATTCCACAGTTTAGGAGCCAAGAATAAAAAAGTAATCCCGTCCTTTTTGGCAGAAATTACTCAAGGAACTGTGAACAGGAGAACATTCGCAGACTGTAAAGTTCTGCGTGGAAGACCGATCCGAAATTTCTACAATAGTATTTCGGGAGCCTGCTTTGGTGGGAAATACAAGCAGCTTAGAACAATATTTTCTTGCTAATATGCAACCACTGCTGAGTTTTAGATATTGGTGTAACAGGGTTGGAAAGTTTAGCTATTGACAGGAGTGTTGCGGTCCAAATTTGGCCTCTGCTCTCACGCTATAGCTATTATCAATAGCCCCAAACATAAGGCATTGAAGTAGTTCAACCAAAATAGAGTTGTAGCCTGGAATACCTTTTTCTGAGTTTTCTGGTAACATTGGGAGCACTTAAAACATCATCCTTATTTACAAAAACCAGAAGCTCAGACTCTCTTGATTTGCTTATCCATTTTGAACATAAGATTATTTTGCTTCTGATAATGGCATAGGGCAATTTGCTAACTCTGTGGGCCACCAAGTTGGTGAAGGGTAATTGTTAGTGGACCAAATCAGCAGTTACGTCTAAACCCCATTCACTTTTAGTGCACATCCACTGCATCTGTGAGATATTGCAATCATGCAAATTAGTGGCTGCTTTAGACTCGTCAAAAACAAGCTTCAATTTGGGTGTCTTCGGCATATGACATTAAAGATAGCCCAAATTGTTTTAATTAGTGTAGGGGGGGGGGGGGACAAACAGTGTAGGGCTAAGTATATAGCCCTGAGGCATTGCACACAAAGATCTTCCCGTAGAAAAGCAAGTCGACATCATAAACGTTTGAGTACGACTGGATAAAAAGGAGGAAAATCAGTCAAAGGCTTTACCTTCTATGGTTCCTCAAGATTGGAATTTTAAAGAAAGCGTGCTGAAGTCTAATGATACCATCCAATTCTGATAATGCTGTCGAGATCCATTTGATTTTTCTTTTTTTTAAAGTAATTTTATGAGCAAGCATAAATCAAGATTTTGGAGAAGGTCTCCCCCTTTGTATTTGCATTAGGAAACATCTGGATTAATAATCTCTGCCTCCAAAGCTGCACTCTCTATTGCTCCTCTCACTAAGTGAGAGCGTATCTCATTCATCAAGAGGTTTTGTGTATGCAGAAAGAACAGTAAATAACCTCTTCGTATTTTCTGAAGGAGTCATTTGTCGTCCATTTGTGAAGGAAGGAAGCTTTCTGAACCCCCCCCCCAACCAGGAACAAATTGCTCACAGCAGTTCTGAGGTTGTGGTGCAAAAGGAAGAGAGGGATTGCAGCTATCTTCTTGTGCCCAAGACTGGACATTAGAATAACATGTTATGGATGAGGCTAAGTTTCAGGGTGTCACCTATTTACCTAATGGCTATATCCAAGCCCTTTTCTACTGGAGAAGCCTTTGTGGGTGCAGCCCGTTCCAAGGCTCTTGTAGTGAGTGGCTTTACTACACTTGAACCTTGCAAGTGATTGGTCTGCATTTTCATCAAATTGTCTTTTCTGGTCAAAGAGCATGTCCAAAAAAAACCAGCCTGTACATCTCACCAGCGGAACTCATACATGCATGTCTTGTGTGCATTACCCAAATGCCCATGGAGGTAGTAGACATGTCCACTGTTTCCAACCTCGTTTGCATAGACTGTTTTCTGCACCCATGCAGCTGAACACCAAAGAGCAAACTGTGTTTCATCTCAAGTAAATTGGGAAATTTCAGGGCTGCTATCTTACACAAGAAACAATAAAGAATAATGATTCCTGTGAGATTTACTATTATAATTCACGCCATGTCATCAAATATGATCATGGTCTATCCATCCCATGAAAAATGACCATTAAAAAGAGGCAGTTTCTCTTTTAGGAGTTTCAGATTGTTAGGACACGAATGTCCTCTACTTGGTAAATGGGCACTGCTCCTGCCCTCAGCTTCCAATTACGTGTGCATCTGATATTCAGACCTTATTTTGGCCACTGCGGCATGCTAATCGAAGTGTGGGTGCAGAGGCATAAGCCTATCCCTTACCACAAAAGACAAAGAACCATTTGTGTAACATGGAAGGGCGCACAGCCTGCCTTCAGTACCGACAGGGGAATACTGTCCCTGTCATGACTATAGCACGTAGAACGGCGGTGGCAGCTTACCATGACTAAGAGAATAGTTTGAGCAGACCTTATTATCTTGGCCACTCTGTTTGAGGTCTACTGGCACACCTGTGTAAAGTTCTGCTTCTATGTGCATGCTCAGACTCTTGCGCTAGCATCACAATTGTGTTGAGCGTGATTTTTTGAGTAGCAAGGGTAACATGCATGGTGTTTATCAGCCAGACTAATGAAGGCCAGTGGTGTCCATTTTTGGGTATCCCTGGCCTAGCACAGCACAAGGTGGAGGGTGATGCAGACCTCGAAAAATCATTCAAATTTTTCCAGACCAGCAGGTCTAGTGACTTGAAAAATCTACTCGACTTAACTAATGCGGTTGACCCTTAAACTGGTCTCAAATTGTGTGATCCAAGGCAAATACTTCATTCCATCGAGTCGCCTTTTTCTTCATTATCACATATGAGAGCACCTTCAAATATGTGAGTTCAGCATGTCACCAGTACAAAAAATGCTTTTGTTACATTTAATAGATTAAACTTTTGCTTCATGTATATTAAGAATCTAGCCCACATATAGGGTACACATGAGCCCTGACTTGCCTCTTAGTTCACTGACCGCATTTTCATCAGGGCAGGTGCTGGAATTTTTCTCAGTTTATGTTTGAAAATTCTCAATTTTAATAAATTACTAACCCATGATGTGGTAGTGCACTGTCATTTACAGACAGCACATTTTCAATTGAAATGGCCTCAAACGTTCCCACGGACATGCAGTTTTACTGATAAAACTATATAGCGTACAAATGATTATGTTTGGAAATCGGGTTTCAGCAAATATTTATCATTTGCAGATCACCAAGTAAAGTGTTCTGATTTGTTTCGATCCTATTAAACTCTTTGTTTCCATCACACTTTAGCATTACAATGAAGTGCTTTTCTAGCTGCTGGTATATATTTTGAAATATTTGTACCGTCCATTAGCATGCTATTTAAATGTGGTGTTTTAGGAAAAAAAGGACATCCTACAGCCTTTCATTTCACTCTACTCCAGCACGATTTTCAGATACTTCACTTAACAAAATCCACTAACCTTTCAGTAAGAGAAAGAAAAGTAATCACTAAGCTCCAGGATAAAATAAGCAGTAATTTGTAATAAAACAAACTGACATTTAACCTCTCTCTCAAATTTGAACAGATAAAAACAAGATTTAAAGGCTTCTAAATTGCTCTTTAACTTTCTGAAAGAACAGAACACCTGCACTTTTTAGCTCCTTCTCTTGCCAGAGTAGATTTTTCGAGGCCTGTGAAGACAATGCTCACAGACAGTTAAAGTGTATTGATTGCATTCCTGTAGTTGAGGGATGAAACTCAGACACTGAAGTGAAGGATGGAGTCAGAGCGGCCTTGAGAAATTCTAAGAGCCTTTGGTTAGCAAAAACCTGCTGACTACTCTTCCTACGCACTGAGATTTGGTGGATGGCCGGGGTGAGAGGTGGGATTGTAGACTCAGTTGGGAAAGTTAAACAAGGCCTGCTCTTTTGTCATTCCCTCATTACTATTTCAGTTGGGCAGATGACAGCCACGTGCAGAAATCTCACAGCTCTTTTGTTCCTCTGTTGTGAGAGCTCCAGGATAGAAACCACACCAGTGCTACCTGCAGTCTGAAGTCTCACTCTACACAAAGGCTGTGTGTATTGAGAACAGCCTGGAAAGGACACTTTAAAGAATCACCACCCCAAACTAGTTTTACACTTTGAGACATAAGGATACACATGCCCTTTCTAGAAGTTGTGCGTAAAAGTGAGATCAAAACCAGCCCACTTTGCTCTAGTTTCAACTCTTATGACCAAGGAAGGGAGTGCTCCACAGAGTACTCCTAGTACTGCGGTGTGACCAGGACTGGTACTTACCCAACAGCCAGCCATTAGGTGAGGAGACATCACCTGAAGTCTGGATTTCCTGCGGAAGGAACTGTGTATCTGCCATGAAGCGCCCAGAAGCATGGCGGTTTGTTGAGGGCAGGAGCCTTTCTGGCCCCGCACAAGGAGAGACTGTTGAGGAAAGAGTGAGGCCCAGTGTGCGTCTGGTGGCTGCGGCACACCTAGGAAGAAGCAGACTGCACAAGAATGTTTCTAAGGAACCTCACTTCCTGAGCTCCCCTCCACAGACTTTCACTCCAGTTCCTGGTGGGAAGAAAATAAGTTGCTTACCTGTAATTGTAGTTCTCCAGTATTGGACTCTTCCATAGATTCACATGCTTGAATCACTCCCCGTCGAGATGGGAGTCTTTTGGTACCTTATAATAGCAATGCAATATTAACCCCTTCGGTGCGCAGGACGGCCGGGAGCCGTCCTGTGCCACGCTGCTCGTGTGCGCAGGACGGTTCCCGGCCGTCCTGGTACATGGCACCGGAAATCCCTCTGGTGCAGGCACCAGAGGGATTTCTTTTCTCCCCTGTAGCCTCGGGAGCTGGGAAGAGCTACCCCAGCTCCCGAGGCCCCCGCCCCCCCCCCCCCGTTTCTGGTAAATCTCGATCAGCGCGCACGTCGTGCTGACGTCATTTCACCGAAACCGAAACGAGCCTTTAGGCTCATTTCAGTTTCACTTTCTACGTGCTCAGGGGGCTATCTCAGCACGTAGAAAGACAGTGCGGCCCCTTGGCCAAGGGCCTTCGCTCCCCCCCATAAAAAAATTGGCAAAATTCAGTCTTTCTGCCCCCCCTGGGGGGCAGATGGGGGCAGTAGCCCCCAATCTGCCCCCCTGGGGGGGCTAAAAGCCCACTAGATGCCAGGGATTTTTTTTTTTGCTAATTTGAATCAGGGGTGGGGGCTGCCCAAAACGGGCATGCCAATGTCCCCACCCCCCGCCCACAAAAATTCCAGTCCTTCTGCCCCCCTGGGGGGCATATGGTGGCAGCAGCCCCCAATCTGCCCCCCCCCAGGGGGCAGAAACCCCACTAGAATTCAAGGATTTTCTTTTTTTTTTTTTATTCGGGTAGGGGTGAGGGCTGCCCAAAATGGGCATGACAATACACCCACCCCCACAAAAAATAGCCACAGTCTTTCTGCCCCCCATTGGGGGCATATCGGGGAAAACCCCACGCACCCCGCCCCCCAGGGTGGCAGAAAGCCCACTAGGCACTGACTTTTTTTTAGCAATGTGCCTACCTGTCGATTTTGGGCCCTAGCGTAGCTGGCACATAGGGAAACCTAGCAAACCTGTACATTTTTTAAAACTAGACACCAAGGGGAATCCAGGATGGGGTGACTTGTCTGGCTCTCACCAGGTTCTGTTACCCAGAATCCCTTGCAAACCTCAAACTTTGTAAAAAAAAAAAAACATTTTCCTCACATTTATGTGATGGAAAGTTCTGGAATCTGCATGGATTCACAAAATTCCACTCACCCCGCATTCCCCAAAGTCTTCCGAGAAAAATGGTACCTCACTTGTGTGGGTAGGCCTAGTGCCTGCGACAGGAAACGGGCCAAAACGCAACGTGGACACACCACATTTTCACACTGAAAACGGACCCTTTTTTTGCAAAGTGCCTAGCTGTAGATTTTGAACCCTAGCTCTGCCTGCACCTAGGGAAACCTAGCAAACCTATACATTTTTGAACACTAGACACCCAGGGGAATCCAGGATGGGGTGACTTGTCTGGCTCTCACCAGCTTCTGTTACCCAGAATCCCTTGCAAACCTCAAAATGTGTCCAAAAAAACAAATTTTCCTCACATTTCTGTGGTGGAAAGTTCTGGAATCTGCGCTGATCCACAAAATTCCAACCCACCCCGTGTTCCCCAAAGTCTTCCGAGAAAAATGGTACCTCACTTGTGTGGGTAGGCCTAGTGCCCGCGACAGGAAACAGCCTAAATGCAATGTGGACACACCACATTTTCACAGTGAAAACTGACCCTTTTTTGCAAAGTGCCTAGCTGTAGATTTTGAACCCTAGTTCTGCCGGCACCTAGGGAAACCTAGCAAACCTATACATTTTTTTAAACTAGACACCCAGGGGAATCCAGGATGGGGTGACTTGTCTGGCTCTCACCAGGTTCTGTTACACAGAATCCCTTGCAAACCTAAAGGTTTGATTAGACTTGCAAAAACATTTTGTTTTGTCTAAAAAGAACTTTAAGCACCTCTTGATGTTTAAAGAATGCAGTGGCCTTTCAGCTGGAGTGGAAGGGTCTGTGAAAAGGTTTTCAGGATGTCAGGTTCATTGAGATGAAAGTCTGAAGGGACTTGAGGAATTAACTTAGGGTTTGTACAAAAAAAAATCACCCTATCGTTCCTAAATTGCAAGAATGTCTCCTGTATGGGGAGCGCCTGGACTTTTTTTAAATTTTTTTTTATTTATTTATTTGAGTTTTATATAGCGCTGGCTAGACCCGGAGGTATCAGAGCGCTTTACATAAGGTTCCACAAAATTACAAAGTTACATCAGTTACAAGTTACATCCGTTACTAGGAAAACGTTTCAAGAGCGTAGAAGACTAAATAAATGGAGTTTAGAAGGGTAAAGGGGTAGGAGGTAGATAGGATGGAGAGAAGGAGAGTCTGCCCAAAGTCCGGCTGGGTAGGTGACGGCCGAGGGGAAGTCCACAGCCCATCTCCTCTATAGCTATCAGGTAGCTCCACCAGGCATCAGCCAAACAGCTAGGTCTCAACGGGAAAACAATTAAAGAGTAAAGAGGAGGGATAAATGGAGCGTAAAGGGGGTGGAGTAAAGGGGTAGGAGGGAGAATACAACGGAGAGACGCAGTAAGGTCTGCCCAAAGTCCGGCTGGGTAGGTGACGGCCGAGGGGGTAGTCCACCGCCCATCTCCTCTTTAGCTATCAAGTAGCTCCACCGGGCATCGGCCAAAAAGCTAGGTCTCCATGGTCAGAGATAGGTTCACAGATTCAGTATCCTGATGGGTAGGCCGGAAGGGGGATGTGTTCGAGGTCTGGTTGATGTCCACTGTCGTGGTCGAGGTAGGGACCACTGTGGCAGCCATCTTGAGGTCAGGCAAGGGATTCTGACCTTGGAGTTAAAATCAGCCGGTTCCCATTTTAGTCTGTCGCTCGGGGGGGGGGGGGGTGTTTGTTGTGCAATGCAGATGCGAGGAGTTCTCTGGCCCCACTGCTTGCTGGGGCATCCAGGCCAGGTATCTATGACTAATGGCGCTTCCTCGCCGGGTTCTTTCCTGTGCACAATCGGGCTTCACTTCATCTTATCTTGCACTCCTGTCCTCAAGGCATGTATTGTGACCCTTTGGAGGCCGCTTCCGCTCCCCAGTATTAATCTGTACCACTCACCAGGGGGAGCCTTTCCGTGACCGTTTTGTTATCACGCCGGTTTTCACGCCATGCGGCGCACTGTCGTCCTCTCCGCTCTGGAGGAGGGAGTGGAGGGAGGGAGCCAGCGTGCCTGCTTCTTGAGGGTCCCACCCTCGCATCGCGCCCCCACTTCGTCTGGCCTTTACTCAAAGCCAGGGGGGCCGAGGCGCTGCTATTGGGGTCCCTCTCGCTCAATGTTGAGGCACCAGTTGAGCTCTGGAATCATTTCACTTTGAGGACGGCCGCCATCTTGACTCCAGGCATGCCTGTCCTCTATCAGTTCCTGGGCGCTCTGGCTTACTTTAAACACTTTATCTGGCCCCTCGCTAGGAGCTGGCGGGGTCGAGATGCTGCTATTGGGGCCCCCACTCACCCAGTGCTGTGGCACTCGCTGATCACGGAGCTTGTGTGAGGTCGAGGGCGGCCGCCATCTTGACTCCAGGCGTACCCGACCTTAACACTTTTCTGGACGCTCCGGTTTCACTTCCCGCTTATCTTATTTACCGGGCAGCAGCTGGAATTCTTCAATACCGCTACTCTTCTTGTTGGGCGGATATGGGGCACATTACTCGACCGAACTTGTTGATCCCGGTGTGGGGCGGGAGGGGGGCGCGAGGGGTCCGCTCCGATTCTCGCTCACCTCCCGCTTCGTCTGACCTCCGCGGGCTACAAGCGGTTGTGCCTGCACCTTATCTTCCGGCTCTGTCCAACTCGAGTCCGGGCGGGGAACCCCAATCTTGTCTGCCGCACTCGCCCGGCCGGGCATCAGCCTCGGGTTCCGACGGCCGCCATCTTGCCGGACTTTGCCGACATGTCTGGCAGAGGTCAAAGCTACGAGGAGAACCACATTCTAGGAAAGGAATTTAATATCCGCTCTGTTAATGGGTTGCAACGGAGGCTTCAAAAGCTGCGAGAGAACAATGTTTAGTTGCCAGAGTGGAGGAGGAGGCCTAACTGGTGGAAAAACTGTAAATAAACCTGTGAGGAATTGTTTCACTATTCTGGCAAACCATAAGGACGGTGACTTAGGTGATTGTCTAAAGCAAGATATGGCCGCCAAATTGACCTTAATTGATGTGTGAGCTAATCCTGAGCAGCTAACTGCAGAAGATATGGAAGGATGTCTTCAGGTGAGGAAGAAAGTGGATGTACATTGACCTGTTGGCACCATATGCAAAATCGTTTCCAGTTAAGGCAATAGGTTTTGTTTGTACTTTCTGCATGGGCTCTGGACAGTATGTCCCTGCAGTTTGGTCAGCTGTTTAGATGGGTGAATTAATTGTACTCATGAGCTAGGACGATAAGTGAAGAGATCCGGGACCTGGATGCAGCACTTGACCCTGGTTCATTTTTAGTAGAGAGGTTATCGTCTTCAACTGGATGTGAGTTTCCTCCAAGAGGAGAAGCAGTTCCATAAACCAATGCTGGCGTGGCCACTTGGGGGCAATAATCATTATCCTGCATGGTTTGGCCTTCATTTTCATGAGGACTCTTGGAAGGAGAGGTACAGGAGGAAAGGCGTAAGCAAAGATTCTGGACCAAGCCATTGAAAATGCATTCCCCCATGATCCCTGATGGTGATGCCAGCTTGCGAAGAACCAGCATTTCCGATTCTGGATTGTTGCAGAGAGGTTGAGATGTTTGCCCCACTGAGAGATGTTGAGTATTTTCTGATCCAGTTCCCACTTGTGGCAAGAGGTGCGCAGCCTGCTGAGAGTGTCTGCTATTGTGTTCTGCTTTCCCAGGACATGTTCTGCTTACAGATGCACTTCGTGGTGGATGAACCATTCTCACATGCTTTGCACTTCCTGGGACAGGAGATGTGATCTTGTACCGCCCAGCTTGTTGATGTAGTGCATAGTGGTCGTATTGTCCGTTTGGATGAGCAGTGCAAAGTTTCTTATCCTTGGAAGGAAAGCCTGCAAGGCTAGGTGCACTGACTTAAGCTCCAGCAGATTGACATGGAAATGCCATTAAGACATCTGCCACTGATCTGCAGGTCTTGAAGGTATGCTCCCCATCTGTTTAGGGAGGCGTCAGTGGTGATGGTTAGTGGAGAAGCTGGACTTAGGAACGAAAGACCGACTGACAGATTAGCTTGTCGCGTCCACCATGACTTTCACAAGGTTGTTGAAAGACCCCTCTGCCTATACCCATTGCCTGTTGAGTTCTTCCTGGAGTTGAGGCATCCGTAGACGGCAGAATGGAACTAAAGAGATGCAAGAGGACATCATCCCAAGGAGGGACTTGTAGAGGCGAACTGAAAAAACCCTTTTCTTTGGACCAATGTTGTTAAGGACATTAGGTTTAATTGCCTCTATGATGTGGGGTACGCTTTGGTGAGAGTGGTATCGAGTGTTGCTCCCATGAATTTTAAGTTTCTTGATGGGTAGAGAAGTGACTTTTCTGGATTCAGTGCGAGGCCCAGCTCGCTGAATAGGGTTATACACATGGTTGTGGATCTCTGTGCAGCCTGATTTGAAGGTGCCTTGACTAACCAATCGTCTAAATATGGGAAAACCTGGTGTTTTTGTTTCCTCAAGAAGGCTGCCACAGTTGCCAGACACTGTGAATATTCGAGGGGCAGACTTCAGGCCAAAAGGACGAACCCGGAACTAGTAATGGCTGCCGGCTACTTTGAATGTGAGGAATTTCCTGTGCTATGGGTGTATGGGGATGTGAAAATACACATTCTGGAGGTCGAAGGTAGACATATAATCTCCCTTGTTTAGGAGTAGCAGAATATCCTGCAATGTTACCATGTGGAATGACTGTTTTTGAGATAGGTGTTGAGACTTCTCAGGTCTAGAATTGGTCCCCACTCCAACTTGCTTGGGATCAAGAAGAAATGGGAATAGAATCCCTTTCCTTGTTGTGATGCAGGA
Organism: Calotriton arnoldi; assembly: GCA_963921515.1. Taxonomy (NCBI): domain Eukaryota; kingdom Metazoa; phylum Chordata; class Amphibia; order Caudata; family Salamandridae; genus Calotriton; species Calotriton arnoldi. The sequence goes on along the minus strand of CAWUFW010002461.1, from coordinate 419,364 downwards.
AGTCTTTCTATTGCCCCCTTCTTGGGCATGGTTTTGACCCACAACTTGAGAAGATGTAGATGTTTCCGAATGGATGTTTGGGGAGGGGTTGGTGCCAGCATTGAATATAGTTGGATTTTCTTCCTACTAGCCTGAAAGGGGAGAAAGAGAGTAGCAGGAGCCTGTAAGCAGTCATTGGCGTCGGTAAGTGTCTTTCCCCTGGTTTCCCGCTCTGCCTCTTGGAGCTGTCCTATTGTAGGCTGTTTGTGGCAGCAGCCGTTGCGAGTAGTGGGGACGAAACTGCTGAGAGGCAGATGAATATAAGGGGTAACAATATTGTTGGTAACCTCCTCTGTAAGAGGAAAGTCACCTTCCCCTACCGCCTCGAAAGGGCAATTTACGATATTTAAGTGTGCCCAATGATTTAGCTGTCAGTGTCCGTTGTAATTGTTTGTAGGGCTTCGTCAATATGCTTGTTGAAAAAGGCTTAGCCATCGAATGGCAGATCTAAGATTTTGTTCTGGATCTCCAGCCTAAAAGAGGTAGCTTTGTGCCAGCCCTCCTTAACACAGCAGCTCATGCAAGTTGCCTGAACACAGTATTGGCAATGTCTATGTAATAATCTATCGCCTCGAATTATGTGCGCTCTCTCCTTCCTGTTAGACTTTTTTGGCCTCTGTTTTGATGTCCTTCGGGAGCTGGTCCAGATATGGAGCAATATTGGACCACATTTGGCATTCATATAACCGGAGACCCGCCAGGGAATTTGCCACCCTTGCCGTAAGCACCGACATGGATAAAAAGCGCTTGCCAATATTTTCAAGGCAGCTACCCTCCTTGTCCGGAGGCGCTGAAATTGGCACTGAGTAATGCTTAGATCTGCGCTGGGCTGACTGTGTAATAACTGAATCAGGCTTTGGGCGACCAGTGAGACATGCCGGAGCAACATCGGTAGCCTTGTACTTTTTATCCAAGCGCAGATGAACTGCACTCATCGTGGCCGGATTCTTCATTACTTTCAAGCCCTACTCCAATACGTAGCTCACAATGGGCATAGCTCTCACACTCTTCCGAAAGGGTTCCTTGGAATGATACAGAAAGCAGTCCATCTGCGTAGTGGGCATAAGCAGATCGAACCTTTTTGCTGCTCTTTCCAGCAGGGTGTGGAATCCCCCAATGTCTTCAGGTGGGAATCCACTGGAGTTGGTGATGGAGATGATGGTATAGGCAATAATCATCCCATTCCGTATGGGGGTCGCAGAGTTCCCCCTCTTCTCTTTCGTCATTGGAAGCTGCTGGGTATTGCAGGAGAGCTGTTTTTGGAGTAGCTCTTACCAACGTAGGCAGTAACAATGGTGTATGCTGAGGGGTAGATGGTTGCCCAGATGGAGATCTTACGGGTGATGAAGCTTGTATAGTAGTAGATGAAGTAGGAGAAAAACGCTTTCTGTAATCTGAGAGCATGAATTTGCAGGTGTGGCACTAATTACGGCAGACACCATTTCCTCTTGGTATTGTTGGTGGTATTGGTTTTGAGGGGCTTAATATCCTTGCTCCTCATATTCACTCTCATCTTGGTCATCATCCTGGCACTTGCCATGCAGCTCGGATGGGCTGTACGCAACCCCAAAGAGCCCATCCTCACCGGAATCATCTTCCTCCAACAGGTGAGCTGGCAGCAATGATGACACCTTGCTTGGAGAGGTATGTGCAGGAGTTAAATGTGTTATTTTGTCTTGTTTTTTTTATTTTTTCTCTCGTCGAGGATGGCAGCAAAGACGTCGAAAGAGCAGTGTCTTCCGTCGACAGGAGAGAAGTTGTTGACGGGGGAGCCGTCGTCATCAATGGAGGAACCGTCTTCGCTGACAACGAGGTCAGAATAATCGACAGAGTCGATGGACTAGGTGTATGGGTAGTCAACGTGGATGTCGTCGAGAAAGACTAAGCCGTAGTCGGCGTGCAGATGGTGCTTGTGGTAGCTGTCTTAGACGTCGCAGTGTATGTTGTCGACAGCGCAGATGATATTTTCGTCGACAGACATCCTTCGATCTGTCAGTAGATTGAGCAGACAACGGTTTCTTGAGGGAGCAAGAGACTTTAGGAGGTGGTGTAGGGAGTTCAGACCTATAAATCACGAGGTGTGCTGTTCCTAACAGAAGGAAGGAAGAGGGGTTTTGGGGATTGGAGACCCAAGCTGGAAGGGGAATAGCTCCTATAAGGAGCAAGGGCCCTCACACACCCGGGGGGATGTCATGCTTCATCATAGGGCACCTTGTTGGGCCAGCGCTGCAATGCCCAACAGCGCTTGCAGGGGGGCTCTTTGCCGGAGATCTTTTCCCTGTGATCTTAGCTGTTGAGGAAGTAGGGGTGTGTGGGAAATGTGGTGTATATACAAAAGTGAGTAGAGTGTGGGGTGAATAAATAAAAAAAATTGGTAACCAGCTACACTAACTTTAATTAGCGGGTTCCATGTCATGATTAAAACCTGTAATACTTGTACAAAGAGATTATAATAGTCTCGTCAAGCATTTTGAGTAAGGATAATGGTCAACATGTTTCATGCCCTGTTGTGTCAAAGATTGTGTGCGTTTCTTCAGGACCTAGCTACCCTACTTGCTACTCATAGAGGGGTGGTTTGTATATATGTGTGAAAATGTAATAACCAGGCTCTCACCAAAATACACCAACTGCAACAAGGTTGCTCCTGAGTAGGGACCTAAACAGAGAAGGGGGACAAAAAGGGGGGGTGGGGGGAAGGAGGGGAAAGGGGTGAGGGGAAGGGAAGGTGGGAGAGAAGGAGAAGGGGGAAAGGAGGAGTACAATCAAGCAGGGGATATTAAAATACCTTCAACGTTCCTGGCGGCAGTGAAGGGTTGAGATCACAATCTTATCAATTAAACTGTCTATAAAGTACGAGGGTGTCAAACATCCAGATACTAAGGGGATATAAAGAAAAAAGAAGATAGAAAAGTGAAATCCCCAGATCGAACTGTGCATGTTAGTCAATCCTGCCTCATGTGGGGTCTGTGGGACACAGGTCTATCAACAGTAAGTCACCCCCAAGTGGTGTATGATAGACGGATGGAGGCAAAAAATTCCACCTGGTGTCCTAACAGCAACTCGACCCTCAATGCAGGCTGTTCTCACAACTCGTGGTGCGAGATAACTAGAGTGGATATATCCTAATTCCGGTCCGGGGGACTGGCAGACATAATGTGCTAAAGGTCAGGCAGTCTCGTGGGGGGGTTAGGTGCTACGAGAGCCTGACAATATACTGGTGCCCCAACTGGGGAACGATTCTGCCCTGCATGGTGCTCTAAGGTAGTGTAAGACAGAGCTCGGTGTACCTCTAATGTACTCCCAGGGTGGCAAGTGGATATCACCTTTAAAAGGTAACTTCCCATGGCTGCAGGGGGGGGGGGAAGGGGCCAGAACCTCCAGAGTCACGGGACGCTCACTGGCGTCACAACCGACTCCTGCAGGTAAAGAGGAGAGCACGTTGTGAAGGAGCTGCGCGGTAGGGGATGAAGAGAGGAGCAGGAAAAACACCAGCATATACTTACATCCGTCCGGGTTGCATTGCGCGACTAACCTACCCTCCGTGGATCTGGAGCGGTGTAGGTCCTGGGAATGTACGTGGTTAAAAGGGCCTGGCAGGAAAAGGTGCCGGGTTAAAGGGCAACGTGGCCCAGGGGGAAGCTGGAACGCGAGCCTGCATAGGCTGGATTTGGTGTAATGTGGGTGCCATGATGGAGGAGGAGAAACCCTGAACGGAGTGCCTAGTCAATGTGACCCGGTGGAATAATGGAACGCGTGTTTAAGACGCGCGTTATTAAAATCGCTAGCTGGAGGAGCGTAGCACGGGCGCCATGATGGGGAGAAAGAAAACTAAGATAGGTAATGAGCACCAACACGTAGATGGAACCACAATGATGTAGGGGGCCGTGAGAAATGGTATGCTAGAGGATCAGCCCATCGTACTAATAAGGTGGGTGGGGGGGGTCAGGCGATTTTGGGGGGGGTTGGTGTAGGGTGGGGGGACAGAAAGAAAGGGATATGACCCTGATGAAGGTGGAAAATAAATTATTAGGAATAATTAGGAAAGGTGGTGGTACCCAGGGTTTCGAAAGGAGGCACAGGCTGAGCAGAAGACACCACTCAGGTGTTGAGGTGGCAATAACAGTGAGACCAAGCTCTACAACCTAAAGTTTGATATTCTGACTGATAGGAAGCCGGCTGATCATATTGAAAAAGAGTGAGAAGAGTATGCAGTAGTTACTGTTGCCATTTTAGTGTTTTGCCCCAATGTGGGGCCACGCCGCAAGGAGGATGGCGGGCGCTTCTATGGTGTCACGATGGTGGGGAGTCACAGTTTGACCTCCCTCCATGGTATTTCATCGTTAAGGCCTGTCAGGTTTGTCGAAAGATGGAAGATCCAGCGGTGTTCCCTGTGGAACAAGTCATCTTTGTTTATATGCATGTGTGCTTCTAAGATCGTCCAGTTCAGATCATCTGGTGAATGGTCCTTCTCTCTGTGATGGGAGCTCATTTTGGTGCTGTCCTTCTGACGTTACTGTGGTGTTCAGGTATCCTTGCCTTGACCTGTCTGGTGGTCATGCCTATGTAGTGTTTAAGGCATGGGCATGTGATCATTATATGCAGTTCTTCGTGTTGCAGTTCGTGTGAGATGTTTGGCACCATGTACTGGTGGAGCTCAACTGAATTTCTTTAGAAGGTTTTGTCATGCGACACTGCATGACCCGCATGGAAAGTGTCCTTTTACCGGAGGGCGGCCCCAGAGCGTGTTGTGTGTGGTCTTAAGGTTTTTCGGCATAGTATGTAAAATGTTGTCTCCAAGGTTAGTAGTACGTTTGAAGGCAAAGCGTGGTACTCAGGAGGAACCTTGTTGCAGTTAGTCTATTTTGGTGAAGGCATGGTTAATACATTGTCACACATATATATGAACCAACCCTCTGAGTAGCAAGTAGAGTAGCTAGGTCCTGAAGAAATGCCACGATTTTTGACACAACAGGGCATGAAACATGTTGACCATTATCCTTACTGAAAACTCTTGACGAGACTATTCTAATCTCGTTGTGCAAGTATTACAGGTTTTAATCATGACATGGAACCTGCTAATTAGTCAGTGTAGCTGGTTCCCATAGTTATTTTTTAATTTATTCACCCCACACTCAACTCACTTTTGCTCATACACCACATTTCCCACACACACCCACTTTCTCAACGGCTAAGATCACAGGGAAAGATCTCCAGCAAAGAGCCCCCCTGCAAGCCCCATTGGGCATTGCAGCGCTGGCCGAACAAGGAGCTGCCCTATGATGAAGCATGACACCCCCCGGGGTATGAGGGCCCTTGCTCCTTATAGGAGCTATCCCCTTTCCCGTTTGTGTCTCCAATCCCAAAAACCCCTCTTCCTTCCTTCTGTTAGGAACAGCACACCTCATGATTTACAGTTCATATCTTGGGGCTCGTGTGCCGGACCTTTATTGCCCCTGGTCCCCCCCCCCCCTTGTTAATGGGAGTTCAGACCTAGTTTTTTCAGGTCGTTTGTAGGAGACAGAGGATTCCTTTTTCTCCTTTAGCCTAGAAGAAACCTTACTTTCCCGAGGAGATTTTGAAGGACTGCGCCCTCTGTAAGACCAATAGGTGTTCATTGTAGGCATTTTTAGGCTGTTCCAGAGAAAAGTGAGAATTAGATGATCTCTCCCTCTTTTGCGACCTTCTTGAGGAGGATGAAGAGTCAGATACCAACTCCTTCCTTGTTTTAAGTCTTTGGAGCCATATCAGCAGCCTCCCTTCATATTCCTTCAGAGTTTTTGTAGAAAAGGTACAACATGCCTTACATTCTTTGGCCTTATGCTCTGGATAAAGGCAATATACACAGTTCTGATTAGGATGAATCGAATGGAGCCTTTTCTTATCACAGGTAGAACAGGTCCTGAAAAAAATAATCTTTTCTTTATCCGACATGATGAACCAGAATTGAAGTCAAGAAATACAGACCAACTGTTATTAATGATAAATCTGTATATCTTCGGAGGAAAAAGAAGGTTTGGCATTCCTTAGAGTAGAGTGTAAAGGTAAAACTGAGTAGATCTCAGTGGAGACTCCCGAGCATGAAGTGTGGTAGAAAATCTGAGGGACTGAAGCTTCTCACAGGAGTGTTCTAGGGGGCAGGGCATGCTGTTTGGTTCAAACCTAAGTTTGGTCTCTTTTTAAATTACTAGGATATGTTACAAAACTGAAGGTACTAGGGCCTTTCTAGTCTATGTTTAACATTGCATTGCTATTACAAGGTGCCGTGGGACTCCCATCTTGACGACTGGGAATGAGTCAAGCATGTTAATCTATGAAAGTTCCAATACTGGAGCAATCGCAACACCATGATTGCTAAAGGGCCAGTCAAGGCTGCAACTGCCTGATTACAGCAGGGCAAGTTTGGGGCTACATCTGCTGAACACAATAGGCCCAGATGCATGCTGGATCAACTGATTGCTAAGGACCCCGCAGGAGTGCACCTACCTTTGGTACAATCAGAACCTCAACTCTTGAGGACTGTGTATCGCCCTACTTGGTAGTGTCACCTATGACTGAGCCGCACGATAAATACTTAACGGTTCTCCACAGCTCTTTCAAAGGTGTGGAAGAACCGCTCAGGGTACGTGGCAGCATCTGAAAGAGTTTGTGAGAACTCTCCTATCCAGAGAATAGGTAAAAAAGTTTCAGCATAGCCATGTTTGCATCAGAGACAGGGGAACCCATAAACTGGAGAGATTGACTAAGGGAACAGAGAGGGAGTGGGTTTGGTGTAGTGCCCACATGAGATAGCACCCAGAGTCACTGACATGTGTATGCTGGTTGAAGTGTGTAGTATTTAGTACAATTATATGATTAAATAACTTTCTTGCAAATACAAGCACTTTGCTGGACATTAATGTGATTGTATTGTTGGTTGACTGCTGAGTTCTGAACAGGAGCACCCCCTCACCACTTCCAAGAGAATCCTATGACTGCTTGCTCTCACTGCCCTAAGAGTGAAGTGCGGAAGATGTTGAACTTGGCCTAGTTGGCACAGCCATAGTAGGACGGCCAGGAACACCAGTGACAAAGGACCTCAACCCACAATTGAGAGCCAGCATCCTCTTCCTTCCCCATGGCCCCTCCGAACAGGGTCTGACATAGATTGACAAAATTATTTCAACTGTTCAAACAACTTGAATCAACCATACAAGGAGACAGATAATATACACAACTGTTTGTAATTAGTATTAGTATCAACATATTTAACAATCACACATGCATGCATGCTTCCAAAGGGCGTACAATCAATGGTTTTAACATCCTGACAGCACAATGTAAAATGCAAAGTGAGTGTCGTGGAGTGGCAGAGTGTCATAGTGGAGTGGTATAGAATACAAGATGGACAGAGAAGCTCCTCGCCTTAAAACAGAGGATGCATAAGGTATGACATTAATATTTGCAGTATTAGTGGCTGATACTTTTAACATATCTCATTCACATCTTTTTGTCCATCACAAACTATTCATATTGAGCAAAGTAAAAACGGTCTATTTCACATTTCAGCACACAATCCATGGAAGGCACAAAGAGGTTTAAGGACTCCTTATGGAGGAGGTAAATCACTGAAAATGTATTTGTCTGTTTAATTCCTAGAAATGCTTGAATGTACTGCCTTAGTAACTAACTTACTGGGATAAATGTGCTCTGAAAACTGCATTAGTTGGCTTCCTTTTTGAAACATGATTTGAGGAGTGTCTACAAACACCAATAAAATTTGTTAAATGAGATTTCGTTATTTAATTAAACAACTCAAAAACATTTAAACTTATTAAATGCAGCTCCTTTAAAGCTAAAAGTATTTTAGGAGTAAGCATCATAATATGAAATAGTAACAAAATCTATGCCTACTAAAACAACATTGTTTGCTGGTATGGGATACAACGGATAAATAAACAATCTATGGACTGCTGATATGTTTTTCTAACAATAGTGACATCCACACTTCCTGTAGACGTGATTTGCTTTTAGGTCATGAATACAATTTCGCCTGCTACCTAATGATGTATCCCACAAGAGTAGCCAAATGTGAGCTTAAAACGAAGAAACATTACAGCAGTTTCCTGTAACTGCGGCTATTAGTAAAGGTTCAAAACAATAACAGAACATCCCATTTAATGTATTTTATTTGCCCAATTACTTCAAACTTGGTGCTGAATTCTTCTGAATCCTACATCATTGTAACAACTTTAATTGTGGCAAAATTAAAAATTATTATATTGTTTATAAAGTTCTGGTTAGTGACAGACTGTATCTTAATGCTTACTTTTTTACACAATGTCTTTAAAATGTGAAATTATGGGGCATGGTCAAGCAGGCCAGCATGGCGATGGCAAACTAGATCGGCTCCGCCAGCCCGATAGAAAAATCTGGCGTAATACGAGAAAGCTGGCTGCATATAACTCGTGCGTCGGTCCCCCGGGTGGGGCTAAGGTAGAGACCGTGGCGACATGCCGTCTGGCGCTTGCTTGCAGTAGCTGAGGGCCCGACGAGACGTTGAGGAGGAGACCAGTGATCGGAGGGCGGTCGCGAGGCTCACGTGAGCAGGACGACGCCAAATCCAGCCCGTGGCTTGGCGCTGCCGCTGGGGCCTTGTGGGCCACGAGGACTTCGGCTTCCACAGAACATCTCCCTACCAGCTGCAGTGACGGAGCGGCTGCGGGGGGAGCCAGGGTGGTGCAGCGGAGATAAATACACGGCCGGACCGGAGGCAGCCCGAGACGCATAAAGGGCCCGAAGCAGCCGGTGAGTAGAGGCTGCCGACCGGAGAACTACCTGCTATCTTGCAGCACCCGGCCCCCGCATCTGAAGCAGCTCAAGCCGCGGTTACTATGCCGGCGTCTGCCCCCCCCTTCCTAGACAGGCTGCAGTGGTGTGGCTCGGGGCTGGGGTGGACGGCTTGAAAGAACGTGACGCAGATTGTTTCGGAAACCCCGGCATTGGTAAATACACGATTGAGGACTGCACCGGCGCATAGCCGAGACGCTGCTGGGCCCCCTCCTTTGGGGAAACCTCTGCATGTAATGTGACACCATATCCATTCATCATGACAAAAGATAAAACAACCGGCGGGACCACCAAACAAACCACAATAGACAAGTTCACTGGGGACGGTTCTAAATCTACAAGATCCGAGGGTGACCCCATAGTCCCATCAGATAATACCGTGCTCCTGGCAGCAATTACCCAGACGAGAATGGAAGTAGAAGCCCAGATAGGCTCAGTCGGATCGAAGCTGTCACTGTTGCGCCAAGATCTTAGGGGGGCCGTCGAGTGCATCACAGAGGCGGAGACAAGGGTCTCGGGAGTGGAAGATGCCGTCTCCACGCTGCAAACAAAGGTCTCATCCCTGGAGAAACTTACCAAGGGCCTCGCTACACGAGTGGAAGATGCGGTAGGAAGAGCCCGCTGAAACAACCTCCGCTTTGTGGGGTTCCCAGAGAACTGCGAGGGTAAAGACGCTGAAAAATTCCTATCAGAGTGGTTGACTTCATGGATGCCAGGGGATGCTCCATCCCCCTGCTTTATTATAGAACATGCACACCGGGCTCTGTTGCAGCGTCCACCTCCTGGGGCACGGCCACAACCCATGATAGCACGCATTCTCAATTATCATGACTGAGACTCAATCCTTAAGCACGCCAGGATGAAAGGGGATCTTTTCTATGACTCTCAGAGAATCATGATATTTCCGGACTATACAAGAACGGTCATACAATAGTGCCAGTCGTTCCAAGTTGCCAAGGCACGACTGAGGGCGCTTAAAATTGTATACTCGCTTCAGTTTCCCACCCAACTGCGCGTCGTATATAATTCACGCACTCTCTTCTTTGACACGCCGGAGGCCGTCTTCAGTTGGACAGACTAACAGATACGACCCAAGCCCCACACTCCTCCTCGGCATGACACAAATTCGTCCTCTGGTGAATCGCACCGCCGACGAACACAGCAACAGGGCAGACAGCGGCATCGGTCCAGGTCCACTTGGCGATCCAAGACACAAGGGAGCGAACAAGAGGACACGTCTGCCGGGAGAGCCTCTGCACAGCCAAAATTAACATACATTTAAACCTAATAACAATGTACCAAGATATTTGTATCATGCTTAACCAGCCACCTGTTAACTACTCACGGGCTGGGCCACCTAAACACCCCCCCGTCTTTTTGTAAAGTTGCCACTATGGCCTATGGGTGTTTAGGGATCCATTGGAGGAACACGTCACCGGCCCCCCCATTGGGCCCGTCATGGCGTCTCATCCGTGACAGATGCTTCAAATTCTATGAGGTATTGGGGTGGGGGGGTGGGGTTGGGATGGGGGGGAAGATGGTGTTATGTTTTTTGTATTCAATGCTTAGACAGTGTAACAGTAGATAGATATTCCGCTATGCGATTTCATACAACACACCATCCAATGCATGTCAATGTCGTTGCCAACAGCTGAGACCTCGCAGGGACAGCTACGTTACATGAGTTGGAATGTTAGAGGCATACTCAAAGTTAAGCAGGGTGCGATACTTCGTCACGCAAAGCAATCTAGAACTGACATAGTAATGTTACAAGAGACACATCTCATGGGCACTAAGACACCATGTCTATCCCGTTACGGCTATGATCAAGTATATCACACGGGATTCACTTGGGGCTCTAGAGGCGTGGCCCTACTAATACATCGTCGAGCTCCATTCATACGTACCACCCAATGGACTGACGTACAGAGGAGATGTATTATTGTCCATGGGTCTATCGATGGTGAACACAGTCATGGGTAGCGTATATGCCCCCTCCCCATTATCTCAAACATTTATAGATTGTTTTATAGATGTGCGGGCTCTCCTTCCCGAATGTCTCGCAATTATGGGTGGGGACTGGAATGATGTAATGCATGCTCTCACCGATAGGGGGTGACCCCCCGGGGTCAGGGAGAATTCCAGGGAATACAAACTATCGCTTGTGAACATGTTGGGCTGGGTGGACACATGGAGGATGCTACATCCCTATGATAAGGGCTTCACATACCACTCAGCCATACACAACTCATCCTCTCGACTAAACTACCTATTCATACCTGGGAATCATGTCCAGAGAATAACAGAGGCAATAATGCTACCCCGTGGTTTATCTGACCATTCCCCAATTACGCTAACACTCTCAATCGGTTCACACAGACGCCCATTTTGATGGAGACTATCCCCATGGCATCTACAAAACCGGAAGTATAAGGACCACATAAATAAAGCGGTGGTGGAGTACTCTATGCATAATGTAAATACCTTCTCATCAGAGATATTCTGGGAAGCCCTGAAGCCCACTATACGCGGGGTGGACATAAGCTACACTGCAGCGGAGCGGAATCACCGGACCCGTGAGCTTGTTCAACTGGAAGCCCAAATCATGACACTAGAAAGACATTGCCACGAGCGTGATGCCTCTATAGCACGTGGGAACCTACGACTTGCTCAATAACAATACCAAAGTATATTGATGGAAGAAGGCACACGAGCTTGGTTGGCATCCCAGAGCCGACTAGATCAGTGGGGCGATAAATCTAGCAAATTACTATACCGACTATGTAAACAGACAATATCCACACCCCTTCCCCCCCCTATTCAGGATGTGCAGGGAACGACCCTTACAGACCCAACCGACATCGCTAGCAGCTTTGCGCAATTCCACGGTGAACTGTATCGTCCTAGGGAGGTGATACATGTCTCACTGATTGAGAAATTCTTAGATGATATCCCACCGCGTACCATCCCAGAAGATGTGCGAGACTCCCTAGACGCACCCATTACACTTGAGGAGGTCACAACAGCTGTGTCCGCGCTGCGGATGGGCAGAGCACCTGGTCCTAATGGTTATCCGAGTGAGTTCTACAAAGCATTCATATCCCACTTAGGCCCCCATCTCCTTAATACAATTCAGGAATCGACAGAGAAGACAGCTCCCATCTGACTGACAGCATGCAGAAATTGTAGTTTTTCCTAAACCAGGTAGACCACTCAAACAACACTCCTCATACCATCCAATATCTCTCTTAAACACCGAAGCGGAAATCCTTGCTAAAATTCTAGCGAATAGGCTGCTACCGTATATATCCGATATTGTTCATCTAGATCAAGCAGGCTTTATGCCCCATCGTTCTACCCGCCACAACATCCGGAGAGCACATAATGCGATCGCAGCTGTAGATCGGTTAAATAGACCAGCAGCATTACTATTAGCGGATATGGACAAAGCCTTTGACTCCATTAGTTGGATATACCTATTTACACTCCTACCACGCTACAATTTTGGCCCCCAGTTTATAAAATATATCAAACTCCTATACACCTACCTGACCGCTACAATTCGGGACGCTAATTGCGTCTCCGCCCCCTTTCCAGTGGGACGGGGAACGCGTCAGGGATGCCCTCTATCCCCCTTCTCTTCGCGCTAGCCATTGAGCCACTGGCCATATGGGTCCGGAAAGACGCGTTAATTCAGGGATTTGAATGGACGATGGACGTATCTGATTGCATAGCATTATATGCAGATGACATACTTTTCTTTCTTACAGATCCAAACAAAACCGGCCCCAGAATATTGCAGAGATGTCAGGCTTGTATCTGAAACCCCGATAATCTATCATATGGCCGCTACGGGGTACCCTGGGGCATAACAAATGGTCTGAAAGTCTCCAACTGGCAAAGGATGGTCTACTATACCTAGGTGTTTTCCTGTCTGAGTCTCCTCAGCTCTCGTGGGACAGGAACTTGGGCGTCGCTACCGAAAAAGTGTGATCCAACATCAAGCTCTGGACGGGACTACCCCTATCTTTATATGGGAGATCTGCTATTTTCAAAATGGTCTCCCTACCACAACTGCTCTATCACCTACAGAACCACCCATATCCGATTCAGTCTTCCTGGTTTAAACTCATTAATGCCATGTTGGGGCAATTCTTATGGAGGGGGCGCATCACAGTTTGCGCTCCGTACATGTTTCCAATCCATGTATTGTGGTGGTATCGCTGCCGCAGAAATGCTGGCCTACTACACAGCCTCACGCCTTCAAGTGATTAACGATTGGTGCCATGGATCTAGCGACGACCCAGCATAAGCAATAGAGCAGTGGATATTAAATGACCCGACTCACATCCCATTTTGTATAGTAACTCAAATCACCGCTCATTATTACCCGCCACTAGAGTAGTTATTCTTTCCTGGCGACAATCCTTTGAACAAATGGGGTGGTGGCTTCGCATTACCAGTGAAACACCACTCTGGCATAACCAATTATTATCTCACCTGACTGGGCTCCAGGGGTTCCGCGAATGGGACCACATAGGCATCTCAACCATCGGCAATGTCATTCAGGGTACTGTCCTCAAATCATTCCAGGCCCTTAAGGATGAATTCTCCCTACATAACTCCCAATTTTACAAATATCTGCAGCTTTGCCATGCCATTACACTTCATATTGATAAAGTCTAATCATTTTGAGAATTTAACCCTTTAGAGGGAAAACTCCTCATGGGGGGTCTGGGAGAACATAAGATACCCAAAATATATCAATCTCTAATTACCCACATCGCCACTACTCTTGATAAACTCAAAGAGGCCTGGCAAATAGATGTCGGCCCTTTAGACACTGATTATTGGACTGAAGCTCTGGAGTCTCCCAGAGGCGCTGCCATATCCTCCCGACTACGACTTATTCCGTTTAAGTACTTGCATCTGGCTTATTATACGCGCTATAGACTGTGGAGGGCGGGCCTAATTGAATCCCCTATATGCTTACGCAGTCAAAATGATGAAGGGTCTTTTATACATACAGTTTGGGCATGTACGGCTTTGGATAGATTTTGGACCGGTGTGCTGGCATGCCTAACCGAAGTTCTCGGATGGGAACTACCTAGATCCCCTAGATTGACACTGCTACACATAACAGATACAATAGGCGGCAATAAATATAAGCGACAAATCCTCTGGCTAGGCCTTACCATCGCCAAACGTGATATCGCCAGAACATGGAAACAAGATACGCCCCCTATCAGGGCGTGGAAAAATGGAATAGATTTTCGTTTGGGTTTAGAGACTCCGGTCTTCCAGGCCCATGGATGCCCACAGAAACATGCTAAAATTTGGCAAAGATGGGCAGATTACCGCGGGCTGGTCCTGACAGGGCCAGCAACGACGACAGATATTTAAGACTCTGAAATTAGGTCTTATGAAGCACATAAGACATACACCTTGAAGGGAGAACGAGTGTTATCAAGATTCATATCTATCTATTACATATACAACTGACTCATACGATTGCATTGGAGCTATTTTGTTGTAAAGTTATGTTTGTATTAAGCATAAGATTTGACAATATATGTATACATTCCCAAAATAATGATGTAACAGGATAAATATTCCAGCATTTGAATGTATGCAAATAAAATCTATTTAAAAAAAATAAAAGTGAAATTATTTTGGAATGGTTTCCTTTTTAGGTCTCGCCTGCAACAGCGCATGCACTGCATGCACCCTCCCTTGCATAAGATATTGTTTACAAGGGGCTTGCAGCCCGCCAATTGATTAACATTTTTTAGCTTCATTGTCACTCTTATTCGCTGCCTTCTAATTGGCTAGTACGTGCTGGCTTTACTTCCTTTTCTTTCGTTTGGAGAATGGACCAAGTACTGATTGTTTCAGCTTGATTGCTGTCCTCCTCTGATCGTGCTGTAATTGAGGTACTACTTTTATTTTTTCTTCTTCCCTGTGGTCTTTGTTGAACCTCTTTGCATTTGTGGCTATGTTTTATTAGGTCACATACACTTCAAAAAGCCATTTTCGCCTTTGAAATGGATGTTTATTGTAACAGATGTTATCTGCTTTAAATGTGACAACAGATTTGAGCTGCTTCCAAAGCATTTTCACTATGAAATGAGCGCAATTGCTTTCTTTAAAATCTATTGCCAAATGTCTTTTTTTTCTTTTTCACGCATGGGGAGATTAACTGATTTGTGCAGACTGACAGGTGTGTTGTGCAGAGACATAAGCATTGGCAAAGCCAATAGGTCTCACCTTTGGAACTATTGGCTATAGCATTGCCCTTTGTTCATGCTGTATAGAATGGGCACTGCCGACTTTGGCAATGATTTGTAGCCATGCTGTATAGCAGCGTGGCTGCTGTGCAGCATTGCTAAAGATAATAGTAAAAAAAGGACTATGATACATTTAGTGGTAATGCAACAAAAAAAACAAAAAAAAGCCTGGCTGCATCATAGCACTTTTTAAAAATAATTTTAGTCACACTGCAAAGCATCTGCACTGCTGTATAGCAGCCAATAGCTCTCATAGGTGAGACATATTGGCTTTGCCAATGCTTGATTTACTTCTATTCAGAAATGTATTGCCTACTGACATCAGCATTTCTAATTTCTTATTAGAACCATTCATGAGTGGCAACCTCTGTCTCTTCAACTCATTTAATGACTGCGCGCTCACCACCTGGTGGCAGAAGGGTTTGAGGTACCATTGTCATTTTCGCCTTGATTACCTACAGTCTTCTACAAACAGAAGATTATAAAACATGAGATATGAAGCATCACTCAATATCACAAAAACCTGTAATTCAGCCTTCAGGTAAATATAAAAAAAGGTTAAAGATTATCTGTCTATAGCAATCCTTGGCAATTTCTTTTCTCATGATGTATAATATTTTCTGATTGAAACAAGACAAGTTCTATGAATCAAACGTAATTTGTCCATTGCCAATCACAACTTACAAAGACATATGATCATGATTGGTTACCTGAACGAAAAAGTAAATGATCCCCAATGGTGCGATGACTACTGCAACTATTGGTGTGGACAGCAGAATGATGATGCATGCACCGATTACATTGAACATCGATCCCATGAACATTTTGATTATTTGAGGGATAGTTGAATCAATTGTGTCTATTTCTTTTGAGAATCGGTTTACAAGGTTCCCACTGGGTGTTCGTTCAAAGAAGCTCATAGGTGACCGAAGGACATTATGAAGCAAGTCCACATGAAGGTACCGAGAGGCAAATATTCCACCAATGGACACGGACATTGAATATCCAAAAACAGCAATACCTACAAAAATCAACAAAAAACACTTTAATATTTTCAAGTGACATCTTAAAAACTGAATTATTCAAGCACCAAATAAGTATATATAATATATATATCAACACTTAGGCCTAAAACAAATACTAATTCTCAAATCGGACTTTGGAAAAAAAGGTTGGGGCAGAGTTAAAGAGACAATTCACACGTCGAACAAGTTACTTACCTTCAGTAACGCATTATGTGGTAGAGACACTATCTAGCAGCAGATTTCTTAGCTTTGAATTTCCCAAGCATCAGACTGGATCCGGGAACTTTTGTGTGAGCTTTACCCCTGCGCAACGTTGTGTGGCTCCGCGTGACATTGTTGGCGGCACCTGTGACGTCGCAGTCACTTATATATGTGCCACTCAGGTGCGCGGACGCCAGTTACTTTTCACTTTTCCATGCCAGAAGTGCAGAGAGATGAAGTGAACTGACTTGTGTGGGTCAACACTAGGGCCCTGAAAAGGGGAATAACTTTAGCCCAATAAATGAGTCTGCAGAGCGGGGAGGCATGGATGGGTCTGTAAGGAATCTGCAGCTAGATATTGGCTCTACCAGATAATACGTTACCGAAGGTAAGTACCTTGTTCATTTGATAGAGACTTCTAGCTGCAGATTCCTTACCTTTGAACAGATACCCAAGCCATACATCCTGGCGGTGGGCTACGGACACATTTTCTAGACTAAAAAGTCCTGCAACCGAACAGGCGAAATGCCCGTCCGTACGGACCGGACTGTCCAGGCAGCAGTTTTTTGCAAACGTGTGCAATGAAGCCCACGTTGCAGCCTGGCAGATGTCCAGGACTGGCACTCCCTGAGCCAACGCCGTGGTCGCAGCCTTCCCCCTGGTATAATGGGCTTGTAATTCTGCTTTTAAGCAGATTTTAAAAGGAAGATAACGACCCAGCATGAAATGGATCGCATCTGCATTGCCCGACCTTTTTTAGCTCCCATGTAACCCACAAAGAGTTGGTTGTCCGCCCAGAACTCTTGTGTGGTCAAGGTAGAACAACAACACTTTCTGGGTCTAGACGATGGAGACGCTCCTCTTCCTTACAGGGATGTGGGGGAGCAAAAAAGGTGGGCAGCATGACCGACTCACCCGGATGGAATGGAGTCACCACTTTTGGAAGGAATGAGGCACAGGTGCGAAGCACCACATTATCGAAGAATGTCATCAGGTAAGGAGGCTTGGATGACAGCCTGCAGTTCACTCACCCTCCTGGCAGAGGTCATCGCCACTAGAAAGGCTGCCTTGATGGTAAGCAGCCGGAGGAGAAAATTGTGTAAAGGCTCAAAGGTAGCACACAAGATATGTGAGAACCAGATTGAGATCCCACTGTGGCATGATAAAGGGCGTAGGTGGAAACATATGTACAAACCCTTTTAAGAACCTATTTAAAAAAGGATTTGAACAAGGAGAGTTGGTCCGACAGCAACATGAAGGTGGACAGAGCAGAACAATAACCCTTAGGAGTACCCAAAGCAAGGCTCTGCTGGACAAGGTTCAGAATAAAAATAAGAATATTAGACAAAGCAGAAAGAGGGTCAATAGATTTTTCTGTACAATATTTTACGAACATTTGCCACCAGCAGGCGTAAACCGTCGTAGTGGAGGGACGCCTGGCCAGCAAGATTACATTACATACTTCGGGAGGAAGGTCGAAAGCTATCAACTGTCACCACTCAATCGCCACGCAGGGAGCCGGAGAGTTGACAGGTCCAGGTGGAGGACCCTCCCCTGCTGCTGCGACAGAAGATCCTCCCGAAGAGGCAGCCTGCTCGGAGGATCGATGCTCATTCGAACAAGCTCTGGATACCAGACTCTCCGTGTTCAGTCCGGAGCCACAAGAATGAATTGTACCCGGTCGTTCTTGATCTTCTGGGCGGAAAGGCGTACAGAAGACCCGAGCTCCACTCCTGACGAAAAGCATCGCTGAGCGATAGCCGCCTTGGAAAATCCAGAGGGTAAAACTGATGATATTGCACATACACTTTGGATGCAAACAGATCTAACCAAGGCTCTCCCCACTGCCGAAACAGGGCTTGCGCCACCACCGACTGGAGACACCATTTGTGATCTGCTAGGCATCGATGACTGAGTTCGTCTGCCCTGGTATTCAGAGAACCTGCCAGGTGTTGAACCACCAGGGTCATGCCCTGCTGTTCCAGCCATGTCCAGAGGTGTAAGGCTTCTTGATAAAGGGTCCATGACCCCACCCCGCACTGCTTGTTGCAGTACCACATGCGGTCGTGTTGTCCGTGAACACCTGCACCAACCTCCCCTAGACAGTGAGAAGAAATGCTTTCAATGCTAACCGGATCGCCCGAAGCTCCAAGTTAATGTGGATCCTCAACTTCACTGGAGACTGGTGTCCCCTGATCGCCACCTCTCCCAGATGACTGCCCCATCCCAGGAGTGACCCATCTGTCACTACTGTGAGATCTGCTTTGGGAAAGGAGAGGGGTCTGACCCAATAGCGGTTCGTCAACCACCACTGCAGGTCTTTTGCAGTTCCCTACGAAATCTGGACCACATCCGAGAGATTACCCTGATGCTGCGCCCACTGGAACTTCAGGTCCCACTGTAGAGCCCGCATATGCCATCTGGCGTGATTTACCAACAGGATGCAGGAAGCCATGAGTCCCAGCAGCCTCAGAGTCATTCTCACTGAAATCCAGGATAGAGGCTGAAACATTTGTATCATAACCTGAATATCCTGGACTCGCTGCTTGGGAGGATAAGCCCGAAACAGCACTGTGTCCAGAACAGCTCCAATGAAAGGCAGTGTCTGAGGAGTCAGGCGCAACTTCGGCACGTTTATAGAGAACCCCAGCGAATGCAGGAGGTCCGCCATAGTCTAGAGGAGGCAGACAGCATGGGGCGAGGACACCTTCAATAACCAGTATTCGAGGAAGGGGAAGACTGACACCCCTAAACTGCGCAGATGAGCTGCAACCACCATCACCTTGGTGAACACCTGAGGGGCTCTGGTAAGGCCAAAACGTAGCACAGTGAACTGAAAGTGCTTGTGGCCTACCTTGAAACGCAGGCAACGCCTGTGGGCAGGCAGGCTGGGGATGTGAAAATACGCATCCTGCAAGTCCAATGCTACCATCAAGTGTCCTTGATCTATGGCAGACAAGACCTGAGCATTTTGAACTTCTCCTTTCTGAGGAAGAGATTGACGATCCAGAGGTCCAGAATAGGATGTAGACCCTTGTTCTTTTTTGGAATCAGAAAGTAGCAGGAATAACCACCACTGCCTACTTCTGAAACCGGACCCTTCTCTGTAACTTCTCTGTAACTTCCTCTTGGAGTAATAACAGATGATCCTCTGCCAGCCATTCGTGAGTTGGTGGTAAAGGAGTGGGGAAAAAAAAGAAAGGGAAGAGAATAGCCATCCTGAATGATCTGCAAGACCCACCTGTCCGATGTTATGGACCTCCACCAGTGGAGATGTTTAATTCTCCCTCCAACTGGAGTGGCATGGTCTTGCAGAACCAAACTAGGAATGCTTGGAGGCTGCAGCTGCTGGGGGCTGGGTGGCAGACGACTTCTGTTTACCATTCCCACGAGGTTGGAATGTACCGTTGTCCACGTCCTCGCACAACTTGGGGAGTCTGTGCAGGACGGTGGCTGGGATACGGTTGATTACCCCTTTCATTGCCACGGAAGGGGTGAAAGGTAGACTGGCCACAAGGTGTAACAGAGGCCCAAAGATCTGGCCATAGCACGAGATCCCTTGAAGTGCTCCAAAGCCAACTCTGCCTTCTCACCAAAGAGACAAGTCCCATCAAAGAGCATGTCCATGAGTTTAGCCTGGATTTCACCCGAGAAGCCAGATCATCTCAGCCGGGCGTGGCGCTGTAAGGCCCTCATCGACAAAGCTGCTCTACCCAGCGAGTCAGTCATATCCAAGCCACACCTAATGGTCAACTTTGCTGTATCTCTTCCATCTTTCACTGCCTGGGAGAGCACAGCCCGGGCCTCCTCCGGGACCTGTGGCAGCACTTGCGCAACCGTTTCCCATAAGGTGTGCAAGAAATGGCCCAATAAGCATGCAGTGTTCACTGACCGCAATGCAAGGCTGGTGAAAGAAAACATCATCTTCCCAAGTGCGTCCAGCCTCTTGGATTCCCTATCTGGGGGAGCGGAAGGAAAGGTGCCATGGGACTTCGAAGCCTGAACCACCAAGCTCTCAGGTGTGGGGTGTTGGAGGAGGAAATTTGGATCACCCGGTGCCAGGTGATGGCAGCGTGCTATTGTCCTGTTCACAGGAGGCCCTGTGCTAGGCTTGGACCATGTGCCTAAAAGGACATCTGTCAGTGCTTCATTAAATGGCAAAAGGGGTTCGGACGAGGAAGCCCCGGGCTGAAGCACTTCGGTCAAGAGATTAGTCTCATCCTGCACAGAGGGAAGCTCTAGGTCAAGGACCTCTGCTGCCCTCCTCACCCCTATGGCATAAGATGCCCCCTCCTCCGTAACCACACTAGGCGGAGAGAGCATGCCAGTATATGGAGATGTGTCCAGTCCACTGGCTTCTCCAAGGTCCTCCTACCAGTCCAACTGCTCACACGGGGCATCCAACTGGTGTTCCAAAGGATCAAGGGACCCCTCCTATTCCGCTTCAAAGCCTGAAACCTCTTCAAAATGAACAGGCAATGATGTAGAACCTCTGGGTTCCGTCGGCGCCAGAGACATCGACCAACTTCGATAAGACTCAGTCATCGGGAATCAGAATGGGGCCGGTGGGTGCCAGCGTCGGCAGCACCGACTTCGGTGCTGGGGAAGGTCGCGTTGGCATGACCGGTGCCGACCTGGAATCTGATCCAAGAGACCCCCACTGGCGCCGAGGCCGGAGCCATCTGAATGGAGCCTGGTGGGGACTCTCTCGACCCCGCGTGGCCCAAAGGCGTACCAGAGGGGTCGGCCTGCTCAAATTTGCAGAGCATGGCATCATAGAATTATTTCACTTGAGCTGGGGTCGCTTCGGCTCCCGGAAATGGGAAGAGGCGCGGAGTGGAACCCGGCAACGATTACGCGGAACCGTGCCTACAGCCTTGATGCTCCTTACCTGTCTCGTCAACAGACTAGGAAGTTGAAGTCCGTTTGGACTACTACTTCTTCTATTGCCTCATCCCAGAGTGTCCCGAGAACCTTGTGTGCGAAGTAGAGAACTGGGGCTCCTGGAGCGGTCCCGCAACCTTCTCTTCCTCCATCAGGACCGGGACCTCGGAGGAGTCACACTCAATAGCATCGACTGCCGGGCCGTAAGTAGCTTAATGAACTGATCCTACAAGTTCCTTCAGGTGCCATGGCCCAGAAGTCCAAGCACGACTTAAGAGTCGTGGTTGCTTTCGAGACACCACAAGCAAACGAGATGGCGGTCTGTTACTGACAAGGTGCGGTGACAAGCGCTACATGGCTTGAAACCTACCAGTCTAGAGGTCATCCCTTGACACACAAGAAACATTTCTTGACAAAAAGTCTGTCAAAAAGAGACAGAGGGGTAGCTCTTCTTCAGATTAGCGCTTAACTGGTGCGGAAAGAAAATAACTGATGTCCGTGTAACTGGGTGGCGCCTATATACATGACCGTGACGTCACAACCGACGCCAGTGACATCATTCAGAGCCGAACGGATCAACCAGATGGCACGCAGGGGTACTGCTCACGCAAAAGTTATCCGGATCCAGTCTGACGCCTGGGAAATTCACAGGTAAGGAATCTGCAGTTAAAAGCCTCTATCAGATATATACATTCCAACCCGGCTTCAAGTCTGAGCCCGGTTTGAGAGGCTAGATCATAGGTCTTTCAAACCTTTTTGCTCCGAGCCCTCCTCCACCCAAACAAATGTTTTGAAGGAAGGGTACACCTCCAACCTTTAAAGCAATGATTCGGGGAGCGGGAGGGGCAGGGTTAAGTGTAGGCGCAGGCATACTTTTTCTGTAGCGCATAATCCACTATAAATATGGGAATTCTAAAAAAGCAAATGAATCAAATAGAAACGGACCAAGAAACTCTGTTCCCAATAACAGGGGTGTTGTGAGCCCCTTGCACTCTTTGCCGTTACGCAACTGCACCTGTTGTAGGCGATCTTCTCTCCCTTTCACTCCATTCCCATCATGTCCGATCATCACTCTAAGCTTGTAACAGGCTCTCTGTCCCTTTTAGATGAAATGAATTGACAAGTGTTGTCCCCCTTTTTGCAGCAAAGGTGCCCCCTGCCCTAATGCTAGCAAGGAAAAGGTTTGTTGCTTAAGAAAGGCAATTATAATTGTTATGCAGTAGGCCCCTCAAACCCCTGGGCCCCAGTGCTGCTGCATCTGCTTCACTAATGACTACTGTGTCAGATGCAGACTGTCTCCTGTGCCTCTTGTTAAAACCATAGGCTACCATCTAGCCCATCCCTCTTCCCGCCATCCCTCTAACGCCCAAACTAAAGTGTCTTCCCTGCTTTAATTTTTTCTCTCCCCTGGGCCCATGGTCTGCTTTTGCACTGTTTTTCCTTTCTTAGCCCTAAAGAAACTGACAAAGAGTTGGTTGTCCTGCTGGTACCCTCTAGTTCAATCACGTATAAGCTAAGCGCTCTCCTAGGGTCGAGGCGAAGAAGCAGTTCTTCTCCTTAGAAGGGTGACGCAGTACATACAAAACCAGTAATGTGATGGATTGCCCTATGTGGAAAGGCATGACTAACTTGGGCAGGAATGTCGCCTTTGTCCAAAGGACCAAATTATCCAGAAAGGAGGACATTTGGTGGAACTACAGACAGCGCCTGAAATTCACTCACTCACCTGGCCAACGGTTATCAGGAATGCTATTTTAATGACCAGTAGGCAGAGAGGACAGCTGTGTGTTGCTTTAAAGGGAGTGCACATCAGGTAACTGAGTATCACATTAAGATCACACTGCAGCATCACAAATGGTGTTGGCAGGAACATGTGAATCAGCACCTTCAAAAAGCGCAACACAACGGGTGACATGGAGAGGGATGGCTGATCAGGTAAATGTAAGAAAGCCAAAACGTAACCTGTAACTGCTGCCACAGCAAGGTTTGGCTAGGCTACACACAGACAATATAGGAGCACATCTGACAACTGTGCTTTCAGGGCTTGTATGTGTGGAGAGGCACACCAGACAACAAACTTCTCTCAGAGGCCTGAGTAAACGGATTTGTTAGATGGATGCCTGGCTGTCAAGACAACAAAATCCACTTCTGGAGGAAGGTCGAAAGTGGTCAGCTGTTGCTGCTCAGTTTCCATGCATGGAGGTTTAGGTTGTGTAGGTTCGGTTGTACGACTCTGCCCTGCTGCTGAGACAGAAGTTCCTTCCAAAGGGGCAGCCGATCCAGTGGGCATGTGCTCATGACCAGAAGTTCTGGGCAACACACACTCCTTGACCAGTCCACAGCCACTAGGATTACTTGGGCCCATTCTTTCTTGCTCTTCTTCAGCACTCTGTGCAGTGGTGGAAGGGGAGGAAAGGAATACAGGAGTCCCGATCCAAGATGCTCACGGAAAGAGTCTGAGGAAGGACTGCCTTTGGAACTCCAATTTGCAAAACATTTTAAACTGTGTTCTCTGCGGTGGCGAATAGATCGAGCCAGGGCTTTCTCCTTTCTAGGAAGGTGCCCTGTGCCACCTCTGAGTGTAACTGACATTCGTGATCAGCTAGGCACCACAAGCTGAGTTTGTCCACCCTAACATTTAAAGATCCTGCCAGGTGCTGGGCAATCTGGGAGATGCCCCGAGAGTTCAGCCACTTCCAGAGGTGCAGGGTCTCCTGGAACAGGATTTATGACTCCACTCCGTCCTGTTTGTTGGAATCACAAATGACGGTCGTGCTGTCAGTGAGAACCTGCACTCAATTCCCCTTTATGGTTGGGAGGAATGCTTTCAGTCCCAAGCAAAATCGCTGGCAACTCCAAAAAGCTGATGTGGAGGTGCACCTCTGCCGGAGATCAGATTCCTCTGATCTCCACCTCTCAGATAACCTCCCAAAAACAGCAACAATGCATCCATCACAATCGTGATCTCTGCATAGGATAGAGAGGAGGTCTGTGACCGGCCCAACTGCGGTCAAGCAGCCACCACTGCAGATTTTTCTCAGTCTCCTTCGACAATGAAAGTTCCTTTGGTTCTGGGCACACAGACTTTAGATCCCACTGCAGAGTCTGCATGTGTGACCTGGCGTGGTCCATCATTAGGATGCAAGAGGTCAAGAGGCCCAGAAGGCTCAGCGCCACTCTCGTTGAGACCCAATTCAAGGGACGAAACATCGAAATCCTAGCACTAATATCCTGGACTCCTCGAGGCAGAGGGATAGCTCAGAAGAGTACACTATCCAGGTTTGGATCCAATGAAAGGGGGCCTTTGTGAAGGAGTCAGGTCAGACTTATGCACGTTGATGGAAAAACCTAACAATGTCAACAGATTGGCCCTCGTCCAGAGGTGATTTAAGACTGTTTGAGGAGAGCCAGCGTTCAGCAGCTAGTCTTCGAGGTATGGGAAGACTGGTATTCCTAACCTCCTCATATGGGCTGCGACCACCACCATCACCTTTATGAACACCTGAGGTGCACTGGAAAGGTCAAATGGGAGCACGGTGAACTTAAATGCTCTTGGCCTACCTGAAACCACAGGTAACTTCAATGGGACTGCAGGACGGGGATTTGAAAATATGCATCTTGCAAATCAAGTGTTACTGTGGAAAACTAGCTGAAATGGCGGTTAGCATCAGCTGAAGCCATTTTGTTTTTGGCAGCCATTTTAGTTAGCCATGTGCTCGCCATGTGCTTTCTCCCTCTTCACTGTTGCCTGCGCTTGTATTTCACTTGAGTCAGGAACTATAATTAACTCCTTCAGTACGGAGCCAGAGCACTGCACATTCTCAGAAAGGTCTAGCTGGTAGAATGCACCTGCTCTTAGAGTAACTGTCAGGCTATTTTAACTAATATTAAAAATATTGTAAACCCTCCCACTCTGTTGACTAAGCAATTCTTATGTATCCTTATATGTAACTAGCTATTCATGTGCACACTTGTACCACCTCTTTGAGTCTACATGCTAACTCAGCTATAAACTGGGCATAAAAGACCCAGAGTGTTTGTACTCCATAGACTGTCTCCACAGTGGCCTGCGGGTACTGTATTGACACAGTCTCCCTTATGTGAGGTTAATAAAGTTGTTATTTTGATATTCCAGCTTCCGTGCCAATCTCTTCTTTGTTGGTTTAAGGACCAGGTGCATCAGTGAACCCCTAGAAAGGTTTTTTCTTCTACAAATTGGCGCCCAACGTGGACCTCATCGGAGAAGCGGCTATCCAAGGGAGTGGTCTTGACGGAAGACAGGAATCTACTGAGGAGGTACCCTGCATGAGGAGACCCTTTTGTCTTTGCAGACCAACTTATTTTCCGGTTTTCCCGATCTGACCCTCCAGGTGTTGGCCGCTCCAGACTGAGATCTTCTTTGGTGTGAGTATTTTGAAATGACTGTTAGGTCACTCAGAACTTGGCAGGTTGGAGGCTTTGGTTTGGTAAGGTTGCTGTAGCAACACTTTTGTTTGGATTAGCTTGGCCAAGATTTTGGTTTGTTTGTTTGTTTGCTGCAGCAAATGAAGGCAGGTAATGAGGAGATTTTTCTCTAACTTTGAAAACTTTAACGGCACAAATTGTGTTAAGTGTCACTTGGAGTATAATATTATATATGCTATAATATTCTTGGCATGCCTGCTCCTAGCACACTTCGTAGAAAGTGTTGCTGTCTTGGAGGTACCAATATGGATTTAGGAAGTACTCAGCTGACTCCCTAAGAGGGGATACCTAAATGGGTTTAGGTATATTAAAAAGGTATTTATTCCATGATGACTAAAAAAATATATATAGAAGGATCCTGATCTGCCAGCCCAACTGGTAATTTGGTGTATTATTGGAAAAGGCCTGAGGCGTGAGCCTGTCTTTTTAAACATGGCAGTCTTTTGGCTATTTGTCTTGGTGTAATCTCTGTACCTTCTTTTTTTTTTTTTTTTTTTGAGTCCTTTCGTTTGTAAATATGACTTACAATTTGTATTTACAAATGGTTTTGTTTAAGTACAGTCTGTGAGCGGTCTCTTGCTTTTGTCCTAAGTGTTAATTTGTGGGTTAATTGTTTTTTTTGAGTGTCCATGTGGTTGTGGATTGACACCGGTGGTGATGCTTGAAAGTACTTGTTTCAGTAACTAGTGACTATGTTTTTTGTGTGAGAATGGCTTGCCTTAGCAAGCAGTGTTGTGTGCTCTGAGTGTGTGGGCCCCCTTCTTGAAAATGTCTGGAATGAGCTCAATTTGTTTTTTTGTCGTCATTCTGTTATGCAAATGTCATTGAAAGAATTACATTTTAAAATTCAAGGAATGAATTATGTAACATATGCTAAATAGCTGCATGCTACCATTAGAAGTAAAACAGTAACCAAGTAGAGATGTGTGAATTTTGCCACAATGGTAAAGAGAAATTACAATTAACACTCAATAGGAAAAAAATAGGCCTCATAGAAAGAAAAAAAAACAAAAAACGAATTTGTGTGCTTTGCATAACTAAGACTGAATATAAAATGTTGCAGCATTATCCTTAAGATATTAATATTAAAAGGCATTCACATCATCTGAGTAATTGGTTGCTGCTGAAATAAAAGCGCCTCTTTTTCACATTACAAGACGATAGATTTGTGCCGGCTTGGAATGCCTGTGTTTTAAATAGACTGCACCATGCTCAAATTTCCAGTACTAGAAAAAGAGCTTTTAAAAAACAGCTGTTCAAAGCTGTCTGTACCGAAGGAAGCTGTCAAAACAGACTGAGATCAAACTTTTTCAGGACATTACAATACAGCAAAGGGTTTTTCTCCTGAAAAAGGCGTGGAAGTTGAGGCTTGCTGGTCGTAAAAACACAGCTGAGTAAACACATGGCTATGCCGCCCACAAGCTACAGATACAACACGTGCGTTAAAGACTACTGATTTTAAAAGTTACAAATACAGCTTCATTATTTTGGATAAAATAGAAAGGATTAAAAGCAGGGATTTTCTTTCTATGCATTTAAAGGCGAAAGGAATGAGGCTTGCTTTTCATATGTGGAAACATCAAAAGGGTTAGTGATCATTATTAAAAAAATTGACTATGAAAAATAAAAATTTTATTACAAATAATTGCACTAAAATCGTTTTTGCATTTTTCAATGTCTAATAATCCTACTGTGACAAATATATAAGCTCCTAGCATCAAAGTTGAATTTGAGCAGCACTTTACCACAATGTGGGGAGAGAAATGTGCAATTTCACTTTACCCAGGCATATAAAAACTTATTTTATAAGGGTGTACCTTATACATTTCTGTCCCCCACCTCTGGGATATCTAGGGGAGATCCTGGGGGTCCCTAATATGCTAAAACGTAGGTTATTCATTTTTAAGTGCCCCTACCACCAAAGTCGATTTTGGGCACAATTTACTTTTTAAAAGCAGTCCTGGCACCCAGGGCTGTTTTCAAACTGATCTCAGGTTTCAGCAGTGCACACATGCGACTGCAGAACAAGTAGCTGGCCTCTAAACTGCTAGAAAGCACATCACACACTGCATACGAATAAAAAATAGTTTAAAATAAGGCAGCAACAAGTGCATCTTACCTTTAAAATTATTAGCTCACAGGCACGGAACAGGACTGCTTTTCAGCTGTGCTTCTCCAGAGTTCCTTTGAATTGGAAAGACCGCATGGAATAGCCTTACTGACAGGGGACAGCAGGTTTAAGGGTCAAGAGGCCAAGTTCTGTATTTAGAACTGACCAGCCTTACTGCATGTAAAAATTTCCACGCAGGGAGCCACTGTGACAGTATGTGATTTCTACATTACACTATGAAAGCTTGTAATGTTACAGAGTAGTTTAATAAACCGAATTTTTTTGTATTAATTAAATATCCTGATTCTAACATTGTAGGGTAAAACTACAGGTAAATGTAAATTTTGCTCTAATGATGTCTGAGGCTATAATGTGCCTAGGGAAATTAGGGTGAAAATGAATTCTCAATTCTTGTTAATAATATTAGGGATATCGCCATTAGTAATTTAACCACATTTAAGAAATAGAAGAATTTACTTCGTTGTTTCACTAAAGTTATGGCCTTGATTAAGCCTTCCTGGAGCTAGGGCCAGATTAAAAGGCTATGAAATTCAGTTTGCATTCATGCGCCCTCATGTTACACTAGTACAATTGCTAAAGGAATTGGTAGTTGGTTATTAATGTTTTCTAGCTAGCTCAAATGTGCTATTTACCTCCTACAAGTTTGTTTGTGCCCAGCTGCCAAAAATAGGGGTAGTGTCGACAGAAGGTCACCTGTTTCAGGTTACCTGCTGTCGAATGAGGGGAAGAGATTAGGGAGATTAGCTCCTGGGCAAATTAAGGGTAACTACAATTAAGTAATACATTGTCATTTTTCTTGATTTATATGCTCTCTCTCTCGCTCTCTCCCTCTCATTCTCTCTTGAGCCTGTCTAGGAACGGCCATGAGACGTTTCATTGACTATTCAGTAATACTGTTTTAAAATGGTTAAGATTAATAAAATGAATAAAAAAATACGCCATGTTACTGCCCATCCTGTCTGATGAAATTATGAAAGGATGAGTAGTCTAGATTGATGTTCCCTTATTTGACCTTTAAAGGGGAACTATATGTGGGTAGTTTTTGTTTTAAAATTCTCAGGTGATAACACCATTATTGTTTGTTATTTTTATGCTACATACAGTTTTGCAAAGGCATTATTAGTCTCTTATTAGTCTGTGTAATTGAGCTGACAGGATCCCTGTTAAATTAGCAGTTTTAGATTTTCCCGCCGTGCCTATAACATGAGAGCATGGTCCTAAGCGTAAAATGTAGGTGTTTTTATGTAAGAAAAATAATTTTAGAAGTGTCTGCAGTCCTGTACAAGTAGTGAAAGGTTATAACTTATGAAACACAAGCTTGTTAAGACAAGCACAAAAGAATGCTTGTTCTAAAAATTCCCTTTCTTGAGGTTCTTCAGATGAATAAAATAGGAATACACAAATGTAAGGATTTAGAGTATGTCCGGATTGTTTTTCTTTTTCCCTCAGAATTTAGTAAATAAACAGACTTCCTTGGCTGCTTTACATAGTGTAACGTTTTACTCTGGTCAGTTCACCAAAAAAGTTCCTTTTGTACTCGCTAATAGGTCCAGGGGTGTTTTTTTACTCTCAGATAGATGAAGTGGTTCTTGGGTGCCTTGCTCATGTATGGGGCGCCCCAAGCTAAAAAAAAGGAGAAGGTATTTGGAAATGGACTATCCTCTCTGTTGATAGATTATTTGTATGCCTTGTCTAAAGATTTTTTGTTCTGTCCATCAATAGATATCTGCTGCCCTACAACCATTGCCAGAGGGGCCCGGACATCAGATTCAGCTTGGGGAGTTAGCGCCAGTCCAGTTTGAAGCCAAGGTGAAGGGAACCAGCACAGGCATTGCTGACAACTAGGACCTCAGTGAAGGTAGAAGGCCGGAAGCACTGGGACGTGAAGTGTGTACCCCTGCTACGGTCTTGGACGAAAGACGGGGTCACAAATCAGGATGGAGAATTTTTTGCGTGGATTCAGTTTTTGATGCCCAGCTGAGAGAGTCCCAGACCGACAAGGACGGCAAGGAGGCTTTTGCTTGAGGTGACCCCCTTTGAAACCAGGGTTGCTTCACATATCCCAGCATCAGGCCTTTGAGTCCTGGTCCCCAAGTGAATGCAAGTCTGCACCTCTGTTTGTTGATCAGGAGGTGCCTGGGCATACTGGGTACAATCTTTGGCCCCGACAAAAGAGCAGTGCGCCAGCGGAGCAACACAGGAGTTAGGGAAGGACGTGAGTTCAGGGTACAGGTGCTGTGCCTTTGGTGCCTGTTAGATTAAAGTGAAGAATACTGGTGCACTGCCTGAGACACTGGACAGGATCGTTGAGGGCATTTGCCCCGGAGGGTGATTGCCCTATCCTGAAAGAAGAAACTTTTTCCCTTAAAACTGGGCCGTGATTGTTTTCTTGAGTTGCAAGTTGTGCAGCTCCACCGTTGGAAAAGAACTTGATAGGAGCCTGCCTGTGAGGCTCAGACGGACACAGGGAGAAGACTCCCCTCTGGCTGGTTGTACAGCAGCTTCTATTCTTTAAGTACTTTTTAGCAATGTATCCCTTTGGTCGTCCCATTTTTGAGGAGGAGCAGCCCTTTGCGGCTCCTCGTCCTAATTCCCATGGCCCCGTTTGGTCTTCCTGGTCCCCTGAAGCGAAAATTGTTTTTGTAATGATCCTTGTATTTGCTTTAATATTTGCATTAGCAATGTTTATTCTGCAAGAGAAACGTTTTTTTGAACAGTTGATAAATACTACTCTGCCCTCCTGAGCATATCAATTGGTACTCTAGCCCTCATGAAAAGAACACTGGAAAGGTCTATTAAAAAAATGTTTTTTATTTAAGATATTATATTAGATATGTGCTGTTGGCTATTCTGAAGCTGAATTAGATGGTCACTGAAATACATAGGAGCCCTGAAACATAGAATTGGACTGGATGGTTTTGGGATTTACTTTTTCTTAGGGTTGGAAAAATTGATAGTTCTGTTTGTAATAATAGCCATTATTTTCTCCTGCTATCTGTGTGTTCATTATGACCCAATGCTCTGTTTCCCATGTATTTCTACTTGTATCTCACCAGTTAAACAATGTTAAAAATGTAAATGCCCACCTAGCAATGAATAGGATAAATGTGCAGAATAACTTCCATGCTTCTAGATCATAG
This sequence comes from Calotriton arnoldi, assembly GCA_963921515.1. Classification (NCBI taxonomy): domain Eukaryota; kingdom Metazoa; phylum Chordata; class Amphibia; order Caudata; family Salamandridae; genus Calotriton; species Calotriton arnoldi. The sequence continues at coordinate 388,367 of CAWUFW010002461.1, read as the reverse complement.
CGGATGTCTTCAGCTAATGCTAAAACGGCCATCTGTGGAAAACTAGCTGAAATGGCTGTTCGCATCAGCTGAAGCCATTTTGTACAGCCATTTTAGTTAGCCATGTGCTCGCCATGTGCTTTCTCCCTCTTCACTGTTGCCTGCTCTTGTATTTCACTTGAGTCAGGAACTATAATTAACTCCTTCAGTACTGAGCCAGAGCACTGCACATGCTCAGAAAGGTCTAGCTGGTAGAATGCACCTGCTCTTAGAGTAACTGTCAGGCTATTTTAACTAATATTAACAATATTGTAAACCCTCCCACTCTGTTGAGTAAGCAATTCTTATGTATCCTTATATGTAACTAGCTATTCATGTGCACACTTGTACCGCCTCTTTTTGAGTCTACATGCTAACTCAGCTATAAACTGGGCATAAAAGACCCAGAGTGTTTGTACTCCATAGACTGTCTCCACAGTGGCGTGCGGGTACTGTATTGACACAGTCTCCCTTATGTGAGGTTAATAAAGTTGTTATTTTGATATTCCAGCTTCCGTGCCAATCTCTTCTTTGTTGGTTTAAGGACCAGGTGCATCAGTGAACCCCTAGAAAGGTTTTTTCTTCTACATTACCATCCAGTCTTCTGGACCCACAGCAGACAGAACTTGGGCCAGGGTGAGCATTTTTAACTTGTCCTTCCAGATGGAGTTCAGAGGGTGAAAGTCTAGGATGGGGCAGAGGCCTTTGTCCTTCTTTGGCACCAGAAAGTAATAGGAACTGCAACCAGTCCTGATTTCAGCTACTGGCACCCTCTATATTGCTAAAATTAAAAAAAACAGGGGAGATACCCTTATGTTTAGAGAAGGGACAGGGTGAATACACACAGAAAACAAGAGTCCCTAATCAATATGTAAACTAATTTGGATCATGGGCATTACACAATGCTGTGACTTGGATTAGAGTCAGGAATACATACAATCATCAATTACAAGAGTCAGTGCCACATGGAAGACTAATGACAAACTAAATGGGACATATATAATGTATTCCGTAAAAATGCACAAGTAAAGTTAAAAACATTTCATATTAAAATACAATTTACAATCATATATAACACAAGAAAACAAAAGTCGGCTGCGTTTGGTGAGTTGGAAATCGTTCACCTTCTTCAGGACAGTTTTCTAAAGTAGGAAGTCGCTAGGATTCAATTTCACTAGACATTTGTAGAGGTAATGTGCTTAAATGAAGTTTGGGGTTTGGAGATGTCCCTCTTCGTATTTGGATTTTTATACCAAAACCCTTAATCTACAAACCAATTGATATTTATTAGGTTCGTTGGTGCCACCGGTATATTATTCTTCATGGATTAAGAACAAGGTCCAAAAATGAAAGGACTGGTACATAAATAACACCAGCAGATGTGCCGTGATTGGAGGTATAAATTTAAAACGTCCCCGCCGATTTCACATGAACGCGGCAGATGGGCTGATAAAGTTGCTGTAATGATCATGCAACAAGTAGATAAAAAACCTATTAAAAATACTCTGGCCTCCCTGCACCAACGAACAGCTATCCTGACCCGGAAGCTGTTCGTTGGTGCAGGAGGCCATAGTATTTTTAATAGGTTTTTAATCTACTTGTTGCATGATCATTACAGCAACTTTATCAGCCCATCTGCCGCGTTCATGTGAAATCGGCAGGGACGTTTTAAATTTATACCTCCAATCACGGCACATCTGCTGGTGTTCTATATGTACCAGTCCTTTCATTTTTGGACCTTGTTCTTAATCCATGAACAATAATATACTGGTGGCACCAACGAACCTAATAAATATCAATTGGTTTGTAGATTAAGGGTTTTGGTATAAAAATCCAAATACGAAGAGGGACATCTCCAAACCCCAAACTTCATTTAAGCACATTACCTCTACAAATGTCTAGTGAAATTGAATCCTAGCGACTTCCAACTTTAGAAAACTGTCCTGAAGAAGGTGAACGATTTCCAACTCACCGAAACGCAGCGTCGACTTTTTGTTTTCTTGTGTTATATATGATTGTAAATTGTATTTTAATATGAAATGTTTTTAACTTTACTTGTGCATTTTTACGGAATAAATTTTATATGTCCCATTTAGTTTGTCATTAGTCTTCCATGTGGCACTGACTCTTGTAATTGAAGATTGTATGATTGTATGTATTCTTGACTCTAATCCAAGTCACAGCATTGTGTAATGCCAATGATCCAAATTAGTTTACATATTGATTAGGGACCCTCTATATTGCTTCATTGGCCAAGAGAGCTTGAACCTCTCCACAGAGTATGGACAAGTGGTCCAACAGAGGTGTTGTGGTGCATGTAGCATGTCCTGGGTGTATAACAGAGCGGGAAGTATTGGTTTTGCACGATAAGGAGTGCCCATTGATCAGGTGCAATGCTTTTCGAGCAGGGGATGTGGAAGGTGATACGACCCCCTGCTGGCTGATCATGCGCGACCAAGGACAAATTAAAGCAGTTGTGCGGCAGCCATGGGGTAAGGGCCTGGGTAGTAAATTGCCCCTGAGGGTCTGGACGCTGTCAGATGGATCCCCGGCCTAGCCCTTGAAAGTGCTGGGAGGCCTGCTGCTGCGGAGACCAGTACTGGCATTGCCTCTGCTGGCAACCCCTACCGAAGCCTTGAGATGGGTGCTGTTTTAGGAGAAACTGCTGAACTGGCAGAGCTAGGCCTAGAGAAAGGGCGGTGGGCTTGCTCTCTTTTAAGCGCTCCAAAACAGAGACTGTCTTTGGTCCGAAAAGTCTAAAGCCAAAATGCATATCCATCAAGGACTGCTGGATGTCTGAAGTGAAGCCTGTGAGGCGAATCCAGGCATGTAGTCTAGGCACTATGCTGGTTCCGACTGCCCTACCCAGACAATCTGAAGTTTCCAGGCCAGACCTGAATGAATATTCCGCTATATCCTGTCTGTTCAAAATTATACTTGACAAGGTTGGGGGGAGCTCCTCAGGAACCAGGTGGCAAGATGTCTGCCAACGTGTCCCATAGTGTATGTGAATATTGTCCTAGGAGGCAGGATGGGTTTATTGACCTAAGGGAAGGCTGCTTAAAGAAAAAAATATCTTGGCGAGTGTTTCCATTCACTTTGATTCCCTGTCAGGTGGAGTGGTAGGAACTACATTGGGGTTAAGCTGGGTAGTGGAGGCTTGAACTAGACATGCTCTCCTGAGTGGGGTATTGGAGTTTAAAATCTGGATCTCAGGGAGCATGTCTATGATGCCCGGCCACCTGTCTATTGACCAGAGGGCAAGTTCCTGACATGGCCGTGGCGCCCACCAGGACATCAGTGAGGACTTTGCTGAACGTCAGTCAGGGGTTCCAACTGGGTTGTGTGGAGTGCAGGACCTTTGTTACTACATTAGATTTGACCTCTTGAGTGGATAGAGTGAGATCTAGTACTTCAGCCGCTCTGCTTATGACAGTGGCAAAGGAGGTGGACTCCTCAGAAGCCTTTGCCAGAGTTGGGAAAGAAAAACCAGTATCTGGCAAGGTGTTGAGACCACTGGCATCCTGCAAGTCATCAAAGTGGTTGTCATCATAATATTCATAGGTCATCATCAAAATATGGTGTATTAGAATCTGGTTCTGAGTGGGATATTGTTGACGTCTGGGAGGCAGAGCATGTCCCTAGGAGTCTGACAAGACAATTGGCTGTTTCTAGCATCTGTGAAGTCTGTACCGGCATTGGATGGTGGATTAATGACAGCAGTCGCGGAGTCAGAACTAACATCAGTGGGCCCGCTCTGAAGAAGGGGTAAAGCAACGACAAGGAGACGATGGACTGAGTGCTGAAACTTTTCAGACACTCGCCCCCAGACACAGAGCTGGGTTGAATCCATCATCGTTCTTTAGCTCACTTCGCCACCCCAGTTCAGACACAGCTATATGCAAATCAGTCTTGACCCTGTGCCACATGGGAATAGTCCAGCCCGAACTGCCAAGCCAGGTCTTCCCTGGACCGGAAACAAGCATCCTGGGACCGGTTTCGGGGTAACACCCCTCATCAGCCAGGCTAGCTTGAATCCGCTGGCAAAGTGAGCAAGGGACCCACGTTTGGGCATACCCTGCCAACTAAGGGCGAACAAAGCAAACAAAAGGAGATTATTATTATTATTATTATTAATTCAATTTCTAGAGCGCACGGCTACCTCCTGCGGAAGTGTCCCGGCGCTAGCGGTAAGTGCAGATAGCAGACAGAAGCAGAAGAATTATGCAGTAATTTGGGTTAGACTGAACAACCAGGTTTTTAAGGCCTTTCTGAACAGAGGCTCTGAGCTCGCCTTTCGAAGATGAGCTGGCATAGAGTTCCACAAAGAGGCTGTTTTCACAGCAAAGGCACGGCCCCCATCCTGGCCTTTTTGAAGCGTGGGGTCACCATTAGGTCCTGATGGTTTGACCTTAGCGATCTTGATTGGCAATACTTCCGAAGTCTATGCTTCAGATATTGAGGGCCCACATCTCTCATGGATCTGAAAGCTAGTACCAATGCCTTGAATTCAATCCGTCTTCTGACAGGGAGCCAATGAAGGCTACGCAAGTGAGGAGAGATGTGGTGACGAAGAGGCACATTTCTGATCAGCCTCGCTGCAGCATTCTGTATAATCTGCAATTTTCTCAACAAATAATCTGGGAGCCCCAAGTAAAGACTATTTGCGTAGTCCAATTGAGAGGTAACAAGTGCATGGACTACATTTTTTCTGCAATTCATTGGCAGTAAATGCAGAACTCTTCGTAAACTTTTTAATTTCCAAAAGCATGCAGAAGAGACTTTACAAATTTGGGCACTGCCCGAGAGATTAGCCTCAAATCTAAATCCCAAGTTCCTAGCAGAGTGCACCGGACTAGGAGGGGGGTTAAGCTCTGCCGGCCACCAAAGTTCCGACGAAGGTGGAGATGGTTGATTAAAAAACAGAACCTCGGTTTTTCTGTATTCAACTTCATGCAATTGTTCGTCATCCATGCCAAGATTTTTCGTAGACATAGTTTAAAATTCATAAAAGCTACCTCCGTGTGTTCTTTAAAAGAGAACACAAGCTGCGTATCATCAGCGTACGAGACCACCTTCACCCCACACTGTTCAATCTGTGTGGCGAGAGGAGCCAGGTACACATTAAAAGGGTGGGGCTCAGCGCCGATCCCTGTGGGACCCCACAGCTAATGGATCTAGAGGCCGAAATAAAAGGGCGCAGGAACACATTTTGAGAACGGCCCTCTAAAAAGGAGCGGAACCAGTTTAGAACGGTGCCCTTCACACCAAGGGACTCAAGTCTCTCTAGTAAGATGTGGTGTGACACAGTGTCAAAGGCTGCGGACAAGTCCAACAGCACTAACATTGCACTTCTGCCTTGGTCCACCGTTTCCCGTATGGTTTCCGCCACTTCCAGAAGGGCCGTCTCTGTGCTGTATCCCTTCCTGAAACCCGACTGGGAGTCGTGGAGAAGATGGTTGATCTCCAGAAACTCTGACAATTGCATTTGGACTACCTTTTCCAGCACTTTGGCCGGTGCCGGGAGGAGAGAGATCGGTCTAAAGTTTTTAGATCTGAAGGGTCCGCGTCATCTTTCTTTAAAATAGGTTGGACATAAGCCGTTTTCCATAACACTGGAAAAGTGCCCCGGCTCAAGGAGGAGTTCCATAAGACATTCAAGACGGGATTGAGCCGAGGAGCCAGTAATTTAAAAAGATTAGCCGGACAAGGATCGGTCGGAGCACCTGATTTTATTTTACTAAGTTCCGCCAGTGAAGTAATTGTGCATAATGGCTGAAATTCCGACCAGATGTTAGAAGGATTAGGATTGTGGGCTGATGTTGCTAACAGTGGAGGGAACCCAGTTAAGGGGAAAGAAGAGTAGATTTTCTGAATCTTATCGTGGAAAAACTGGAAAGATCTTCACAAAGAGAGGCTGAGGGGGTAATAGTACTCATCAGGGCTAATGGTTTCAAAAAGCCTTGAACAATCTTGAATACTTCTTTGGTAGAATTATCTGCAGTATTAATCTGGTTGGCTATATAGTCTCTAATTGTGTTACGTTTAGAAGTATGAAATTTCTTTAATGCCATTTTATATCTACATTTGGCGTCGGTGTTATAGTTTTTTCTCCACAAGCGCTCCAGCTGCTTACATGAACTTTTCTCCATCTGGAGTTGAGTAGTGAACCAGGGGGCAGAGGGACTTTTTCTGGACAACTTCATACTTTTAAGTGGAGCAACCTTGTCCAGGGCCGATATGATCCAGTTGTTGAAGAGAGAGGCGTCTTGACTAGGCTCTCCCGTCAGTACTGGAACTGTGTCATCTAGCACACAGCCAATGATCTCTGGTATAACCTTCCTCCAATCCCTTCTTGTTTCAGGTGTGGGGCTAACCTGATTCTTATTAGAAGGGATAGTTAAGTAAAAAGGAACTAAAAAATGGTCTGACCAGGTCAATGGGAGAGGAGTGTCAACTCTTAAAGAGGGGATGTTGGTAAAAATGAGGTCCAACATGTGGCCAGCCACATGTGTAGGGGAAGAAACTTTTTGAGTCAAGTTCAACCCTTTAAGGGTGTGTAGTAGTTGAACGGCTAGTGGGCATATATCATTGTCCATGTGGACATTGAAATCTCCAAGGATGGTGCAATTTGCGTATTTTAGAGAGAGATCAGCAATAATATTATATAGTTCAGACCACTGAGCAGTCGGTGAGTCTGGGGGTCTATAAACCAGCAATCCAGCAAATGGGAAAGTGGGGGAGATTTGGACACAAAACGACAGTGCCTCAATTATCCCTGTATTCTCTATTTTCTTCACCGTAATCTCCCAGTCCCATCTATGGATCACCGCAAGTCCACCTCCTAGTCTATTACCAGGCCGATTGGCTACTGTAATCCTGTAGCCTTCTGGGACCGCTAAAGATAGGTCAGGAAGAGAATGATCCCTAAGCCAGGTTTCGGTTAAAAACATAAGGTCCCAAGAGCAAGACTCTAAATGGAGCCAAATGTCATCAGCATGCTTAGGGAGGGATCTACAATTGACTAAACAAGCCCTAATTTCTGATTTGACAGTACCAGTGGGAGTACAGGCTGTCTGAGCGGATACAGGTGGAACCAAAATATTGCTTTCTTTCCCATATGTACTGCTATCAAATGAGTAAGAGCATGTATCACAGCATCCATCCTGAGTGTTCCGCCCAACTTCCATATGACCCGAGTTTAAACATATGGGCCTGATACATTTCACTGATGCAAACTTTAATAATTGTTCCCTAGTCCAGGTGCGGCGAGCTAAGTCTCCACGGGCATCGTGGCTAGCGCTAGCCGTGTTCCAGTCGCGGACGAGCGCAGACGGGCTTGCCTTAGGCGCGCCTTTGGCGCGCCAGCGGCGCGCCCGCTGCGCGCGCCCGCTGTGCGGCAGCTTTAGCATGGTTCCTTTATCCCCACCCCCCGGAAGCAAGAACCTTGGGGGAGGAGCCACGTCCCTCCGCAACGAACGGCACAGCAGCCGCGGCGGACCAGGGACAGGTAGGAAATATAGCGTGGGAATGCAGGCAAGTCTAAAAACACAGCAAACACACTATAAAATGAGGTAGTTCTCTAAAAAAGGTTTTTAAAATCGATCTTTCCCCAGTTTCAAACAGAGCATAGACTGCAGCCAACATGCGCTGCAACTGACCGCTACGCGACCACTCCAGCAGGGCTCCTTTATCCCCACCCCCCGGAAGCAAGAACCTTGGGGGAGGAGCCACGTCCCTCCGCAACGAACGGCACAGCAGCCGCGGCGGACCAGGGACAGGTAGGAAATATAGAGTGGGATTGCAGGCAAGTCTAAAAACACAGCAAACACACTATAAAATGAGGTAGTTCTCTAAAAAAGGTTTTTAAAATCGATCTTTCCCCAGTTTCAAACAGAGCATAGACTGCAGCCAACATGCGCTGCAACTGACCGCTGACCGATGGACGGAGTGCTGAAACTTTTCAGACACTCACCCCCAGTCAGAGATCTGGGTTGAATCCATCATCGTTCTTTAGCTCACTTCGCCACCCCAGTCCCATTGGGAGCAGTGTCAAGACTGATTTGCATATGGCTGGGTTCAAACTAGAATGGCATGGGGAGCAAAAAACGAAGGATTTAGGCCCAGATCTTTGTACTGGGGTGAATGTTTGACACTGTTCAACATTCTGTCCATCAAGTGTTCTTTTTGGACTGAAGAAGGGGTAGGCATCTGACATGTCGGTGGAGTCAGGTACAACATCGATTGGAGGTTGAATGATGAAGTCGGTGGAGAGGATAAAGACACTGGAGGAAAAGCGACTGGAGGCCACCTCTGATCCTCCAGAGTGATCAGGCGAGGCACCAAAAGTTCTCATAGGCCAGTTTTATCTCTTAGTTGGTGCAGAGTCGCTGTCCATTCGCGGTGGGTCGAAGCATATTATATATATATATATATATATATATATATATATATACACACACACATACATATATACTGCATATCAGTTCAATGAAAATGTCCACAGGAAGAAATGAGACAAAACCTACTTTATGAACAGGCTATGAGATGGGCCAATTAGATACCCAAGTGTGAAACGAGGCAGTGATCAGGAGTGGAGGCAGTGTATTGAATAGAGCTGTAACTAAGAAGCCTGGATATCTGGAGCAGGCATGGTAAAGGGGGAGATGTTTTGTAGAACACAGGGGAAGAGACCGGATGCGTCCATATTTTTCTGCATTCAAACTGGACACAGTGCCAAATGTGTACCACATGCAATTTATGTTACTTGCAGGTAGGAATAAATTACTTGTTGGCAGGTGCTAGAATGGAGTCAGTTATAACCAGTACCAACTGTTTCCACAGTCCCCCTTAGTACAAAAATTAGAATTATTTAAAAAAGAGGAGTGCAACTAGTTAATCAAGTTACAAGCATGACAACAGGTATCTGTATTTAAACAATATATGAAAACATTTAGGCTCAAAACAGTTTGCATGATGTCGATACACACATTTCTACTTAACAGGGCTGCAGTAATAAAAATGTTCAAAGACACTAAATATGTGAAACAAGTGATTGAGGGCAAACCTTGTGACAGTCCCAGAGCACCATACACGGCCAGTCTGACTTTTGTGTACTGTTGAGTGCCATTGATAACCTTGTCATCTGTCCAAAGGCTCAGCCAATAGTTGGAAGTAAGTGCAGCTACATGATTTAACAGGAAAAGAAAGATGCTTACAAAGGAAATCAAAAGGCCAATGGCTTTCATGTATTCCCAAAACACAGACAGCTTGACCTAGGAAGAAAAGGAATACCAATTTAGAACATTAACGACGTAATAAAACACTTTTTAAATCTATTAAGAACCTACAAACAGACTGCAAGATATATTGCAGATGAATAAACTATTTGTTAATGGACACAATGAGGTACACTTAGCTCTAATATAAAGGTCAGCCAGAAAAGCCATATTCTCATGAGGCACTAGGGGCCTAATTTAGTATTTTTGTTGGCAACTTTCTACGTCCACCAATGTACACTTTTAAAAGGAGCCAGACTTATAATTTTGCCACAGCAGAAGATGTTTGTTTCCTCTACTAACTAGCTGCATCTTCAACAGTAGAAGACCCCTGTGCTGGAGAAACAGTCTACCATGCTGTGGGGCTTTCCCAACGTTTAAGGGGCACAATACTTAACTGTGTTAAAATATGCCGCAATTCCTATGGTGGCCAAAAAGAGTACTTTGCCACACAAAGTACCAAATCAATCACCCTTTATTGGTAGGTGATCCTCCACCAGGTCTTTTGGAGTTAATTCTTAACCTTACAAAAAGCAGTTTCGAACCCTGTGAAAGTGAGAATGCTTGCCACTAGGAGATCCCTATCTAGGGTGGCTAAACCCCGAGATGAGGTTTTTTGTTGTTGTTTTTTTTAGTCTCCATTACCACAATCCAATTAAGCTGGCCACAAATCTGTCTCCTCTTCTTTACTACGACAATCACTCTAAAGATGTACAAGGTTCTCAGAGACAAAACATCCGGTCGTTGTTAAAAACGTACAGCTACAGAGCACATTTGAAGTGTTCTGTGGATTCATGGTATTCCAGTTTACTGACTATTTCAGTATTCAAGGCTTTCCAGAAGTTCTCCAAAAAGCGTCTGGGTAGCTGTGTGTAGCTAGAAAGGTTTTGGAAGAGTGTCCCTATTATTAGAATGAGCAATATCCCTCATTCTGTCCGCAGTTCCAGACAAATTACTATCTGCTTATTAGCATATCAGCAGTTATCTTTAGATTACTCTTTTGGGAAGCTGAAATAATTCGATCACTTCGGTGCCTGGTGGTGTGGCATCAGGCAACATTAAAAAAAAAAATATATTAATCTTTAACCTCTTGCAATGTGGTACATACCATAATCCTTAGACTGGTAATACTCACCACTTAGACACTTTGCGTTATCTTTAGCTTCTTAACTGAACCCACTGCAATTTAAAAATTTAGAAAAAAGGCAACTGCCAACTCTAGTTTTTTGGAGTACAAATCGATTAAGTTACTTACTTTCAGGAATGCCTTCTCTGGCAGAGACTTCTAGCCGCAGATTCCTTACCTTAGAATAATCCCCAAGCGTCACACTGGACCCAAAAAATCTTGAGCAATATGTCTGCGTGCTGGTAGGTGGCGTCGGTCTGCACTGCACCGGAAGTGGCATGTGCAATGTCTATATAGGTGCCACCCTGGCACGTTGACATCAGTTTCTTTTTGAGACATTCCTGCGCCAGTAGCATCAAGCTACGTCAGAAAGCGGATGGACCAGTGTGCATACAAGGAGCTTGCTAGACAGAAAAAATACGTTCGCAGAAGTGAACAGATTGGGAAGGTCGGTAAGGAACCTGCGGCAAGAAAGTCTCTACCAGTTAATAAGTTACCTAAGGTAAGTTACTTGTTCATCCAATAGATACTTCAAGCTGCATATTCCTTACCTTAGAATAGATACCCAAGCAATACCTCCCCGGAGATGGGTCTGTTAACAGATTCAGGCCAAAAAGTCCTGGAGGACTGAACAGGAAAAATGCCCGTCACAATGGACCCGACTGTCAAGGCATTAGTGTTTTGTAAACGTCTGCAGAGATGCTCATGTAGCTGCCTGACAGATATCCTGCAAACACAACAAAGAGTTGATCATCCACCAGGTGTTCTCTGTTCAAGGCAATAGAGTCTCTCCTCCTCCTTGGATGGGTTGGCCAGAAGGAGGGAGGTCGTCAGTGTTATACTTTGGTCGACGCGAAAAGGTGTCACCACTTTGGTAGAAAAGAGGTATAGGTGCATAGAATCAGTTTGTCTCGAAAGATGGGATAGGTATGCCCACACATTGATCCTGTGCTTGCAGTGCCACTGGAGTCAAGCTATCCAGGCTGATGAGGGGTGACACCTTGTACCGGTACTAGGATGCTTGTTTCCGGTCCAGGGAGGACCTGGCCTGGCAGTTCGGGCTGGACTGTTCCCATGGGGAGCAGGGTTAAGACTGATTTCCATATGGCTGGGTCCAAACTGGAATGACGTGGTGAGCAAAAATTCAATGGATTTATGCCCATATCTGTGTACTGGAGGAGAGTGTTTGATATTGTTCAGCAATCCGTTCATCACTTGTTCTTTTTGCATTTGTCGCCCTAAGTGGGACGGGTATGTGCAGACGTGTGTCCCGTGCGTGCCGTGCCACCAAAGTCAAGCTATCCTGGCTGATGAGGGGTGATACCGCAACCGGATCTAGGATGTTTGTTTCCGATCCAGGGAGGACCTGGCCTGACAGTTCAGGCTGGACTGTTCACACAGAGAGCAGGGTCAAAACTGATTTGCATATGGCTGGGTCCAAACTGGAATGGCGCGGTGAACAAAAAACGATTGATTTAGGCCCAGATCTCTGTATGGGGGGTGAGTGACACTGTTCAGCATTCGGTCCATCACTTGTTCTTTTTGCAGTGGTAGGTAACGTACCAGGGTTAAGCCTGGATGATCAGGATCTCCAGGATGGGGTGCTGGGTGAGGAAAGCTGGGTCCCCAGGAGCCGGCGGCGGGCTATCGTCCTGTGCACAGGAGTGCCTTTTCACAGCTTGGTCCAGGCCAGAGCAGGACATCAGTGAGGGCTTCATTAAAGGGAATAAGAGCTTCCGTGGGGTCTACTTTGTGTTGAAGAACCCCAGTCAAGATGTTAGTCTTGACTGCCTCTCAGGACAGCATATGGTTAAGGACCTCAGCAGCCCTCCTCACCACCATGGCGAATGACGCTTCTTTCTACACAGCCACACTGGGTGGAGAGACTAGGCCAGTGTCTGGAGAAGTGTCCAGACCACTGGAATCTGTCACTTCCTCATACCAGTTATCCTTATCCAAGTGCTATTCCAGGGGGGTGGGAATAAATATAAGGATCCTCAGATCCGCCCCAATTGTACTCCCCACAGGGCTGGTCAGTAAATGGAGAGTCTCTGACCTGGAAAATCCTGGTCTGGTCGGCACCGGAGTAGACGTTGTCCAACACCGGTCCGGCTTCATAGTGGAGTCTGGTATGACGATGGACTCAGCGACTATGGCGCCTGGAACGGCACCACTGGAACTAACTCATCACCACTGCAGTCTACTTTTAAACACGTTCAGAGGGAAGACGTTGAGACAGTATCTACAGCATGGTTAGGAAGGCATTTGGAAATCTGCAGTCAGTTTGCTTTGTTGACGAATATATTCAAGTGTTCTGCTTTAATACTGGTACTTTTATGGTCACAAAGGAGAAAATGGGAGTTTTATAGATAATTACACCTCTGAAGTTACAGAAGCTTGTTGAACACAGTATACATAATTGTCTAATCAATTGTGAGTATTTGAACGCACAAGTTACTAACTTGTGTAACGATATATTTGTAAGAGACAGTAGTTAGTGACAGATTCCTTACCTTAGAATATCCCCAGGCGTCAGGCTGGATCCGGAAAGTTTTGCGTAGCAGTTCCCCTGCGCGTCGGTAGGCGGCGTCGTGCGGCTCCGCGTCCATCGTCGGAGTCGTGATCGCCGGGATGACGTCGCGGCCAGTACTTAGACGCCGCCCATGCGCGATGGCGTCAGTTCTGTACACGACTTTCCGCGCCAGAAACGCAGAGCCATGCAAGAAACTGACACTGGTGTCTGAAAACTAGGGCCCTGAAAGGGATGACCTTAACCCTAGAAATCAGTTCGCAGAACGGGGAGGATGGGTGGGCGGTAGGAATCTGTCACTAACTACTGTCTCTTACAGATATATCGTTACACAAGTTAGTAACATGTGCATCTGAAAGAGACACGTTAGTGACAGATTCCTTACCTTAGAATAGATACCCCAGCAATACCAACCCCGGTGGTGGGTCTGCGAACAAAGATCAGACGAGGAAGTCTCGGAGGACAGAACGGCCAAAGAAGCCGTCTCTCCGGACTTGGCTGTCAAGGCAGTAATGCTTGGTAAACGTGTGCAGCGAGGCCCACGTAGCTGCCTGACAAATGTCCTGCAATGGGACACCACGTCCCAAAGCCGTGGTGGAGGCTGTCGCCCTGGTGGAATGGGCACGTAGCCCAACAGGGGGCTCCTTCTTAGCCAAAGAATAGCAGGCTTTGATACACAAGACAACCCAGCGGGAGATGGTCCGCTTGTGTACCGCCCGACCTTTTTTGGCGCCCACGTAGCCAACAAAGAGCTGGTCGTCCACCTGGGACTGTTGTGAGCGGTTCAGATAGAAGGAAATCGCACGTTTTGGGTCCAGACGGTGGAGCCTCTCTTCCTCTCTGGAAGGATGCGGAGGCGGAAAGAAGGTGGGCAAAGTGATGGTCTGCCCAATGTGGAAGGCAGTAACCACCTTTGGCAAGAAGGACGGATGCGTCCTAAGAACAACCTTGTCTGGATGAACAGACAGAAAGGGGGGCTTGCAAGAAAGAGCCTGGGACTCACTCACCCGCCGAGCGGAGGTGATAGCCACCAGAAAGGCTGTCTTCAGAGTGAGAAGACGAAGAGGACAGTTATGGAGAGGCTCAAAGGGAGAGCACATTAAAAAGGTAAGAAGCAAGTTCAAGTCCCACTGAGGCATTACAAACGGAACAGGAGGGAAAAGGTGTGTAATGCCTTTAAGAAACCTGTTAACAACAGGGGACTTGAAAAGGGAGGGCTGATCAGGAAGCCTGAGAAAGGCCGAGATTGCACAAAGGTAGCCCTTGATGGTACCCAGGGCAGAACCCTGTTGGGCCAGAGAAAGAAGGAACAGAAGAACCTCAGAAAGAGGGGCAGAAAGGGGATTCACAGCCTTTGCTGTGCACCATGCCACAAACTTGTTCCACCTGCAGGCATATACCACCTTAGTGGAGGGACGCTTGGCTGCCAGAATCACATCACAAACTTCGGGAGGCAAGTCGAAAGGAATCAACTGCCGCCGCTCAATCTCCACGCAAGGAGGTGGAGACTGGACAGGTTCGGGTGGAGGACCGTCCCCTGCTGCTGCGACAGAAGATCCTCCCGAAGAGGCAGACGGATCGGGGGATCGACGCTCATACTGAGTAGCTCGGGATACCAAACTCTTCGAGCCCAGTCCGGAGCCACAAGAATGACTTGGGCCCGGTCGCGCCAAATCTTCTTTAACACTCTGGGCAGAAGTGGTATAGGCAGAAAGGCGTACAACAGACCGCAACTCCACTCGCGACGGAAAGCATCGCCGAGCGAGTGCCGCCTTGGAAATTCCAACGCGCAGAACTGATGACATTGCGCGTTCTCTTCGGTGGCGAATAGATCTAACCAAGGCTCTCCCCACTGTAGAAAGAGTCCTTGCGCCACCTCCGAGTGAAGACGCCATTCGTGATCCATCATGCACCTGCGGCTGAGTTCGTCCGCCCTGGTGTTCAGGGAACCTGCCAGGTGTTGAACCATCAGGAAAATGCCCTGATGTTCCAGCCATGTCCAGAGACGCAGAGACACCTGACATAGGGTCCACGACCCCACCCCGCCTTGTTTGTTGCAGTACCACATGGCGGTGGTGTTGTCTGTGAACACCTGCACTACCTTCCCCTTGACAGAGGGAAGGAATGCCTTTAGTGCAAGTCGGATCGCCCGGAGCTCCAGAAGGTTGATATGGAGCCGGGACTCCGCCGGACACCAGAGGCCTCTGATCTCCGCCTCTCCCATGTGACCACCCCATCCCAGAAGGGACGCATCCGTCACAACTGTGTGCTCTGGCTGGGGAAGGGAGAGGTATCTGCCCGTGACCCATTGACGGTTCGAAAGCCACCACTGCAACTGTCGTGCAGTCCTCTCCAAGATCTGGACGTAATCGGACAGGTATCCCTGATGCTGCGCCCACTGGAACTTCAGGTCCCACTGCAGAGCCCGCATATGCCATCTGGCATGATCGACCAAGCAGGATGCAGGAGGCCATGAGGCCATGAGGCCCAGCAGCCTCAGGGTCATCCGTACCGAAACCCAGGATAGAGGCTGAAAGATCGGAATCATAGCCTGAATATCCCGGACTCGCCGTTCGGGAGGATAGGCCCGAAACTGCGGTGTGTCCAGAACTGCTCCGATGAAAAGGAGCTGTAGAGAAGGAATCAGGTGCGACTTCGGCACGTTGATGGAGAACCCCAGCGAGTGCAGGAGTTCGGCTGTAGTCTGGAGGTGGGAGACGACTGCCTGGGACGAGCCCGCCTTCAGCAGCCAGTCGTCGAGGTAGGGGAAGACTGGAACCCCTGCCCGGCGCAGATGAGCTGCGACCACCGCCATCACCTTCGTAAACACCCGAGGGGCGCTGGTAAGGCCAAAGGGAAGCACGGTGAACTGAAAGTGCTCGAGGCCTACCGTGAACCGCAGGTAACGACGGTGGGCCGGCAGGAAGGGGATGTGAAAATATGCGTCCTGCAAGTCCAACGCTACCATCCAGTCTCCAGGGTCGAGGGCAGTCAAGACCTGAGCTAGGGTGAGCATCTTGAACTTCTCCTTCCGGAGGAAGCAATTGACGTTCCGGAGGTCCAAGATAGGACGCATGTCCTCCTGGTCCTTTTTGGGCACCAGAAAGTAGTGGGAATAGCAACCACACCCTACTTCTGGGGTCGGAACGCGCTCGATGGCCCCCTTGGCCAAGAGGGCCGCAACTTCCTGCTGAAGATGCACCAAGTGATCCCCTGACATGCGGTGGTATTGAGGTGGCATGGCTGGGGGGGTAGTCTCGAAGGGGAGGGAGTAGCCCCTTCGGACAATGTCCAAAACCCACCTGTCCGATGTGATGGTGCGCCAGTGGGGAAGGTGATGGCGGACCCTGCCCCCCACTGGCGTGCTGTGGACTGGACAGGAAGGACTAGGAGGGTTTGGAGGCCGCGGGGGAGGTGGTGGTCTGACCCGCACGCTGGTTACCCGACCCGCCGGGAGCGACGTCCTCGGCCGCGCGAAGGCGCCTGCTGCGCGGGCCGGTGGCTGGGCAGTGGACGTGACTGGGTGCCCCTTCCGTGGCCACGAAAGGGGCGAAAAGCAGACTGCTGCGGAGGGCGCCAGGCGGAGAGACCCAAGGACTTGGCCGTGGCCCGCGAGTACTTCAAGCGCTCCAGCGCGCTGTCTGCCTTATTGCCAAAAAGGCGGATACCATCGAAGGGCATGTCCATAAGGGTGTTTTGGACATCACCCGAGAAACCAGTGGTCCTCAGCCAGGCGTGACGGTGCAGCGCCACTGTCGTAGCAAGCGATCTGCCCAGCGAGTCAGCGGTGTCAAGGCCACATCGGATAGTGAACTTAGCCGCGTCCCTCCCGTCTGCAATAACACAGGAGAGCAGTGTCTGGACCTCCTCAGGTCACTTAGGCAGCACCCGCGCCACCGAATCCCACAGAGAGTGGGAATAACGGCCCAAAAGGCAAGCAGTGTTAGCGGACCGCAAGCCAGCACTGGAGGAAGAGAAAATCTTCCCAAGCTTTTTGGATTCCCTGTCCGGCGGAGCCATAGGGAAGGCGCTCTGAGAGTTAGAGGCTTGGACAACCAAGCTCTCGGGGGTGGGGTGTTGGGAGAGGAACAAGGGGTCGCCCGGGGCCGGGCGATGGCGTCGGGCTACGTTCCTGTCCACAGGAGCCCCTGTGGTGGGCCTGGACCAGGTGCCCAAAAGAACGTCAGAAAGTGCGTCGTTGAACGGCAGCAATGTCTCCGAAGAGGTAGCCGCCGGCTGAAGCACTTCCGTCAGGAGGTTAGTCCTGACAGCCACTGTAGGGAGCTCGAGCCACAAGGCCGCGGCCGCCCTACGCAACACCGTTGCATAACTTGCTCCCTCCTCCGTAGCCACGGAAGGAGGAGACAGCATGCCAAGGTCTGGAGAGGTGTCCAGGCCACTGGCATCACCCAGTTCCTCAGCCCAGTCCTGATAAGGCTCACATTGAGCTGTGAGAGGGTCTTCCGACCCCTCCCAGTCCTCCTCGGCCTCCAAAACAGGTGAAAAGTATGGAGGACGGACATGAGGGAAGAAAAGTCCCATCGGCGTCGGGCGACGTCGATCCGGCTCCGTGTCCAGTTCCGGGGAGAACCTGGGGGCGGCGCTGTCCGGGGCCTCGGACGACGCCGTGAATGGTACCGGGGAGGTGGGCGCCGGCGGAGGTGTTATTAGGTCAACCGGCGTCGACCGGGATCCAGGCCTGGATCCGTGGGGGTCCTGCGGGGCCGGAGCCGCCGGTGGTGCCGAAGGAGGACTCCCACGGGGCCCGAAGGCGCACCGGGGTAACCCTTAGGCCCGAAGATGCGAGCCATGGCCGACAAGAAGTTTTGGATGTCGGCCGGAGTCGATGTCGGACCCGGAACAGGCGGGTAGGCCGGAGTCGACTGTTCGGGAACCCCCGGAGCCGCGGGGCGGTACCAACTGGACCCTCAGCCGAGTCGAGAGACCGGCGAGGGGAGGTCTTAGAGCGACGCTTCTTAGACCTCTTGTGCTTCGGCTTACCTGAAGACGAAGACTTTGACCCCGACGAATGACGACGGCTCCGCGACCGGCCCCTCGACCGGCACGGAGCCAAGTGCCGGGCCTCGAGAAGCTTTCGAGACCGCTCTCGCAAAGCCTTCGGAGAGAGGGACCGACACTCTGGGCACGACTTGGGGTCGTGGCCGCGCCCCAGGCAGAATTGACACTCTCAGTGTGGATCCGTAATCGACATCATGCGATTACAGACCTCGCATGGCTTGAAGCCGGGCATCCCTACTGACACCTTGGAGTCGAAACGACTCGAAAACTTGGACAAAAAGTCTCAAAAAAATACTCAGTCAAAAAATGACTGGGGCACTGCTCAATCCGGATCTGCGCTTACTGGCGCGGAAAAAGAAAGAACTGACGCCAGTGCGCATGGGCGGCGTCTAAGTACTGGCCGCGACGTCATCCCGGCGATCACGACGCCGACGACGGACGCGGAGACGCTGCCTACCGACGCGCAGGGGTACCGCTACGCAAAACTTTCCGGATCCAGCCTGACGCCTGGGGATATTCTAAGGTAAGGAATCTGTCACTAACGTGTCTCTTTCAGATTCCAAGTTATAGCTGCTTGAATAGGAGAATACTGCCCTTCCGAAAGTGCCTCACAAGGAAGACAATTATCAGGTTCAAGTGATATCTTTGTTTGATACAATTAGCATTAGGCATAGAAACAAACTGTCAATGATAAGGAGTTCATTTTAGGAGGCATGCTCTTCTTTATTTTTTCTCCATATTACAAACTATTTTGGTCGACATTGAGGATACAGTGCCAGAATGCAAAAACAAGCGCTGCAGAATTGAACATTTAGGAATATTGGGCACTTTTTTAGACTGCAATACTGAATGCATAAGTAAAAAGAAAACCAAACAGATTCAAGAAAATACAAAGAATGGTAGAGGGAGTAATAACCGGATTGTTTTATCTTTATCAGTCGAATAATACTTTTACACGGATATAAATGTGCTTAGCAGGAGGAGAAAACCCCAACTTTGTAGAGGCTGATGAAACCAGGTGTGTCTTTTTCTCCTGCAGGAGAAATACATATAAGCCATTGAATTTAATGGGAAAAAAAAAATAATTATTCCTCACAAACAGGTTCAATGAAGTGATCAGGAATTATCTTATGCATTACAGAACACTAACTCAAATCAGGTGCGAGCTAAACCAGTATTAAGTGGTATTTGTCAATCCATTGAAGGGTCTACCTTTATTGTGGTCTGTTCTGTATATGGCTTTAATAATGACTTGCCTTGATGGTCCGAGACAGCACTTCTTTAACTACCCGAAAAACTGCGAAATTTCCCCTCACCATTCGAGAAGTGGCTCCTCACCCACCACAACGATATGGGCCTCCTCTCAGATATTTATACTTTCCTAAACACCCTCACAGCTTCTAATAAATTTCCGGCCTAGAAGAGGTGGGAACTGGAGTACAAGCGCTCTTTCACCTCCCAAAAATGGTCAGACATCCTACACAGGACCCGCACCTCTGCCTATAGTGCTTCAGGGAAGGAGACCCTACCTAAACTAAAACACTATTGGTATTACACCCCAGCCAGGATGGCTAAATGGAAACTCGACGAAGACAACAGTTGCTGGCGCAACTGCTGCCACCCAGGTACACTGACACACCATCTTTGGCACTGCCTTAAACTTTTATGATACTGGACGGACGTGCTAGCAGGCATTAACTAAATGTACAAAACAGATATCCTCAAATTCCCCAATTACATACTGTAAGGGCTCCTGAACGTACGGACCTATACGCTGTGCACGACAACAAGGAGGGCGATAACCCTAACACTCTGCACGGCCAAACAATTTATTTTGTCCAAGTGGGGCACAGAGAAGACACGGATACATGCTGACTGGCAACATAAGTTATGGGATATACTAAGCATGGAAAGATTGACAGCTGTAGTAGAGCGCAATCTCCCACAATTTGATAAGATATGGGGCCGATGCATACGGTTCCTTGCGTGAGCCTTCCAGAAGTTAACTTGCCCGGCACACCTTCAAGTACTTCAACACAGGAGCACAGAGACCAACACTGAGTGGCAGAGAGAAAAGACTAGAGACTTCTAAACCGACCCCAACACTATTGCTTACTCATGGACCAAATCATCGAGTAGTACCTTCCCCCCTGGACTTTCCTATACCCTTCCTCCACACCCCCCAGATAGCTGGACCAGATCCACTCAACCCTCCTTAACACCCCCCCCTCTCGCCTCCCCTAGTTTGTCTACTTCCTTACCTTCTTAATTCACCTCACCAGCCAGTGGATGTAGGTAAGGTCAATGCTTGTATCCTTATACTGCTTTGAAACCAATAAAAGATTTAAACCTAAAAGCTGCCAAATTTAGTCTTGATTGTTTAAGGTTAGAATGACCATTAAGACAACTTATGACTGGCATAACGATACGTTCAATTTCCCTTCAGATTACTCTTTGGTTTCCACCATTTATAAACTGTCAGATCATTGAAAATCACCATGCTGAACATACCTTTGAATTATATTAAAAGGTATTGCATATGTTTAATTCCTGAATAACAAGGTTTGGGTCATTTGTTTAGGCTAAATGTAGGCAGCACAGACACACTGATAGTTTGGGATACATTTCAAAACCTGTTCAGAAGTCTGAAAGTTTATTTTAATTGTAGAATATTTACAACAATTAAAGGAGGAACTCATTTGGGAGTTAAAGCACAGAATTACAGCAGGGCCACTGCCTACTCATTTCTCCAGAGTGCTGTGAGTAGAACCTCTGAGAGAAAATATTGCTGAGAAATCTGAAACAGTTGGAGCTAGGCAATTCAAAGCTGAGAAAATGTTTCACGCCTGGCAGATTAGGAGGATCCTTGATCAAGATCTCCATGATATTCTAAAGCGTTTGCTCAGTATGCAAAAGTGTATACAGTGAAGATGCACATATTATAGCAGAGTTCATGCTTTGGCTCATTTTACCTACATAAGTTTAATGTAAAGGATACATATACTATGTGTGGAATATAACTTTAGATGAAGTAAATTACTCACCTTCAATGATGTTCCTTCTGATAGATACGTTCACATAGGAAATACGAGGGAGCAAATCCTTTTGCGGTGACAGTATGAATCCAGAATTTTTTTCACAGCAATGTCAGGTCATTGCTGCTAGGCTATTTTGCTGACTCCAGAAGCTATTTTGTGATGCTCAAAAGAAGCAACAATATCAGCAGTGCCAAATCTTTCCAGGCCCCAGAGAGGCTCATGACATGGTATAGGTAGGGCCACATAATAAATAAAACATGAAATGGCCAGAGAGGTAGAGGTGGGCTGGCCATACCGAACATATAGAAGAATATGTATCCTTCAGAATTTCTTTTACTGAAGACAAGTAACTTGGTCTTTCTAATACATATTTCTATCCAAAGCTTCTTTAAGTGAGCCACTCCAATAACACACTCTGCAAGTATGCAGCCTGAGGAACAAACTGTGATTACTTTATGATAATAAGTTCTGAAG
This sequence comes from Calotriton arnoldi, assembly GCA_963921515.1. NCBI lineage: Eukaryota > Metazoa > Chordata > Amphibia > Caudata > Salamandridae > Calotriton > Calotriton arnoldi. Next base: position 366,884 of record CAWUFW010002461.1, on the reverse strand, counting down.
TAGAGGTCAGCCAATTTCAGATTTTACTCTTACAGCAGCATCTAAACAACCGTGTTGGAAAAAGGAGGGCAAAGAGGCCCTGGTACCTAACTGGCAAAATTACTTAATTACAATTCCGCTAACAGCAGAAGTGGCTGCTTTTCCATCTGTTTGAATGAGCTCAAAAATACCTTAAGGTACTTTCCTGCAAGCTAATAGTCATGCTTGACACAAAGAGGCTGCCACCTCTAACAGTCTGCTTTCTTAATAGCTTAAAAAGTGTGTCCCCTTCATAGCCTATTTCAGCTTTCCTTTCAAGTCTTCGAGAATGGTACATTTTCTGCATCAAGTTTGTTCGGAATTCTTGGAGCCAACTACCTAGGCTAATAGGGGTTCATCATGACCCCAGAAGCCACTGGTATGATGAAAATGGCATTCAGTTGTTTAAGAAGTGATCTTGGATAGAATACAGGCAAAAACAGATAGATTAGCTTTGAAGGCAGCATCAACCTTACTATCTTATCAATAGTGGAATTCAGAGTAATAGCAAAAGATGACGAAACATTAAATGGCATCAAGAACACTTTGAACATGGCATGCAGGAAGTCAGGGAGCAGTTTTGAGTCTCAACCCTACATTTGTGTATCAAAAAGTTTAGGGAACTCCACAGGTGACATTAAAGAACACTGCAGTGCAGAGGAGGCATTTCATGGTGTTCATTTTGTCAGTGCTTGGAGAAGGACAATCCATGTGAGGACCTGTTCTGCACAGCAAGGATTTTGTGTAGAAATAATGCATGTTACATGCAAGAATGGCCTGGTTGCATGAATGCATTTAATATTAGCTCTTGTGTGTACTAGGTATAGTGCCTAGAAAAGCAGACCAACTGCTTGAAAGGTAAAGCTAACAAACGTGTGTTCAAGCACATGTTTTCTGGTTAAAAACTCAATATTTTCTGAAGAATACAGTTAACATTTTGAACTTCTCTGATGCACATGCTGTAAATGGGGATGCACGGAAAGATAGCCTTGTAGAGATCAGTCATGGAAGGAAGAAGGGAACAGTAGAATTAACTTGGTTTGGAAGCAGGCACAAAAGACCCCTTCTCTCTCCATCTGACACCATTAGTGTAAGAAATGGAGTTATTGTTTGAGGGGGATGGAAGCCCCATCAGGCAACAACCCTTGTCCGGGTAAACCACAAAAGTCACTGAATTAACCTGTGCTTAACCCTCTGATAGCGTGACACAAAAACAGTCAGGCTTAACTTAACAGTAATAAAATGAAAACATAAGAAAAATCCCATACCAATTTAGAAAAATAGTATAAATGTTAATAAATAAAATGACACCAAAGCTAATTCAATTAAATCAGTAGAACCCGAGTTATGATTTCAAAAAAAGTTTTATTTTAAAATAGCAGTTAAAAGATCAAAGCGCCAACTCCGGCTATCTTGTCGCGCAATCCGGGGCAAAGTCAAAAGTTAAGGCCGACTGCGATGGGGCGCAGCTCGGATACACAAGGTGGATTGGCCCGGTCTTGGCTTACTTCTAGACTTACAAGAAATTTTGAAGAAACGTTCCTGAGAAGGCAAACTTCAGCAGGGCAAGTCAACCATCGGTGTCCAAGGAGGAGGCGTTGTCGGAGAGCCGCTGGATGGCATCGCGGTGAATATTTGTACCTTCGGACTTGGTTTCTTTTTTGGGAAGTCAAAAATTTCCAGTGGTACAAAGCTGCGGGCTGTAGCCAAAGAGGGTTGCAAATTGCCAATTGCAAAGAAAGGAATGGTTTAATAAAAATTCCATTCAAACAGAAAAGATAGTGGTCTGTTTGTTGCTCAAAAATAATAAGAACATAACGTCTAACGGAGCCAGGTTCTCCTTTTTGTATTCAATTTTCTACAAATGGCATTTTCAGAATTTGATTTAGAATCAGCCTATCATTAAAGAGGAATTTGAATTCCAAATCATTTGAGACCAAAAATGACATTTCCATTTGTTCTCAAACAAAAGTCAGCACTTATTACATGTAAAGAGGTAACCCTAAGTTATTCTATAGGAGAGGTAGGCCTTACAGTATTGAAAAACAAATGTAGTTTTTTTTTAACCAGGACACGTAAAACTTGAAAACACATGTCCTACCTTTTAAACTACAATGCACTCATTAGGGCCTACCTTAGGGGTGATATATGTATTAAAAAAGAAGGTTTAGGCCTGAAACAAGGTTTATTTTGCCGGGTCGAAGTGGCAGTTTAAAACTGCACTACAGGCTGTAATAGCAGGATTGAGATGTTTTAAAGTCCTACTTTAGAGGGTAGCACAGTGAGTGCTGCAGGTCCACTAGTAGCATTTAATGTACAGGCCCTGTTACATATACTCCTATATACTAGGGATTTATAAGTAAGTTAAAGGTGCCAATAAGGTGCAGGCCAATTTTAACAAGTTTTATGGAGAGAGAACACACACTTAAGCACTGGTCAGTAGTGGTAAAGCACACAGAGTCCTAAGGCCAACAAAAACGAATTTCATAAGACAAGAGGGGTGAAGGCAAAATGTTTGGGGAAAGACTACACCAAGGATTTCAGGTCGAACAATTATTGATAAAGTTATAAAGGGTATAGGTGAAGGGGCTGGGACAGACACATGGACTGGATGCTGAAGGTCTGAAGTTTGACCGTGGACCAGATTACAGAAAAGGTGCGCAGGGAAACTATTCATGGCTTGGCACACTTAAGGCATAAGTAAACTACTACCGCCATGTAAATTAGATAGCTGACAACATTTAGCCACTTTGGATATGGAATAGACTACCATATTAGGGATGAGTGATTAAATATGATTGGGGTTAATCTTACATTTGCCCTGATCTTAACACTATATGCTAAGCTGTATTTACTAATTATGATCATTCTGATCCCCACGATTGTAGACAAACACTGTAAAATAAATATAGTAAATTTTTTTGTCTGAGCAATTTTGGACCACGAGGGCAGGGTTCCATTTATCATCACCTGCAGATAAGAGATTCTTGGATAAAACTACCTATCTCCTAACACTCCCTGTCAAACGGTGAATAACTCAATAAAAAGAAGGTGAGAGGCCCACCAGCTCTTTTCTCACAAAGGGGGATATTTCCTTTTGAGGCGAAGGTGATCTACTTGGTGTGACCCCAATAAAAATACTGGGGACATTTGTGTTTCCCAAAGAAATGTGCAAAGTAGCAAGAGTCCATTCTCTCCTTCCGACCCTACAACTTCAAGCAAGATTACGTAGCCAGCAAAAGCACAGCTTCTTCTACAGACTTTGCAGGCATTTGGTGGCAAAAAAAACAGGCCTCAGTCTCATGCCTGAAGCCCAAGCACAACATGCCCATATGAAGAAGTCTTCACTGAATTCCAACTGAAGCATTTTTCATAGGGCTTGAAGTTATACTTTGGTAGTAACATAGCATCTCTGTATTTTCTTATGCAAAAAAGCATTGGAGCAACTGGCAGTTATGAGGCCATGGCACATGCATTGACCTCCGAGTGTTTCTGCAGCCATAAGCTTGTATTCAGTGCGAAGTCCAAAGTTTTCTGTACCCATGTTGATGCCTGGGTAAATTTCAAGTGACTACAAACCTAGGGAGGTAAGTATTCATTAGAATTTTGAATCCTAGAGTGACATAACTGAATCAGATTTGTTATCCTTCTAGAAACCTCCACTGCTTCCCATGCTCAACAGACGTTTGTATTATACCTTTGAAAGCCAATACTTTGGTTCATTTGGGTCAGTTGTTGCGTAGGTGGGGGAGGGGTTGAAAGGGTGGGGGGGAAGCAAGTGAAGGGTATTCATACTGGAGTATTTCAGCCTTCAAATATATTTATTACTCTATGAAGCTGATTTTGCCGCTTAGAGCTAAAAACACATTGAAAAATAGAAAAAACTCTTGAGGATGCATCACCTTACACAATGGGCACCTATGGAGGATAAACTAATGGAAGAAGTGTTCTAAGATGTCATTTAGAAAAAGGCATAAAGATGGCTTCTAAAGGTAAGGGCAATTGGGGAATTGTATAGTTATCCTTTGATCCAGGAAACAAGCTGGCGTATCGGAACGAGTATAAACCTGACGGATCAATGTTTAAAAATGTAAGCAGACTGTATAAGATGTTGAAATGAATATATGCAGATATATGGAAAATGAACAGTAAGTTCCTAAAATGCCAATAAAGAAATATATTTTTTTTTTTTTAAAAGAAGATGACTTCTAAAAAAAAATCTTTTCTGTGAATCTTTAAAACCATTATAGCATACATTTTGCTCTCTCCATGCTAGCATTTCAGTTTATGAAAATATACAGATTGGAGCACTAATATATTAAACATGATTACACTTCCCTGAAATAGATAAACAGTTACTGGCAAAGTGTGGGCAAAGTTCTTCCCATTATCCTGCTGATGGCAAAACTTTCTATTCAATAATAATTGTATGTGTTCTCCTTATGAAGCACTATGAACAAAAAGTTAGATTAAGTGCACGACGGGAATTGTGGGTCACTGCAGCACCACAAGTGCAGGGCTTAAAAATTGAACAAATGGGATTCTGATGGTTGACAAATAACATGCTCAGAAAAGTGGTGGATTATGCATTAACACAAAACGGACTAGAATTTTCGCTCTTTTAATAGTTTTGCTTACATTCAATGAAAGCAGTTACTTAAATTGATGTCTACAGTAGTTTTACTTTGTGCTTATGTATGCGATACAGTTAGTGTAAACGGAAGCCTATGATTAAATGAGACTTAGAAAAACATGCTACTTACCTTCGGTAACTATTTCTTTTTGTAGATACACAGATTTTCTACTTTGTGAATATTCCCAAGGAGTCGGACTGGATCTGGAAACTATAAAAGCTGTTCTCCTGCATGTGGCGCCGTATAGTTCCATGTCATCCTCCCTCTCTCCAAGTGACAAGTGTAGCAATATATAATCACCACCCATGCACCCTTAAGTCTGTGGCTTTCTAGGTAGTCTGTGCCCCCAGACACAAAGCCCATTTACAGGTTGGTATGATCAGTGCGCAGATCTCTAAATTGGGACCTTTTTATATTGAAAAAAAGCCCAGTTAACATAACAGTGAGGTGGGAGGATTGGTGAGAAATCTGCGTTTAGAGTATCCTTAGATGGTTATCGAAGGACTGGTGCACACGTAGCAGCCTAACAAATGTCCAGGACAGAAAGCTACGTGTATATGCAGTGATAGAAGACTTGGCCCGGTGGAGTGAGCCCGCAAGCCTTTTAGAGACTTTCTTCGTCTGTGTGTAGCAGATCTTTATACAGAGCGCAATCCATCAGGAGATAACATTATTTTGCACTGCCTTACTCTTTTGTGCTTGGGAAAACCCCTACAAAAAGCTGATCCTTCAATTCGCTGCTCCTAGGTACAATCCATATAGAAGCTTAGTACCCTCTTAGGATCCAAAAGATGGAGCATATCTTTCTCCCTAGAAGGATGAGGTGGAGTAAAGAATGCCGGAAGGGTGATAGCCTGCCAATATGAAAAGAAGTGACCACTTTCGAGAGAAAAGAAGCTCGGGCCCCAACAACTTATCTGCGAAGAAGGTGGTATAAGGTGGGAAGACAGAAAGAGCTGCAGTTGGCTCACACATCTAGCCAATGAGAAAGACTGTCTCCAGCTTCAGAAGTCTCAAAGGATAAGTGTGCAGCAGCTCAAAAGGAGTGCTCATAAAAAATAAAAAAAAGAGGGTTAAGTTCAAGTTCTACTGAGGCATCAGAATGGGTTTTGGCAGAAAGTTTTTGCAAACCCTTCAAAAATCTTATCACAACAGGTGATTTAAATATCAAAGGATGATCCGGCAACCACAAAAACATAAAAAAAGCCGATAAGTAGACCTTAACAGAGACCAAAGCAAGTCGTTGCAGGGCTAGGGAGAAAACAAAAATACTTCAGACAACTTTGGTTGTAATGCATCAATTTCAGTGCCATACCAGTCTACAAACGACTGGTGTAAACTGATTTTGTGGGGGGGCACCTTGCTGCCAAGATGGCATCAACGACCTCAGGAGAAGGTTGAAAGAGGTCAACTGCCACCACTCAATCTCTAAGCACGGAGATGCAAATTCTGCAGTTTTGGGTGCAGTACCCTGCCCTGCAGCTGAAACACAAGATCCTCCCGAAGCAATCGCTTGATCGGAGGAAAGATGCTCATGCCCAGGATTTCTGAGTAGAACACTCTTCTTGCCCAATCCTGTGCCACTAGGATGACTTGGGCCTGGTCGTTACAGATCTTCAGTACTCCGGGGAAGAGAGGCAATGGCAGGAAGGCGTACAGTACTCCTGTGCTCCACGTTAGATGGAAGGCGCCTCCAAGATAGAGCCACTGTGGAAACTCCAAAACACAAAAGGTGTGACACAGCAAATTTTCCGCACTGGCAAAGAAATGAAGTCTGTTTTCCCATTGCTTTAAAATTCCTTGTGCCACCTCCAGGTGAAACTGCCATTTGTGATCCGCTAAGCACCTGCAGCGGAGTTTGTCCACTCTGGAGATCCTGCCAGGTGATTAACCACCAGAGAAACTCCTTGCCAGTCCAGCTACTACCAGAGGCAGAGAGCCCAAGGCCCAAGACTGTCCTGCTTGGTGCTTTAACACATGGCGGTAGTTTGGTCTATGGGCACCTGCACCAGCCTTCCTCTGATGGTAGGTAGGAAGGCCTTTAACACTTCGTAAATCACCCTAAACTTCAACAGACTGATGTAGAGCAGTCTCCACCGGAGACCAGAGACCTCTGATCTCTACCTCTCCCAGAGGGCTCCTCAACTCAGTAGTGATACATCCCTGACCACCGTCGGGTTTGGTTGAGGTAAGGAGAGGGGCCACTCACTAACCCAATCGTCGTCCAGTAGCCACCACTGCAGATCTTTGGCAGTCTCCTACAAAATCTGGATATGATACGCCAAATTACCCTTGATGCTGTGCCCACTGGGATTAAAAGGTCTCACTGCAGATCTGGTTTGTATTTTGAGCCTTAGAGTCATCCGCACTTAGATCATGCGCTGAAACTTTGGGATCATAGTCTGAATGTTCTGGAGACTCCATTCTGGAGGGAAGACACAAAACTACACAGCATCTAGGATGGCTCCCATGAACTGCAGCATTTGCAAAAGAGTCAAGTTTGGCTTCAGCACTCTAATAGTGAAGATGCTCCCCGTCATATGGTGGTGGTGGACTACTGCCTCAGACGAGCTCAACCTCAGCAGCCAGTTGTTGAGGTAGGTGAAGACAGGAACCTACGAAAGTGTGCGGTGACAAGAGTCATAACTTTAGTGAATACTTAAGGAGCACTGGTGAGACCAGAATGGAGCACTGTGAACTGAAAATGCTCTTGGCCCACTGTGACAGTATCTGTAGCCTGACCTTGGCGAAATGGAAAGCCTTTACTGTAACAGAGGGTGAAATTGCTGGTGAAATGGTCTTGTAGGAGCAGAAAGGCCCAAGCAACATGCTGAGCCTCCGTTCTCCTTGAACCGCTCCAAGGCAGAGTCTGCCTTCTCGCCAAAAAGGCGAAAGCCATCAAACGACATGTCCATTAAGGATACCAGTAAATCCCTGGAGAAGCCTGTGGACCTCAGTCAGGCATGGAGCAAAAGGGCCACACTAGCACCAATTGCTCATCCTAAGCAGTCAGTCGCGCCCAATCCAGAATGAATGACAAATAATGCCACATTGCGACAGTCTTGCATAGCTTGGGTAAGGGGTTTCCGAAGATCGTCTGGAACATCCAGTAAAACTTGTGGCATGGTATCCCATAAGGCATGAGAATAGTGACCCAGATGGCAGTTGGCATTCAAAGAACGGTGGGTAGCTGCAAATCTAGAACTTCTTGCATAACAGGGAAAGAGGTGCTTTCTCCTGTGGCGGGACACATGGTCAGTATCTGGGGAAGCATCCAACCCACTGACATACTGATGTTCTTCATTTCGATTTTCCTCATCATACTAAATAACAATTGTCTCCTTCATTCTAGTTATAGCTTATGTCAGTACCAAAAAGATTCTGTAAATTTTGGGGCCTGCTATATGGCAAGGGCAAGGTATCTGAATCTAAAAGGTTGCCTAGTGGATGCGTGCCGGTCAGAACCGAGCACGATTTCGGTTAAAGTAAATGTGGCTGGGAGTCAGATAGCACTATGGGCTGTACATCCTCTACTGGTGTCGGCACAGAGGGTAGACAAACAGGTAGACTGGAGTCCCCTGCGGATACTTGGGGCCCGGGGATACACCGGAAGCAGCTGGTAAAGTGCCATATTTGCGCAGCATGGCTCCTCTAAAGAACTTTATTTGCTGCAACGTCACCAACAGACCTGGAAATTCAGGGTGCGCTTGTTCCAAGCTCAGAATCCGCTCCAATGGAGATTAGGAGGGAGACTGGGTGGCACGCTGACACCCTTGCACCCTATCTGGAGCCCGAGAGAGGCGGGAAGGGGCAGATTACTTCTTCAACGTCTTATGTTTTTTTTTTTTACTGGACTTACCTGAAGACTTCAACCATGACGGTAAGCGGACGGTAAGCGGCCACAGGAATGACTTTGGGAACAGGACCTTTCTTTTGACTTCGAAAGGCTGTGGCGTTGAGTCTTATTGTGTTTGGTGACTTAATGTTTGGCCGGTGATTCTGTATGGCCTTTGGGTTCATGTGAGGCAGTCTTCGCAGGACTTGGGAGTCATGCTCCGACCCTAGGCACAATAAGCAAACTTTGTGAAAGTCCATCATAGATATCTGTTTGTGACAGTTCCTGCACGGTTAAACCCTGTTTCAGGGGGTTGACATTGTCCCATGCACATTGGATAACTGTGAGAAAAACACAAGGAGAAGCTCTGGAACCGCGTCAGAAGGCACAGAAAGAAAGGAACTGATGTCAGCACACATGGGTGGTGCCTTCATGTGGCTCCACTCATCACTTCTGTAGTGGAACAATACAAATTCGGAGCCGCACGACGCCACCTGCCGGCACGCAGGAGTACTGCCTTTAAAGTTTCTGGATCCAGTCTGGAAAATGGTGAATATTAACAAGGCGAGGAGTATGTGGTTAGAAGTATTCATCAGAAAAAAGATTGCTAAAGGACCAATTATCTTCAATGTGTCCACATTTATTACAAGTGGATGTTAGAAGAAGCTGTGCAATGCATGTCTATAGCATCACTGGAACAGAGAAAGCCCAGACAAGCACAACTGAAGATCTTTACTGATCTTCACGGGTGATGGCAATGTTAAATGTATTTTAGTTGCCACACAGCAGCTAATAGCGCTTTGTCAATAAGCATCATAAGGAACAACTATTGCAGGGCCAACAAATATCAGCCTTTACTTGATGGCCCAAGATGTGATCTTGAATAATGTGCGGTATTACTAGACTTAACCATATGCAGGGATCCTCAGAAAAAGAATATAAAAAGAAGCTACATCTTGCATTTAGTTACCAAATTCATTAAATTAAAATAAATAACATTTACAACTTGACCGAAATGCTACACTCCAACTTGTGATCCTGAACTCTTGGACAGCTTCAGGTTCTTTGCAGTAGAACTAGGAAGGTGATGCTTACAATAAGGGAAGAAGCTCAACTACCCTATAACCACATAAAATTCCTTGGGGTCTGGTAGATATAGCCCACGAAGTGCAGCCGTGCCCCAGGTAGACATTTTGGCACAAGTTCTAAACTTTCAAAGGTCATGTTTTACAATGTCTAATTCTATATACGTTTCTTTATTTATTTTCATCAGGGTCCTAGTTATGGCTCCGCAACCTCTGAAAAAGGCAAACTAACATTGCAAGCTGAAATCCCTGCAGTCTCCCATCTCTCGGAAAACCCACAGCGTTTCTTTAAAAGTTCAAAACTGCTCCAATTTCAAAATTGGGCACTTTTTTAGCTATCTAATTCACTAATGCGGGGCACTTTTATTTTGGTGCCTGGGTCAATTTTATTTCCCAGTCCGGCACTGAAAATGCTCCCAAACTCCAAGGTCAGACACTGCTTCAGGTATATCTGCATGAACTGCCATATTCAAACTAACATCTGGGAAAGACCAGGATTCCATAAAAACCTTTAGCTACTTAACTTTGGAGACACCAGTGCTTGAAATGGAAATATCAAAGCACAAGTGCTCACTCTCCCTGAGTAACTATTTCCTACTGAGAAGTGCTAGTACTCTACCATCAAACATTGCACCAGTGCTGAGAAACACTGGTACTCTGCCTTTCAAATGAAAGAGCAGGTACACAGTACCTGCCTATTTAAAGCACCAGGAGCCATGCTTCTTCCGATAACCCGTAAAATTACAGTACACAATACCCCTCTCTCAGTTTCTTTAAAAGGATTGCATGAAGTGGGGCATGATGAAGCTCAAACTACTGTTTTTTTAATTAAGTGACGAAATGTTGAAATGTTGATACTTGTTTAATGAATGAGGCCTCAAGTAAAACATTGGGACTACAAGGAGACAAAACTACATGTAAAAGCAGACACTCCACGTGTGTTATCATGAAATTGAAAGAACTTGTAGTGACACAATGGCATCATGGCACTTTGGGGGGCAGGGAAGAGCTGACAATATCAAAAAGAGATTATGCTCCAGGTGGTGGTCCCTGCTAGGCAACCTTGCGACCTGGAATTCGCAGACCAGGGGGGGAGGGCGGGAGGGTTGGGGACTAGTTAGTATTTTAAAGGTAGCCTTATCATAGATTTGTTTGGCATTATCGAATTTGGCTGAGTACAACAGGAAATTAATGTGACAGGTCACCCTATATTGTTATAACACATGTTGGTTGACAGATATTTTATGTCAAAGGAACCTCATGGTTCAAGATACGGTATGTTACAACTGGAAACAGCAAAAGTAAAATACCTTATATGCCATAATTACTATGATGATAATCCGGATGTAAAGGCTTAATAAAGTTTGTTTAAAAAAAAAAAATGCTCCAGGTGGTGGGACTCAACAAATAAAAGCCAGAGATTCCATCACTGCCACTTATACATCACATTTATCAGCAAGATAATAAGTGCAGCCTCAAATGCATCACTGCTTGCAACATCACCTTCCAATCTACCTACAGTCTAAACTTCTTGAAGGTGATCAGAATTGCACATCAATTGAGGTTACCTGGAAAGCACAATGAATTCGGCTATATCAAGTTACATATTATAGAAAAAACAAAGAAGAGAATTTCATACCCTTCCTGTCTGGGCTTTGTCAGCTTCAGTCAGTTTCCAAGCATCCTTCTCTTTTTCAGGCTTCTGCAAATCTGTTGTACTATTTTGGTGCAAAGACTTGCTGGCTTCAGATGATGAACTTAATTGCCTGTTACAGGAGCACAAGCAGTTCAGTTTAGAATATTTATGTTTATATTTTCTCTAAGCAACTCAAATCTCCATAGTAGGGAACATTTGTCAAACATGCTAAAGACAAGAGCGAACATAAAAAAATATTTTTATTTGGAAGTGCAACATAACCATAACTAGTAGCTACCCCAGATTATATATACAAAGACAGACAAATGCTATTGGTGTGAAATAAAGTTGCCCAATAATGCATATTAGAGTCACTATACTAATAAACACATTCAAATGTTTATCTCAATGAAAATATAAAATTCCTTGTTATGAACAGAGTCTAGTAAAACTGAATTGAGAACATCCTCTCATTTTGAATGTTACAATGACTTTACACAGAGAAACAACTCTCCTAATAGTCATGATGCCTATGGGAATATACCGATTTGCACAAATGTAACCTTGTGAATCCTGGCTTTCGTTCCATACATTTTTATAAAAAAGCATAAAAAACATGTGGCGAAACCATACATGCAGATGTGCAGTATAATATACTATTTATCTCATTTGTTGAGGGAGGGCAGGGCTATTATGATCCATTCAAAGCTTTGTCTCATGAGTCATGTCGTCCCCACTCTCAACGATGGTAATAAATAGCACATTACACCCTGGTGACACAAACCAACTAGCCTTTGGTTTGCAATTTCTATCAACAGATCACCGCAATGACAACATTGTACCATATTCCTTGGTTACGGATTATGTATTCCCCCAAACAATAAACAAGCAGATGCACAGTGCAATATGCTATTTATTACTATTGCTGAGTGAGGGGCAGGACAATGACACATGAAAGCTGAAGCCTTCATTAAGTTGTGAATCTCCTCCCCTCCCTTAAAAATGTTAGTAAAATAGAATATCACACTCAGAGTGCCTGCAAGTATGTTTTATACTCTGGTGAGATATATATATATATATATATATAGATAGTAACGAAGTCCGTAGCCAGGATGTACTTTCAAGTGGATTTATTGAGACCAGTTACATGTAGATAAGTAGTAGAGATACAGCCCCACACTGGCTGAGCAGCTGTGGAGTAAGTAACCAGATACATACAACACAGGTTACTACATACCTTCCCTTCTTCTACAAAACAAAAATAGCAACCACAAAGAAGAGGAAGGTTCAAACAAAGGGAACCCCAAGAAAAAGAAAAATGGAAAAGTAGAGAAAAAGCGAGAAGAAAGTGGACCCAAGCGTGAAGGGATCAAAGCAAAAATGCCAAGAAAAATCAGGCGTGAACAAAGAAGAAAATACAATGGAGGTATACAAGAGTAAGTACAATAGAAAGAGAAAATGAAATAACAGGTTAAAACCGAAGTACAAGAGAAAGGAAAGAATACAGAGAAAATATACATGAGATGTACAAAAAGTACATGCAATAAAAAGAAACAATGTAGAGGAGATGCAAAGATAAATATACATAAAATATATATTACCCACCCATCATCCTCCAATAATTTTTAAAGAAAACATTAGAAATGGGTGACGGACACCCGAACTGACTTTCCCCAACATACAGGTGAATAAATGGACCAGAAACATGAAACATCTACACCAAACATGAACAAAAAAAAAATGGTTAAGGGGAAAGAATTGTTGACTGCTAACCATTACAGCTAATCAGGCCTAGGGGCAGACAACTAACGAGTGTGCACAAAGTACGCACATACAATGATACACATGAGACTCATACCCATTAAAACCTCTAAATGAAGGTTAGAAAAGTGTAAAGAACAATAAAACACATGGGAGACGTACCCATAAGAACCCCTGTGAGGAGGTTAGAAACGTGCACAGAACAGCAGAACACATGGGACTCGTACCCATTAGAACTCCTGTGAGGAGGTTAGAAACGTGCAGGGAACAATAGAAAACATGGGACTTGTACCCATTAGAACCACGTAGATGGGACTAAAACCCACTACAAACTGCGTAGATGGGACTAAAACCCACTACAAAAACATGGGACTTGTACCCATTAGAAACTACGTAGATGGGACTAACACAGACTACAAACTGCGTAGATGGGACTAAAACCCACTACAAAAACAAAATATGAAACACCAGGTGACTACACCATGAACTGTGAAAATACATTGAAAGGGACTAAAACCCATCAACAGTGATAAGAGAGAGACATCCCTTAAAACACCCCTCTTGTAAGAGCAAAGTGCCATTTGGATTGAAGCGTGAGAAAAACAATAGTGTGGAACCACTTAAAAAGATGCGTACCATAATGCATGCATGTCAATCAAAATAAAACAACAACAGAAAATGGTACATTCTACACATTCTGAGACTAGGATACAAAACAGGAATGCAAAGCAGAACATGGCTAAATGAAACAAAATGACCATTAACGAAATCCTTCGCCGGTGAGCGACCTCTCACCCGTGTCATGCCATAGTGTCATTTCAAATACTTCACTCAGATGTCCAGGAAAAGCGTTCACCCTTGAGTAGCCAGGAGCAGGTGAAGACAAGCTCTAAGGCAGTGCCAAGTATAACAAACTGTATGCAGCACACTGTAAATCCTACTGATAGACTGCATTGTAGCCAAATCAGCATGTCACAGCGCTGACACTATGAACAAATGAAAGAACAAAAACATCTCAAGGAAAATCCGTGATGTGAAGAACACGGAACCTGGTGGTGTGAGTATAAACACGCTGTCACTGAACATAAAATGTCCTCCAAAGAGTGTGTGCATCACTACGCTAGATGGTGTAACAGGCAAAGATAGTGCAGTACTTACAACTTTGGCGTTTGACACACAGTCACGGTTGAAATGGACCAAACCATGGGAAGAACAAGTGAAAAAAAAATTAAGTTTCCCATGGAACACTTGATCTGTACAGAGGGAAATTCACCTACGGAACAAACAGCACAGCTGATGCACGCCCACGCTGAAGAACACAACGTTGCAGGTTTATTCCGCTAGGTGAGACAGTAGAGTGCCTTACCCAACCAAGATGGCGGAACGTACCAGACGGGAGAGTTGGGTGACTCCAGGTGCATGCGTGCACCAAAAAGTGCAACGCAGCCAGTGAAGACGAGCTGGAGAAGAAGATCGTTACCATTGGAGGTTCGAGGGACTTCATGGAGGCATGAATGCGAGCATTCTATGAGGTAAGACTTGCGCCTGTTACACACAGCTAGACCAGAACGTTTCATCTTGCACCAAGATGAGTGTCCCAGCCGGTAAACAGGACAACCACGTGCATATCTTGCGCTGAAGCAACGTTTTGCTTCAATGTTCAAACAGCAGCGGGAATTATAGAAATTTCATTTAAAAAAAAAAAAAACGGAGTACTCGCAGTACATTTTCGGCTAATGTTAAGCTGCTGGTCCCACACCAGTATTCTGATAAGTATCAGGGCATGCTCTTGTTACAATTGAACACTGAAAATGGCAATTCACCACACTGCCAGTAACGCAGGCACAGCCCAAAATAACTCCAAAATGCAGGTGTTTAAAAATGTGGCGTTTATTACTGCTAATTCCAGGCAATGACTCACAAATGATCCTGTGTTGAGCGATTGAGCTATTGATCTTGTGTTGAGTTGTAGAGCATTGTCCTGTGAGTTGTGAGCACTTCACACTTGTGTTTGGGTTGGCCAGTGTGAGGAAAACAGGAGAAGAGCAGAGAAGGTGCTCAGGATCACACATGCTGTCCCAGTAACAGGAAATAATCCTTTTAGCAATCCTTTAGGCCAAGGAAGTACAAGCAGGCTGGGGCTGTCTGGTGAAAGAGACACTGGTGGGGCTGACACGCCTTGTACTTTAGACTGGAGGTTTCTTCTTAGTATCTGTAGCTTTCCTTTAGAGATTTCTTGTTTCAGTAAAACCTTTTTAAAACACGCGTAGTTTCGTTTCAAGAATCGTCGCCAAAAATCTGTAGTAACGAAGTCCGTAGCCAGGATGTAGTTTCAAGTGGATTTATTGAGACCAGTTACATGTAGATAAGTAGTAGAGATACAGCCCCACCAGGAGCAGTCTGCCTGCTGCTCAGCCCATACTCCAACTGACACACTCAAGCATCCAGGCACCCAAACATTCCATTCAAGACTCTCACACCAACATTCCATGCATCACATTCACACTGGCTGAGCAGCTGGGGAGTAAGTAACCAGATACATGCAACACAGGTTACTACATACATATATATATATATATATATATATATATATATATACACACACTCGAAAAATGCCAAAGTATAAAACATACTTGCAGACACTGAGTACAGTAATATTAGTATAGTTACTCTAATATGTTTAAGTGGGCAACTTTATTTTCACTCCAATAGTAAGGGGATTTATCCATCTCTCTCTTTATCCATCTCTCTCTCTCTATCCATCTCTCCATCCATCTCTCCATCCATCTCTCCATCCATCTCTCCATCCATCTCTCCATCCATCTCTCCATCCATCTCTCCATCCATATATATATCTCCTACTGCCAGTCGCCAATTATAGTTAGGACCAAAGTTTCCATAGGAAAAGCGTTTTTTGTTTTGCCAATGACTTTGGCGGCGCTTGACAAATCTTCACAAACTTTTCAAAAAACGACCCCTTTATTGACCATCAGCTGCTTTGAAAGTTTCAGGGTGATCCATCAAGCGGGGCCAAGAAAAAAGGGGGTCCCAAAAACGAATTTTCCCCCTATTATGTTTAAGGGAATTTTTAATTGTTTGAACACTACCACAGCCCGAACCGCTGAACAAAATTAAACCAGGGGGAAAAAAAAGCATTTAAAAAAAAAAAACATTTTTTAATCGGCCCGCATTTGCAGAGTGGTGGAGAAAGGAGGCATGGCCTCCGAAGACCTGTAAGCAATCACACTGTGTGGGACTTACTGGAGGTAACAGGAAGAGTTGTTGGCCCCAAAGGGCCTTGCGGGCCAACTACCCCTCCTTTTACCGTCAGTAAGTCCCACACAGTGGGATTGCGGAGAGGTCTTCATGGCCCGTCCCCTTTCTCTACCACTCTGTAAACACCCCTCCTGTTGCACCACTAGTTGGGGGAATAAGTCCCCTTGGCTGCTGAGGGACCTTGGGGGCCAAGAAGCCCTATGGTACTTTCTGTAAGTCTTAATCAGCGGGATTCCTGAGAGCTGGGCAGAGGACCTGCCCACTTTCTCCACTGATCTGTAAACGCCATTACTACTTAAAAAACCATAGATATTCACTGAAAAAAACAAAGGTTACAGGAGGTGTTATTGTTAGGCTCAGGTTTCTCTCGTACAAAACCAGTCAAATTCAGCTCGCGCCCCGCAATGCACTGCTTATGACCTCACATATTACATCACTTATGACATGGTCAGTAACATCACTTTGGTTGATAGAGTGTGATTTTTTTTCTTTTTCATTCAGCTCTGGATCTGCAGATCCGTAGCGGATTTATACTGGGGTTGCCCCGAGTCCCACGGCCCCCCCCAAAAAATTGGAGCATTTTTTGCCCATGAGAGTGTCCCTCAGAGACCCCTCGAACAGTCCTATAGGGTCAGGATACCTCTATCCGGACCCCTTATCTCACTTTTCACTTTTATTTATCAAAGAATTCACTTTCCTAGATATCTATATTTCTTTTTCCTTTAATAACTCCAAAACTACTGAACGTATTTACACCAAATCACAAAAAGGGCTCTTTCTGGACCAAGAGCTAGCTTTCTGCCAAATATGGTGTAATTACGTCCAGAGGTTCGCACTGTAGTCTTGTTCAAAATCCCTATGGGATATTGCATGGGGAAAACGAGTTTTGGGACCCCCCCTTTTTCTCTGCCCCCGCTTGACTAAGCACCCCAAACCTTTCAACACAGCAGCTAAAGTGAGTGGCAAACTATTTTCAAAAATTGTGAGGATTTGTCAAACATTGCCAAAGTTACCGCTTGTCCTATTGAAACTAGGTCCTAACTATAACTACCGCCAGTATGTGATATATATATATATATATACTGCAAAAACAAAGGTTAAAGTAGCGTTACAGTTAGATGTCATAAAAAGATCTGCTTTTGTTTATTAAAAAAAATAGAAATTCACTGAAAAAAACAAAGGTTAAGGTAACGTTATAATTAGGTGAATGTGTCAGTGACAACATTAATGATTTGAACTAAAAAAACCACAGAAATTCACCAGTTATAATTAACAGAGAGATCTACAACTTGCAACCCTGCCATGCACTGCTTATGACCTCACATATGACAATCACTCATGACGTGTCATAAATGATGTCCAAGAACATCACTCATGACATTTCAAATAACAATTGTTGACATCACTGATGACAAGATCCATGCTTCTTTTGGTACACATTATAAACTAGCATGGCATTAGAGGCCTGAAAGTAAGAACAAAATAGTTCGGAATAATGTGAGCATCATTAAAGCTATCACAAGATAGCTCCCTTAGATGTAGCAAACATGTTATGTGCAACTTTGACCCTATACCATACACTTCAAAGGTAACAAAGTTCACATTAACAATCAACCAGAGATATATAGGAAATCCTTACTGCACACTATGTTCACCATATATAAAACTGTTCAGAGAAAGCCAAGTTCTCCAAGATACTCAAAGTCTGTTCCAAAATTGATGTCCTCTATGGATAGCTTTTATCTGCATCACACCCCTCACAGTCACCCAACCTACACTGAGAAATGACGTTTATAGGAGTAGAAAAGTGGGTACTGCAAATAGAGTTTACTCTATGGAGAGAGTTTACTCTATATCACACTATTTGAAGATAGTGAAATTCATGAGATGTACAGTACAGAGGGAGCGTGGCCTGGCCGAGAACAAACATGGCCGCTCAAGCCTGAAGCTCCAGTGCAGTGCCGCCCCTATATGGGCTGATCTCCAAAAATGAACACATCATCCGCTGTCCTCGTCGGGACGAAGCACTGCTGATGACCTTCCTGCTGCTTTGGAGCTGATGTGGGGCAGCGGGGGCGGGCTGATCATGTAGACCCAATGAATGCAGGCGGCGGCCTGGCGCAGCCCTCAAAAGCCCCGCGACGACAGGGGTCGCGGGCGAGCCGGAGGGTGGGGCCACCACCGCTCCTGCCTGCATACTCGAAATTGAGGCCCGCGCGGCAGGGCATCATCCGGGGTGGGAGCTGCGTGGAGAAGGAAGCCTGACTACGGAAGCCTGTGCTGCTGATCTGATCCGTCCAGCTCCTATTGGTGGTGAGTTGCGTTGTGCCTCGGCCCCCCTCATATCCATTACAGCCTGGTGTGGTGTTAGTGCCTGCGGGGATGTGCGGCATGGACTCCCCCATACTTGCGCCCTGTTGGGCAAGATTGCCCTGCTTCGTGGTGGGGACACCTAGTGCTGGTGCCACCCCCCCTCCCCCTGGGGGCCATGAGGACCCATCGTACGAGGCGACTGGAGTTGGATCGGTTTGCCTGTGGCTGAGACTGGAGCCCTGGTGCTGGTCGGTGCGCGCTCCTGTACACGTGAAGGTTCTGGCCCCGTCCATGACTACATACTCTACAGCTGGTACGGCTCTGCTCCGTGCCTACGCCCTACATCTAAGCAGAATCATTGGCATTGCACCACTCATTACTAGCAGCTCGGATCCACAGCGCCCTGAAGCTGAGGTGGGGTTGGCAGCCTGTCCCATCCATCTGCGCATTCACCTGGCTTGACCTTGTATTGCAGCATGGGGCGCACTGACTCGTCAGCGCCTCCTCTCTTTTGAGATGTCCAAGACCCCTCGGCGTGGCGAGGAGGATGAGTCCCGGGGGGCGGCCTCGAGCACTGGGGCCCCGGCCGTGACACATCTGAGGGGACGGCGACAATCCTCACTGAACTGCGAGCTGGCTTTATGTCTGTGGACACTAGATTGGACGCACTAGCCACGCAGCTAGAAAATATGCACGAGCCGGCTGAGCGCCACGAGGCACGCCTTACCTTGGCTGAGCAACGCATGTCAGATCTCGAAGATACTAATGCTGCCGATTCGAAGCGCATAGAGAGGCTGGAGAAAATGCTGAAACTTACGGCTGCGAAGGTGGAAGATTTGGAAGCAAGGTCCTACAGGAACAACATCCGCATCGCTGGGGTGGCCGAGTCTACCAACACGGGGCATATGTGCTCATATGTGGAGTCACTACTCAGATATATTTGGCAGGGAAGTGTTCTCTCCCACGTTCTCAATTGAGAGGGCGCACAGGTCCCTCGTCCCGCGCCCAGATCCGGGCGCTCCGGCCCAACTGCTCATTGCTAGGCTCCTCAACTATCAAGACCGGGATACAATCTTGCGCCTCGCGAGGGAGAGATCTACATTGCAGCACCAGGGCATGACCCTATCCTTTTTCCCAGACTTCACGCCGATTGTGCAGGAAGAATGGCGTTAATTCGCCGATGCGAAGCGCTGTCTGGCAAAAGCCAATGTGAAGTACTCCATGCTGTACACTGCCCGACTGCGAGTTCAGCACAATGGCAAAACGCACATTTTCGATACCCCATCCGAGGCCCCTAGTTTCTGCAAGCAAAACCGCCTGGGCCCATCCTAGTCTACTGATATTGAAGCTACTGGTCCTCCGTCACCTCCCAATACAAGCTGACCCAGACGTGCTCTGTCAGGGGACAGGTTCTGTTTGTAACATGCTTTGAGGTGATGGGCGAGCGGACGGCAAAGCGGACTTGACCATCATGGAGATCTGAAGCTGCTGAGTGTGATGATTGACATTTAGACACACACTGGCCTACTTTTATTCGCCATGTTAATTTTGGTCCATAGGCACCGCACCCCGAGTGTTGCCCAGAGGATTACTCCACCACTGAGTGTTTCTTCCTTGTTGGTTATTATGTTGAGATACACCGGGAGCAAGTTGGTAGCTTCCCGTTGTGGGTGGGGGGACGGGGTAGTTCATATGATTAGTTTCTTGAAAAATGTCTTGCTTGTAACACACAGGAAGGGATCTTTACACATTTACTGCATTTCCAGGACATGTGTATCACTTACACCACTGTTGCAAATATACTATTAGTTAAATGCCAGTGACCCCTGCAGGAACGGAAAGTACATCACTTAAATGCATCATATGGAATGTGTGCGGACTGTCCAATTCGCGTAAGTGGCGCCAGGTGCTATAATATCTATCCAGACACAGAGCCCAAATTGCGTTCCTACAGGAAACGCACCTTCCCCCCCCCCCCCCCCCGGCGTCCCTAGTCGTTTTGCTGCTTCCGGGGGAATGAACCGCTTCTTTGCGAATTACAGCACGTATTCCAGAGGAGTATGTATAGTGATACATAGATCTATCCCCTTCGTCACACGTGGGGTCATTCATGGCTGATCCGGAGGGCCGCTTCCTTCTGGTCCAAGGCATGTTAGCTGATTTGCCCGTTGTGTTAGTAAATGTTTATGTGCCTAATGTAGACTCCCGGTGACTTTTTTTTACAGGTCTCACAGTACAGTTTGACCGAATGCACAACCACACGATACTCATGGGGGGGGAGACTTCAATCTCACGTTGGACCCAGCAATAGACACCTCGGGCACGGGGGTTGTTACTAAACTGCACTCTCACCAAGAGTTTACTTCCTTACTGAATCTAACTTCATCAAGGACGCTTGGCGACCTAAACATCGCTCGGAAAGATGTTACAAATTCTTCTCTGCACCGCATGGCTCGTGGTCGCGTATTGACCACTGGTATGTCACTCCCAAGCTAGCGCTAGCACTTGTTAATATTACGCATCTTCCTAGAACTCTGTTGGATCATTCCCCGGTATTACTTGCCTTGTGGCTCCCCGGGTCTATGCTACCCCGTGTCCCATGGCGCTTCCCATCAAATGCACTGTTAGACGACCTATTTAGATCTGCGGTTCGAGAGGCATTCACAGAGTATTTCCAAATAAACTCTGGCTCAGTTGAACATTATATATACACAAAAAGAGGCCTGAGGAGATTTAAAAGACCAGCGAGGGCAAACTCCCCATTTGTAAAGCTCAATACACACAGAGCCCTCGGGTCTGATGCAACAATGGAACGCAAAAAAGGGGCTGACTACAGGGGGGGTGTCCCTTTTAAGGACTGTTTCCCTCACACACCAATGGTGTCATGCTTCATCATTGGGAATCCTCCTCGCACCATGAAGCCTAGTCATGATGTGGGCTACAACCCCCTCGCTGTGAGTGAGGAGCTCAGGGATGTTTTTAGATTGGAGGGGTTATTACTAAAACCCAATGTGAGCTGATGGGGTGATGGGAGAAGTCCAGTGCAAGTACATGAGTTAGTTAAAACTAACTACAAGGTTAAGCCTCCTGACCTTTTTTCTTGCTACCTTGTGCTAGGGTTGAAAACAAAAAGGTACGACTGGAAATATTAGATTCAGTCGTACTGGATAGTGATAGACAGGTTTCAGCCAATGACCTTGTCAGTGTTGTGGCTTTCTTCAGGATCTCTGTTAGCTACTGCTGTGTAAAGTCAACAAAAAAGAAGAATAACATTGCATTGGCGTGTTGAGTATGAATACTAAACCAGTGATCCAGGCAGTTCAAAGGATCCTGAAGAAAGCCATGACACTGACCAGGTCATTGGCTGAAACATGTCGATCACTATCCAGTATGACTGAACCTAATGTTTTCAGTCGTACCTTTTGTTTTCTGTTTTTAACCCTAGCACAAGGTAGCAAGAATAAAGGTCAGGAGGCTAACCTTGTAGTTAGTTTTAACTCACTCACGTACTTGCACTGCACTTCTCCCATCACCCCCCACCAGCTCACATTGGGTTTTAGTAATAACCCCTCCAATTTAAAAACATCCCTGAGCTCCTCCCTCACAGCGAGGGGGTTGTAGCCTGCATCATGACTAGGCTTCATGGTGCGAGGAGGATTCCCAATGATGAAGCATGACACCATTGGTGTGTGAGGGAAACCGTCCTTAAAAGGGACACCCTCCTGTAGTCAGCCCCTTTTTTGCGTTCCATTGTTGCATCAGACCCGAGGGCTATGTGTGTATTCAGTTGAACATTACTCTACGCTTTGGGACGCCTTTAAGGCCTACCTCAGAGGGGTGTGCATAGCAAAACATTCAGGTGTGTTCCGCACTATATGTGGGGAGCTGGAAGGGGTTGAGAGGGCATTGCGAGCGTTGCACGAGCAAGCTCAGTGCCAAGATACCGCTCCAAAGCTATCCAAATGCGCGTCCCTAATACAGGACTTCCAGGACTTGGCAGCCAGAGAAACCAAATACCTTCGTAAACATGCACGCGCCTACGTGTACTGAGAGGGTAAGCGACCAGGCCGCACTTTGGTAGGTATACTGCGCCCCCCATATCAGGCTTCATTGATCACGCACCTCCAAACTGAGAAGGACTCGGTTGCCATTGGCACCAATGATCTCTGCCATTTTCCGTGACTATTACACCCGGCTGTACCTCCCGCAGCGATGGCGCTGAGAAGACCAATACTGACTACCTGGCGGAGGTGGCCATGGTGTGGCATGACTCCGGCCAGCAGTCATTCCTTGCCTCCCCGATCTCCTGTGAGGAGATAGCACAGGCCATTGACGATCTGAATGGTAGCCGAGCCCCTGGCCTAGACGGCCTCACGGGTGCCTTCTACAAAGCTTATAGTGCCGAGCTGTCCCCCCCCCCTCCTCCTCCCCATCTACTCTAGGTCTATGCGGAGTCATTCACAAACGGTAAACTTCCCCCGTCGCTGCGAGAGACGGTGATAACCCTGGTGCTTAAACCAGGCAAACCCTCTGACTAATGCGCCTCTTATAGACTGATATTTTTGCTGAACCACAAAAATAAAATATTGGGCAAGGTTCTTGCCACCAGGTTCTCCTTGCTTATGTCCCAAGTAGTGTCCCTGATGCAATCGGGGTTCCTCCCTGAATGGTCCACATCCATCAACTTGCGTACCATATTCGCTGTATCAGATTAATTCGGAGCTTGCTGCTGTGGCAGTTCTGTTAGACGCAGAAAAGGCGTTTGACTCTAGAGTGGCAATTTTTATTTGCGGCATTGACCAAACTGGGTATCTCTAACAATTTCCTTGCGCTGGTCCAACTCCTTTATGCTGAACCTCTGGCTAGAGTTAAAATTAACAGTACCCTGACGGACCAGTTCATGCTATCCCGTGGCACCTGGCAGGGGTGCCCCCTATCCCCCCCCCTTATTTTCATTATCGCAATGGATCCGCTTGTCAGGCTTCTGCAGGAGCAGCATTTGGCTAGGGGTCTTCATTTCCACCGGGGTCCCGTTTGCTTCTTTGTCCATGAATGATATCATGATGTTCGTCAGAAACCCAGCAATCAATCTGCTGCTCTTACTCCGCAAGGTGGTTCGATTTGGGGGCCTGTCTGGACTTGTAATTAATTGGGACAAGTCGGAAATCTTTCCCTTTAACCGAAGCCACTACTAGCTGTGCTCTGGAGTTCCCTTTGAAATGGTGCTCTGACCCACCTAAGTACCTTGGCATTTATCTACATCGCCACAGCACGGAGGTCATTCGGTTGAATTACGGCCCCACAATTGAAAAATTAAATACACTAGTGGATAAATGTATTGCGCTGCCATTGTCCATTGCCGGCAGAGTTGCAATATTTAAAATGGTTGTCTTGCCGCCTTTCTTATATTTATTTCTCAATATTCCTATCGCGCTAACTGCTGCGTTCTTTGACACGCTGCGCAGCATACTTATATGGCTGGTATGGGCAGGTAGAGAGCCCTGGATTAATTGGCAGACCCGGACTCTACCATATGCGCGAGGTAGCTTCGAAGTACCTGATCATTTGAAATACCCACTAGGGCTGAATGATATGAATTGGTTTTAACTGGTATTAACCCTAATATTACTCTAAGATAGTGTTAAAGAGTATTGCGGAAGATGCACAAAATAATTATTAATGTAGCAGTACTATGAGAAGGAAATGATAAATACAATTCATGCATATTTTCGCATTGAATCTGGGGAGGATGGTGGAAGAAAAAGAAACATTATTTGGCACTTGCCGGTTAAAGAATTTAAAATAATGTAACAAAAGATACAAACAAAATGAGAACTACCAGTCTGTCTTCACTGTGCAAGTTCTTCACGTCCCAATTGACACTGTTAAAAGACTATCTGTAATGGCACCTTGGCATCGGTGATAAAGGCTGGTTGCAGCCGAAACGTGTTAGTTGGTGGCCTGATGTTAAATATTTTTGGGAGAAACCACACGCAACGTCGTCATCCTTTGTTGGTGAAGGATTGCTGGGATATATATATATATATATATATATATATATATATATATATATATATATATATATATATATATATATATATTCACTGAAAAAACCATAGGTTTTAGGGACAGTTATAGTTAGTTGGACATTGCACTCGTACAAACCCCGTGAAATTCCCCCGTTATAGTTAGATGATGACGTCACATATTACATCACTCATGACATGGTCAGTGACATCACTGATGACATCACTGATGACATCTCAAATGACATCACTGATGACATCATCCAGTGACTGTGTGTTTCTGTAAAGTTTAAATATGTTTAATATATATAGGAAAAGACGTATTGAAGAATGAGTGGGTGTGTAAGTGTCTGTATGGATGATTTAGTAGGTGCGTGACTGACTCTATAAGTGCGTGATTTAACGTATCTTACTGAATGCATGGGTTAGTGACTAAACTGGGTGAATGTCTGTATCCGTCTGTCTGTTGCTGTGTAAGTGGCTGCATGTGTTTGTGAATAGCTACATGAGTGTCTATATGAGTTATTGAATGCTTGTCTGAGTATCTGTATGAGTGCCTGAGTGTTTGTGTGGGAGGGGTGTGTGCAACTCTGTGCATAGATGTGTGAGTGGGTGATTCACTGGGTGGATGGTTTCAAGAGTGCAACTGTGATAGACTGTATGGGTGGGTAAGTGTGTGTAAGAGTGTGTTAGTGAGTAAATGTATGTCCCAGTGGTACATGTGTGAGTAACTACATATGTGAAAGGCAGTATATATGTGTGTTGGAGTATATAAATAGCTGTAAGCGAGAGTGAGTGATTGTGATAGTGGCTGTATGGATGAGTGTGTGCTTGTATCAGTGATTGTATAAGAGCGTAAGAATGTGCTACTATTTGTATGAGTAAGTGAGCTGGTGTGTGTATAACTGTATAGGTGAGTAAATGGCAGTGTGTTTAATTATTTGCATGACTGACTAGGTGTGTGAGTACCTCTATGGATGAGTGGCGGTGTTTGAGTGTCTATATAGGAGTATGAGTGCATATGATAGTCCTGTACTGAGTGACTATAAGTATGAGTGATTGTACGGGTGAGTGAGTGGATGTGTGCGTAGACCTAAGAATCAGTGAGTGGGTATGTAGTTATAGGTGTTGGAGTGTCTATGGTTTTGCGAATGGCAGTCTGTAATTTAGAGTGGGTGTATCAAAGGTTATATTAGAGTGTGAGGAGGTGCATCAGATTATCACGTGGATGATGTCATCAGTGATGTCATTTGAGATGTCATCAGTGATGTCATCAGTGATGTCACTGACCATGTCATGAGTGATGTAATATGTGACGTCATCAGCAGTGCATTGCGGGGCACGAGTTATAGTTAGCTGGACTAACTATAACGGGGGAATTTCACGGGTTTTGTACGAGTGCAATGTCCAACTAACTATAACTGTCCCTAAAACCTATGGTTTTTTCAGTGAATTTCAAAGGTTTTTTAAATGCTAATTTGTAACTATAACGTCCCTGAAACCTATGGTTTTTTCAGTGAATTTCAAAGGTTTTTTAAATGCTAATTTGTAACTATAACATGTCTGAAACCTACAGTTTTTTCAGTGAATTTCAAAGGTTTTGTAAATGACAATTTTTAAATGTATTAATTGTTATATACATTTTTTTCATACTGATTTCCAAATTTTTTAGAAACAATTTTTTTTTACATATTTTATTTTTAAATTACATTGTAATTACATTATACATTACAAAAAATACTTTCTCAGAATGAATTACTTTAGTTTAATTACTTTGCACATAGGCAATAGACTTAAGTACAGTAGTTACAGTTGTTGCAATGGGCAACACATTTTCAAACACAATGCAACATTCAGCTCAATGTGAATTTCTAGTTAAATGCAATTAGTTACTTTATGGATTACTTTTCTAACCACATTACTGGATCCTAGATTCAGTCCTGGGACATCTCCTGTAAACAGTTGAGTAAAAGCGTTTTGGTTACAGTCGTGATTTTTAAGGAATATTATTGTACTTTAAAAGTTCACACTTAGAAACTTTTTCTCATAGAATCACCAATGTTATCCTATGGAAGAAAATTCACTTAGCAGGTAAAAACTGTTATCGTTACTTTTTCTTACTCAGTGTTGGATCCTGGATCCAGCACTGGTGCATCTCCTGTAAACAGTTGAAAGAATGCGTTTAAGTCATACAGGCGATTTTTAAGGAATATTTGTAGTTTGTGAAAATCAACACTTTGAAACTTTTCTGCTGAAAACCAGACAATGGATTCCTATGGAAGGAAATTCAAGTTACTGGT